>JAPDVU010000004.1:93064918-93446884 GCA_026230045.1 Corynorhinus townsendii
ATTATCTTTCAACTGTCTGATCTGCTGTTGAGGACCTCAGAGAGAACAAAGGGTAGCTGTTAGCTTTTTCAGCAGTGCTCTCTCTAAACACAGATGAAAGTCATGAGCTGTCACTGCCCTGATTATCAGGTTAAATCAGAGTTTGACTGTGCATTGGAGAGATGGTGTTGAAAGTAAAAAAATTAATCTTAAACTTTGTCTCTTATTAAAAAATTTGTGACAGAAAAAAATATGGTCGTTACTTCTCTGGTTTAGATGTTATGACCCAGAACAAGTTTGCTTTGTTTTTCAAGAAAAGTAAAAAAAATGAGCGAGGACTCTTTCCCATCCCATCCCTTGGCTTTTCAGTATCTCAGGTAATAATAACTTCCCTTCTGCCTCGGGAGGCTCCATTGTGAGACAATGCTCATGGATCAGGGGCCCCCTCCACTTAAGCTGCACAGGACCTCGAAGTTCGCAATGTAGAGCTCCAGGCCACCTTGCTGGTTGCAAAGTTGGGGGATGAATTGAATCCTATTTGCTAGTTCTAGTCGAGATCTTCTTCAGTAAAGGACAGAGTCCTATGCCAGTCCTTGCTGGAGAAAAGGAGCATGGTTTCTTGACTTCTTTATCATTTTTTAAAATGTGTACTTGAATAGGGACTTTATACTGTTTTTGTAAATTATGCTGTAATTTTTGGAGACTTATAAAGTATTGTAGAAGTAGAATAATTAAACTTGTTATGAGCATTACATAGAATAGGCTAATTGAGAAGTGTAATATACAGTGGTGAATTGCTAATTTGATCTCAGGATTATGCGGCAGAGAGAACATTATCTTCATTTATATAGAACTTTTTATCTGGAGGCATCTCTCATGCTTTTTCAGCCGTAAGTATTATCTTGTGTGTTATCACAAACACTATTATTAAGGCTGTGAAATTTATTCCAGTACAGTTTTTATTTTCAGTTTCTTCTAATTAGGGAACGAGGGAAAGGAAGGTTGCATATTTTCTCCAATTCCTGACATTTGCACCAGGGTAAGTTTTAGGAAATGACTATTACATAAACTTGGAGAACTTGGTTCCATATCATGTTTTAAAAAGAGGGAAAGGGAGGGGGATCATACTGCATCCCCTAGTCATTGGGACTGTTAACCTTGAGAACTGCCAAGGGGAAAGGCCCTGTTGGTTGCTGTCTGGCTCCTCTGCCTTGTATTAAGAGAGCTGTCTCTCCTCTGGTGGAGGCTTGACCTAGGGAGCAGGAGAGTGGTCTGATCAAATTGCACCAAACCACATCCCTCCATCCCCTCCATGCTGCACGCAGCAGCACTCAGGCTATCACGACCATGAGCAGTTGAAAATGATATGCTGGTTGTGTTTGTGTGGTTTTAAGGAAATGGACAAAATTAGATTCAGGCCAAGGTGCCAGCCTTAACACACCCCTTCCCTTTACTGCTAACAATGAAAGCCCAGTGTCACCGTTAGCAGTAAAGAACAACGCAATCTGTTCTACCCACACCATCTAAAATTTCTTTTAAAGGAACCCACCCAAACCCAGGAAATTCAGCACCTTTTATCTACCTTGAGGGCTGAAGGAAATAGATCAGGGCCAGCTTCCTGCTTCACCAGAGGGCTCTGGTGACGGACCAGTTGCCCTGGCGCTCCACATGGGAAGCACAGTGTCTCCTGCAATGGCTGTGGGCATGCTGAACGGCCAGTCAAGGAGATGGCATTTATATTGGTTATGAAGATGAGTGATCAGCTCGTGTCAAGGAACAGATGGCTAAATGAGGTGCACAGGGAACGCTGTGAGATTCAGGCTTGAAGAAACAGGAGGGAAAATAGCCCATGATATAAAACCCCCAAATCTAGTCTCCTTAATGAGAATTTTTAAAATCGGCATTTATGTTAATACAGTTAACATAGAGTGATGAGAAATGGAAGGAAATTACTGAATTAGCGAACAGCGATTAACTCAGAAGTAAAATTGTATCATCTAAGTTGAAGGTTGCTTTACACAGTGGAGAGAGGTTAGAGCTGAACCCTGGCCTGGTCTGTCATCTCCTAATTGAAATCTGTGCGTTTAATATGCCCTGTCCTACAGAGTGCATAGTTCATAATTTGGGAGACGGTCATCAGTTAATCTAGTTATTTTTCCTGGTTCTTCCTTTGAATTCCAGTAAGAATGTGGTACATTCCCAGTGTGGCACTCAGAAGAATGAGTTTGTCTATTCATTAACCTGTGAACTGTCAGGTCCTTTTGGAGAGTGAAAGGAGCAAGTCACTCCAAGGCTAATGCTTGTTTGTTGGAGGTGAAGCCTCCAGGGAGATACAGAGGGGGAACAGGCCAAGATGCTCAAGAGCTGCCCTGTGAAACTCTGCACTGTGTGCAGATGCCAGATCTGTGTGGCCCAGAGGGAGGTGCAGAGCAGGCTGGGTCACCTCTGCGGATCACTTCCTCTGGTCAGGAGAAGGATTCCCAGTAGTAAAGGCCGTGTGTGTGTGTGTGTGTGTGTGTGTGTGTGTGTGTGTGTGTGTGTGTGTGTGTGTGTGTGTTGCGGGGAGGGGGAGGGAGGCGGGGGGTGATAACTTCCTAACAACGATTTGGGAGCAGTATTAAAATACAAGAAACTGAGTGTTTTCCAGTGGTTCTGTGGATGTTTCTTTTAAGCAAGAAAGCAATATTGATTTCATGTATTTGACTCCAATGGATGAAAACTTTCATTGAATTGGAAAGTGTTTGATTTTCTATGTGTTTGTGCACCTGTGTACAGGCACATTCCTAACCACAGGCAAAGAGAGAAGCGGTTTGTTATTCTCCAGCGTAAATATCCCATGGATGTATAGTTGTACTGACATTCAGGATTTGAGCTGAATACTACATGGTTTGATTTTCTAGGTAAATAGAAAATCAAAGTCCTATTTAATTCTCTGGAAAGTGCTATCTTCCTAATTTTGTTGTAATTCTTCTAAGGCTCAGTTGGAGCTAGCCCTAAGGAGCAGGTACAGGGTCTGAAGTCAAGTTCAAAGTCTCCATTAGTCCAGGGCCTGGTACACTGTATGTTTATATAATATGTCTTACTCTGTTATTTTTGGATTGGTTGTGATGGAAGCTCATTTTCTTCAACAAACATTCTTTTCTTTTTACCCCCAGATATATTCGAATAGTTGGGACTCACAACACAGTGAACAAGATTTTTCACATCGTGGCTTTTGAATGCATGTTTACAAACCAAACCTTCACTCTCGAGAAGGGCCTGATAGGTAAGTGTTACAGCTACATTTTGTACATCTGCTTAGATACTTTATTTTCAAGTATTTTTTTTATTCCCTTGCCTCGTCTCTTAATCAGCTTTGACTAAGAAATTTGATTAGTTTGAATGCCTTAAGGCTCAGTGACATAGGGAAGGGCTTATATTTTTAGAAGAAGTCAAAATAATACCAGTAAACTTAAAAGAATATTAATATTTTTCTAGTAGTTAAGAATTGAAATGTTCTAGTGATTCATTCAGATTTGCTATGTGGGAAATGCTTATGACAGCTGGGCAAAGCTTTTCATACCAAAGGCTTTTCTGTACTTAATGGTAGTAAGATCAGGGAGGTCTGTATAACAGTGATCCAGTGCTCATAATTTCCAAGGCTATGCACGTATTTTTGGCATTGATTTGGTATGAGTGTATGTTCTTTTCAGTCTGTATTTGCCCTGTTTAGCCAAGTTCACCTTAAGAAAATGGTTTTAAATTCGTTATGGATTTGAATAAGATCAGAGTAACTGAATTGTCATTGTGAAAGTCAGGTTACTTTGTGGGAAGTACTTCCTGATTGATCTTTCCAAAGGGTATATTTTAAACTTTGGTTATTTGGTTGCTTTCTGTTGTGTTTTGTATTTGTTTTAAGTACTGTGTGGTCTGGCATTGTGTACAGTCCCACCAGGTCTTGGCATTCTAGATGTCACGAGAAGCTTTTCCTTTTTGTTCCTTTTCCCCATGCCCACAAGTTTTTACTCAGCTCTCACCAGGATCATGTTTTGACTAATTAGATTCTTAAAACTGTGCCTTTACCGTAGCCTCATGTAACATGCACGCTAGGGGTTCAGGTGGGGGGATGAGATGTCCCTGCAAAATAGAAGTTTTTGCCTTAACAAATGACTCATTTCTCCTCCCCTTCTCAAGTCCTGTCCATGCTGGGACATAGCATAGTGACAGAGATCCTAAAATCATGGCAGTGACTAGATGGGAAAGACGAGTATAACTTGCAAATGCTTTCTAGTTCTTTTGTCATCAGTCTACATTTTCCTAACACCTGCTATCCCCTAAATGTAATTCTTTATCATGGAAATATAGGAGAGTAGTATTAATAAAACAGTAGGAGTAGAAATTATTCGAACACAGAGAACTTTTAGAGCTCAACTAAAATAAATAATTTGGTTTTAAATTTGTTATGAATATGGTTTTTCATATAAATATAAATGTTAATAATTTTCGTAACTTTTAAGTAATTTGAAAACTAACAGTGCTAAAGCCTTACCTAATATTATCAAGGTTTTTAATTTTGTGGGCTGTGTGGAATATTGGTGATGGGGCTATAGGGAGGGTTCATGTCCTCTCCAGGTTCTTTCATAGACTTCAGACCTCACTGTGTGTGATTATGGCAGTCCTTCCTGGGAAGAATATTAGAAACAAGACCATCTTCATAGTCTTAAGATGTGTAGCATTTGTCTACTCATTTCAACCCAGTGCACTGCAGTTTTGAAGATACTGCATAGAAGTTGCCACCTACTTTAAAAAGGACCCCATTTTTATTGGAGAAAGAACAGATTTGTGGACACAGTAATTATCGAAGGAGCAGGACGATCTGGCATGAGAGGCTGTTACAGGAATTAAACTCAGGATTATTTGTAGTGAGGGGTGCTGTTCTTGGTTTGTGTGTTGTGTCTACACTGAACTAGTCAGCATAGTCTGAAGCTATGATAGTCTCAGGTGTGTCAGGGGTGAGAGAAGACTACAAAGATGCAAGAAGTGTTTTTGGTGTCTGGTCAAACACTTTTCGTCGTGCCCTTTTTGTGTTGCTCACAAGTCTGACTGCGAAGAACACTGCAGTCATCTGCCTATCATCCCCCCTCAGCCAGATGGGAGCAGTGGTGCAGGTGGGCAGGTGTGTGGTGCACATAGGGGCAGGTGGCCTGCAATGGGATCCCGTCTGGTCCTCCTCCTGCTATTTTCTTTTTTTAAAAATATATTTCATTGATTTTTTACGGAGAGGAAGGAAGAGGGATAGAGAGCTAGAAACATCGATGAGAGAGAAACATCGATCAGCTGCCTCCTGCACACCCCCTACTTGGGGATGTGCCCGCAACCAAGGCACATGCCCTTGACCGGAATCGAACCCGGGACCCTTCAGTCCACAGGCCGACGCTCTATCCACTGAGCCAAACCGGTTTCGGCATCCTGCTATTTTCATAGCTCACAACTGTCCCTGTTCTGGGCAAGTAGGGAGGTGTGTGAATCCTGAGGGTGTACCTGTCTGACATGGTAGCTCTGCTTAGTTGAAAGGGGTGTTTGAAATAGTAATTGCCAGCCTTCCAGGTGAAAGCTTCAGGCAAATTTTGGCAGCACACAGGTCTCAGCCAGCCACTCTACAGGGGGCTCAGAAAAGGGAGTGGCCCTCTAATGGGGACAAAGTGAGTGTCAGAACCACCCGGAGTTACTTTTAAATTGTAGTTGACAACTGCTTATTCCTCCCTACATCCTGTGAAATGTGGACTCCTCCCTTGAGAACCACTGATACAAACTCCAGGTTCTCATGAGGGAAAAAGAGCACAACTAAAATAATGTCTTGCCGAAACCGGTTTGGCTCAGTGGATAGAGCGTCGGCCTGTGGACTGAAGGGGCCCGGGTTCGATTCCGGTCAAGGGTATGTGCCTTGGTTGCGGGCACATCCCCAAGTAGGGGGTGTGCGGGAGGCAGCTGATCGATGTTTCTCTCTCATCGATGTTTCTGGCTCTCTGTCCCTCTTCCTTCCTCTCTGTAAGAAATCAATGGAATATATTAAAATAGTGTCTTCGTGAATAGGGTATCAAACCTTACTTGGATATTTCAAGATTCAGAACTTCTTTCTTTCACAGTTTGTGGTCATTGTTTCATAGTATAGGCTACTCTAATTAGAGGAGTACTCTCCTTATACGCCTTAAAATTACTTTAAAAATGTTTGCGTTTTTAAAAATCAAATTTTAATGTTATTACTTAAAATGTATAATGATTCCAGGAAAAACGTAAATAAAAATAAACGACATTAGCTCTATAAGATTTTAGTGTTCTTCTACCAAAGGGTTTCTATCCCATTTTTGTTGACAGCATGTCATTCTTTATGCTGCTGCACTTTTACAGATTCATGGGGAAGCTTGGGAGCTGTGTGGGCTCATGTATCCATGGGAACTTTAACCACACTGACCAGTTCTGAGTGTCAGACCCCTTCACAACATGGTCCCACCTCATCTTCTTCATGCGGTGGCTGCTTCTGGACCATGCTGGGAGGTATTCTCGCCTGGGAGTCAGCCTGTGATGACTGTCTCCTTTTCATTAGGAGTATTCTCCTATATAATAAAAGGCTAATATGCAAATCGAACGGCAGAACACTTGGTCACTATGATGCACACTGACCACCAGGAGGCAGACGCTCCACGCAGGAGCTGCCCCCTGGTGGTCATTGCACTCCCACAGGGGGAGCACTGCTCAGCCAGAAGCCAGGCTCACGTCTGGCGAGCACAGTGGCAGTGGCAGGAGCCTCTCCTGCCTCCAAGGCAGTGCTAAGGACCCCTCGGGGGATGTTCACCTGCCAGCTTAGGCCCGATCCCTGCGGTGTCCCAGACTGCGAGAGGGCACAGGTCAGGCTGAGGGACCTCCTCCCCCCAGTGCACGAATGTTGTGCACCAGGCCTCTAGTCTATATATATAAAAGCCTAAGCAACTGGCCGACCATTCAACTGTCTGACCGGTAGCTATGACATGCACTGACCACCGGGAGTCAGATGCACACCCAGAACCAGAGAGGAAGGAGCTTGATTCCAGGGTGCATCACCCAAGAACCGCCCTCTTGCAATCTGGGACCCCTCGGGGGATGTTGGAGAACTGGTCTCAGCCCAATCCCTGCAGGCCAGGCCGAGAGACCCCACTGATGCACGAATCCATGCACCGGGGCTTCTAGTAGTATATAGGAGCATGAACCTGTCTTACTAGTGAGGCATGGAAGGAATATTAGAATAAATATGACTGCTATTTTATAAGCATTCAGCCTCCCAAAGAATGTGTCTGTTTTGGCACTACAGTTTCTGTGCCAAGTCCTTCC
Source organism: Corynorhinus townsendii (assembly GCA_026230045.1). Classification (NCBI taxonomy): domain Eukaryota; kingdom Metazoa; phylum Chordata; class Mammalia; order Chiroptera; family Vespertilionidae; genus Corynorhinus; species Corynorhinus townsendii. The sequence continues at coordinate 93,072,242 of JAPDVU010000004.1, forward strand.
ACTTTTTCATAATCATTGCCAAAATTTCTTTGTATTTAATCTCGTATTTATTTATTTTTATTTTTTAAATTATATTTTATTGATTTTTTTACAGAGGAGGGGAGAGGGATAGAGAGTTAGAAACATTGGTGAGAGAGAAACATCGATCAGCTGCCTTAATCTTGTATTTAAATTCACTTCTTGAATAATTTATTAGTTATTCAGATAGACCAGTACTCACCACCCAGCTTAAAGAACTATTAACTCACAGACAATTTAGTTTATCTATATATTGCCTATTTTCTCCCCATCAGATTATTTTTAAGGCAATCCCCAGCCTTTTTTTCTTATCCATAAATATTTCAAAATGTATCTCTAAAAGTAAGGACTCCTTTTTGTAGCCATAATTATAATCCTATACAATAAAAGGCTAATACACAATTGTCCCCTTGACTGGCCAACTGCCCACAGCACCTCCCCTCATCTGGCCCCGCCCCTGATCGGCCCCCCCACCCTGATTGGGGGTGGGGCCAGTTGGCCAACTTCCTGCGTCCCCTCCCCCTGGCTGGCGGGGCCCCACCCATGTACAAATTCATACACCAGGCCTTTAGTATTATTATAATACCCCCAAATTGAACATTAATTCTTTATGAGTATTTAATATTCAGTGTTCAAATGTCCCTAGTTGGGTGAAAGTCTGGAGTGAATCTATGTTTTTATAGGTTGTTTAAATCAGAATTCAGATGAAATCTGTACTCTCAATAAATGGCTGTTACGACTCTCTAATCTCTCTTTTTCTCCAGTTTATTTGTTGAAGAAACTAGGTTTTTATCTTGTAGAGTTTCTAACAGCCTGAATTTTGGTGATTAAATCCCCATGGTAGTATTCAACCTGTTCCTCTCTTGTGTTTCTTGTAACTTGGTAGAGGATTAATCTGATTCAAGTTTTATTTTTATTTTTTATTTTTATAAGAATACTAGAGGCCCAGTGCATGAAATTCATGCACTGGGGGGGGGTCCCCTCAGCCTGGTCTGCACCATCTTACAGTCTGCAGTTGGGGAGACATTGGGGGATGTCCGACTGACAGCTCCCGCCATCGCCGCAGCACTCACCAGCCATGAGCCCGGCTTCTGGCTGAGCAGTGCTCCCCCTGTGGGAGCGCACTGACCACCAGGGGGCAGCTCCTGCATTGAGAGTCTCCCACCTGGTGGTCAATGAGCATCACAGCAACTAATCATTCTGCCGTTTGATCGATTTGCGTATTAGCCTTTTATTATATAGGATCCTATAGGTGGTAGTATATGTGTCTTATCAAGAAACACAGAAAATTGTTGGTTGTTCCTTTTAGATATTCATTCACAACTATTTAAAACTGCAAAATAGTTACAGCTAATTCTGTCATTTCTTCATTTAGTAGCTAGGAAGAAAGAAATGTTCTCAATACTCTTTTGATAATCCTGAGATGTGATTTGCCCAGGAAGAAAAGGATAACTATTACATCCTTTCTTTTTATTTACCAGTTCTTAAAGTGAAGAGGTGGTTACCTGGCATCCTCCAAAGTTGATCAGTGAGGTTTTTTGTGGAGTTTTCCTTTTGGAGCGGGAGTACATATTATTTTGAGTTTGTGGGATTAAACAAATTGAATATCTTTTAATCAGTTATACTCATTATTGATATTCAAATTGTCCTCATCTTTTAGCCTCTTCAGATTTGCTCTTCAGTCTTTCTGACACAACCTCAGTAGTCCTTAATAGTTCCTTGATTTCTGGCAGGACAAAATGTACCAGGTTCACCTTGTACGTCTCCTGCCCCTGATCTGGAATCAGCCATTTCTGCAAGAAGCCCTGGTTCCTTTAAGTGGGAAATAACATTTAGAAACCTCAGTCGAAGTACTTGCAATTGGGCTGGTCTTTATTTCTAGGCATTTTCAATGGACAGAACTCAGAAATATGTGCATATATATTTATTTAACATGTAAAATATATCATGAGTGCATGCTAACACTTCTAATTAAAATTCAGTACACAAAGTTTCTGTTTCACCTTTTGATCTTTCACATCCTTTTTTCCATACTGAAAATCTTGGTTATCAGTAATACAGCACAATAATTCATTTGCTTTGTCCCCAGTACATACCAAATAGTCTCACAATTACAGTTCTGATAATACCAGGGACCATATGATTATTGAAATTAGTTTTAAGATTTTTGCTGTTACAAGTACTTTTTGGGCCTTTAGGGTATATCCAACTAGAGATATATAGTAAAATTACTGTGTTTTCAAGTCACTTAAAATAATTCTCCTTGTGATCATGACACTATTTCAGTATACACTTTGATTCATTTGTATCATTTCACTTATTTAGTGATTGCCTTCAAAATGCTTTTTGTCTTATAACTTATGTAAAATACTAGAGAGGCCCGGTGCACGAAATTCAACCTGGCTGGCCATCAGGGCCTATCAGGGCCTCTGGCTGCCAGCTGGGGCCTTCCTTCCTCTGTTGCCGGCTGCCGGCTGCTGGCCAGAGCCTTCCTTTGTTCCACCCCCTGTTGATCAGCACACATCATAGTGAGCAATTGAACTCCTGGTGTCCCGGTCAAACTCCTGAGGGGACACTTTGCATATATATTAGCCTTTTATATAGAGATATACATGGTCTCTAAATCATGTATATCAAAAAAGCTATGTTTAGAGAAATTTATTAAAAAGCTATATTTAGAGAAATAAAGTTTATATTCCTGTCCCATCTACTCCTGTAGGGAATCTCTTTTTCCCTTTAGTTTTTTTGGTTGTCTTTCTGTTTTTAAAAATGGGAAGTAATATACTTTATATTTTGTATCCTCCCAACATTGGTAGCATACTATATGCTATAGATACTTTCTTCACCTTCTTTTTTGTACTTAACACTTATCCTAGCGCTAGTTATATAGGAAGATATTATTGATTCCTTTTATAGCTACATGGTATTCATTAGTGTATATATACTGTAGTTTATTCAACCAGTTATATATTGATGAACCACTTGGGTTGTTTTCAGTCTTCTGGTACTAGAAATTGTGCTGTTGCCTTGTGCATAAGTCTTTTTATTTTTGCTAATATATTTTTGTGATCCTGAGAAGAGGGTTACGTGATGAAAGGGTAAATGCATGGGTAATTTTGCTAGATATTTCCAAATTCATCTCCATAAGGATTGTCTCACTTTACAATTCTCATTGGCAATGTATATGGCACATATTGTCGAACCTCTGGATTTTTTGCCAATTTGATAGGTGAAAAATGGTATCTCCATGAATTTTTTAACTGCATTTCTCTTATGAGAGAAATTGAGCATCTTTTCATATGTTTAAGGGCCATTTGCATTTCTTGTTTCCTTTTAAATAGCTCTTCTTATGAGTCTTGTAGATGAATAGAGAATATGCAGTTAGTAAGACTTGGGGGAGCAGTAAGCACTTCACACTCATATTAGACTGTGCTATTTAGTATTACATGGGTCTCGTTTCCCTTCTTAGGTGTCCTAGTTCTTCTAGGAAACATAAGCTCTCATAAGTCCCTCTCCATCCTTATCCTTGGCTCTGCCTCTGCTTAAGAGATAGCAACTAGAGCTGGAGCTCTAGGCTCAAAATTCAGGGCTGTTTAACCCTTTCATCGAACAAGAAGCAGCTTCCACTACCAGAGGTAGGCCATTAGGTGTTAGCTCTGTGCCTGCCAGCATGCATCCATGAAGACCAGTGGCTTTTATGTTCTAGGTTCTTGTTAGTAATTGAGTAGGGCAACAAAATAGGCAGCCTAAGCACAGGAACTCTGTGTTGCTGAAGCTCTGGGAACAGTCATTGCTGCCACCATGGAACTGCGCTGTCTGAACAAGAACTGGAGCCCATATTCATCAGCCACTGTGCTACCTGCAGTACACCAGAGCAGACAGAAATCTTTTCTTTCCTCCTCCCATCTCCCAGTCTCACACCAGTTTCTTCCATTGGCAGAACTTCACTAAAATCCAAGCTGGCAAGCTTGGGAACTTGTTTTCAGAGCTTTAGCCTCCAAGAGCAAGGGAGGGAATGGAGCTGGAAGCCGACAGACAGAGAACTGGTTGTGAAAGGGCTCCAGACATCAGGAAACATGCCATCTGATTCAAAGGAGTGGGAGAAGCACGGTGGCCAGGCATGGAAATATGTGGAGCTGAGAACAGCCGACACAGGCACAAGCAGAGTGCATAGAAAGGCTAAATATTTAGTTGGGTTGCGAAGGAACCCAATTTTGTGAAGATGGGTATTTTGAGCTGGGCCTTGAAGAATTCAGTAAACAATCCAGAGCATTACACAGTGCTAATTTACATACCAACAAAATGGCACCACTGGGTCTCCTGGGAAAAGCTGGAGGCAGAAAACAAATAGGTGTTCTGTAATTGCTACTGTCATCTAAAAGTATTTTAAAATTGTAACAGTGTGTTTAGAATTTTGTGAAGTTCCTGGGAAAGTAAACAGAGTTGGAAATCTGTGCTGTGAAGGGCTTTTGAAATCTGTTGAATTGGGGATATGACTTTTGTGCTTTCAGCTATGTTTAAAACTGTGTCCTCCTGGAGCAGAAACAAGAGATTTGAGCCTGAGAGAGTTCACCAGAGGTTGAAGGGTTAGAATGTGGCAAAGACGGGAGCTTGGTGGAGTAGCAGAGCGGCCCTGAAGACCTCCTTGCAGACAGTTTCTTAAAATAGCACTATTGAGGCTGGACTGGTCCAGACCAAGAGGCTGTACTTCCCAGCCTGTTTCTCTAACCAGATATTAAGGCTGGTTCTAATTGTCAGTGAAGCTTAACTTCTTTATCTACTGTAAATTACTTGGCATTAAGCAGACATTTATTAAGAGGCTGCCAAGTGTATTTTAGGCACTGGGAATAGAAAAATACACAGGTAGCTTCTGCCTTGGAGAAGCGTATGAGCTACTGAGAGAGAAAGACACTTAAACAGAAGGTGACAACATAGCAAAATAAATAATCTACTCAGAGATTTCAGTAGATGCTATAGGAACACTGGAACAGGGGCACCTAAGCTGAGTTGGGGATGTTATCATGATAGGGTTATGAGTGGGCCAGTCCCTAAACAGAGGAAGAAAGTGAGAGTCAGGGGAGAATCATACAAAATGGTCAGCACGTGCAAAGACATACTTATCTCTGACTCACTCCAAAGCCAGTTATTCGAGCAGACCATTTTGCATCTGGTGGGGGGGAGGGGTTGAAGCAGGAATTACAGTTATTCGTAATCTCTCACTCTTCCTCTGGAGAAAATTAAGCATTATTTTCTCACAAGATCTTAAGAGTGTTACAAAACTGTAGGTAAACACCCCGCAATATGTGTACAGAATGTATTTGTTTGCCTGAGGAACTCATGATCTCATATGAAAATGTGATGCAGTTCCTACATGGGGGAGAGGTGGTGGATGATTAGACAGTGACTTCCCATAGTCATTTAGGATTCGTGTGTATTTAAGTTTCATTATCCTTTATAACTGTTTTTTTGTTTTTATTTTTGTTTTTTATTTGTTTGAGAACGAAGACTGCCTGTAAGGTTTTATTGCTCTTATTTTACAGAATTTACTTACATATTTTATAGGATTAAATGTTTTGGACCCTACTTACATTTCCCCTTGTCTAGCAGGGATATAGCACGATATGTGTGTCCAGGTAAATGTAAAGGTACACAATTTTTTTCTGTTACAGTTGCCATTCATTGTTATTTTATACTAGAGGCCCAATGCATGAAATTCGTGCAAGAGTGGGCCTTCCTTCCCCCGACTGTTGGTACCGGCTTCCCTCTGGCACCTGGGACCCGGGCTTCCCTCCGGCCACCGGCATGCAGCCAGGACCCGGGTTTCCCTCGCAGCCCCGGCTTTGTTCAGAAGGACAGAAGGACGTCCGGTCTAATTAGCTTTTATTATTATAGATTAGTATCAGGTATACACTATAGTGGTTAGATGTTTATATAGATGCTTATATAATTTAAGAAGTCTAATACTCACCTGACACCATATATAGTTATTACAATACTAGAGACCCGGTGCATGAAATTCATGCACGGGGGGGGGGGAAGGTGTGTGTGTGTCCCTCAGTCCAGCCTGCACCCTCTCCAATCTGGGACCCCTCGAGGGATGTTCAACTGCCCTCTCACAATCCAGGACTGCTGGCTCCCAACTGCTCGCCTGCCTGCCTTTCTGATTGCCCCTAACCGCTTCTGCCTGCCAGCCTGATCACCCCCTAACCACTCCCCTGCCAGCCTGATAGATGCCTAAATGCTCCCTTGCCAGCTTGTTTGCCCCTAACTGTCCTCCCCTGCAGGCCTGATCACCCCTAACTGCCCTCCCCTGCAGGCCCGGTTGCCCCCAACTTCCCTCCTCTGCTGGCCTGGTCACCCCTAACTGCCCTCCCCTGCAGGCCTGGTCCCCCCGAACTGCCCTCCCCTGCAGGCCTGGTCCCCCCCAACTGCTCTCCCTTGCAGACCCGGTTGCCCCCAACTCCCCTCCTCTGCCGGCCTGGTCACCCCTAGCTGCCCTCCCCTGCAGGCTTGATCACCTCGAACTGCCCTCCCTTGCAGGCCTGGTCCCTCTCAACTGCCCTCCCCTGCTGGCCTGATCGCCCACAACTGCCCTCCCTTGCAGGCCTGCTCCCTCCCAACTGCCCTCAGTTAGCCATCTTGTGTCTACATGGGGGCAGCAATCTTGTGTGTTGGAGTGATGGCCAATTTGCATATTACTCTTTTATTAGATAAGATAGAGGCCTGGTGCATGGGTGGGGGCCAGCTGGTTTGCCCTGAAGGGTGTCCTGGATCAGGGTGGGGGTTCCCTTGGAGCATGGGGTGGCCTGGGCGAGGAGCCTGTGGTGATTTGTAGGCCGGCCAGGCCCCCCAGCGACCCAAGCAGAGGCCCTGGTATCTGGGATTTATTTATCTTCTATAATTGAAACTTTGTAGCCTTGAGTGGAGGCCTAGGCCGGCCAGGGTGTGCAGAAAGCTTGGCTTCCTCCATTATCGGGAAACCCAAGCCTCCTGCTCACTCTGGGCCGCAGCCATCTTGATTGGGTTAATTTGCATACTCACTCCTGATTGGCTGGTGGGTATGGCTTGTGGGTGTAGCAGAGGTATGGTCATTTTTCATATTACTCTTTTATTAGATAGGATTATTGACTGTATTCCCTCTGCTGTACTCTACAACACATCACTGTTTTGTAACTACCAATTTGTACTTCTGAATCCCTTCACTTTTTCCACTCAGCCCCCCAACCCCTCTCCCATCTGGCAACCATCATTTGTTTTCTGTAGCTGAATCTGTTTCTGTTTTGTTTGTTTATTTTGTTTATAGATTCCACATATAAGTGAAATTCCACGGTATTTGTCTTTTTCTGTCTGACTTATTTCACTTAGTATAAAACATTCTAGGTCCACCCATGTTATTGAAAATGGTAAGATTTCATTCTTTTTTATGGCCAAGTAATATTCCACTGTGTATATGTACCACATCTTCCTTATTCACTAGTTTATTGATGAGCACTTAGTTTACTTCCATATCTTAACTATTGTAAATAGCATAGGGCTGCAAATATCTTTTTGAATTAGTGTCTTGGATTTCTTGGGATAAACAACCAGGAGTGAAATTAACACAGTTGCTTTTATATTTTTATTATTTTTTAAAATATTTTTATTGTTTTCAGAGAGGAAGGGAGAGGGAGAGAGAGATATAAACATCAATGATGAGAAAGAATCACTGATCGGCTGCTTCCTGCACACCCCATACCAGGGGATTGAGCCTGCAATTCAGGCATATGCCCTGACCGGGAATTGAACTGTGACCTCCTGGTTCACAGGTCGACGCTCAACCACTGAGCCACACCAGCCGGGCAACACAGTTGTTTTTAAATGTGGCATTTTGGAGTATATATCTTAACATTATGCAACAATATCACTTTCTTACCAATATGCTTCTTCAGATTCACATTCTGCATAGCCATGTTATTAATGGACCAGGTATTTCTCTGGCACTGACTATGAAAAATGTTCTAATGGCCAAGGAGGTGTAAAATCTAACTTTGTGGGCCTAGACCCTAATTTACTACCTCAGTCCTCCATCCCAAAACCTGGTAGGTAATTTTTAAATTTACATTTTTAAGTATTACAAATATATATTCTTATTTCTCCCTCTTTTATTAAAATATATAGGATAGCCCTAGCCAGTTTGGCTCACTGGATAGAGTGTCAGCCCACGGATTGAAGGGTCCCGGATTCCATTCCTGTCAAGAGCACGTACCTTGGTTGCAGGTTTGATCCCCTGCCCTGGTTCTGGGCGTATGGGAGAGGCAACCAATCGATGTGTCTCTCTCACATAGATGTTTCTCTCTCTGTGTCTCTGCCCCTCCCTTCCACTTTCTCTAAAAATCAGTGGAAAAATATCCTCAGGTGAGGTTGACAACAACAACAAAAATCTATATAGCATATATTCACATATATCTTTTTCAGTCAACGGTGTTTTTAATGATATATATACAGAGCATTCTCATGCCTTTTTACATTTGTGCAGTAGTCCTTTGACTCATGGTGTTATAATTTACTTAACCAGCCCCCTTTGACTGACATGTAGGTGTTTCCAGTCTTCTACAATAACAATTCTGTGATGACCCTTTTGTAAAGAGTGAGGTTTTACCAGAGACAGTTCCAATAAAGCCTAAAACAGCAATAAAAAAAATACCCATTGTAAGTCCCAGGAACAGCTATATAATTTACAAAGCACAGTGCAAAATGAAAATGTGGGATCTCCTTGTTCAAGAACAGGGAACAGTGCAGTTAAAAGTAAAGCTCTGGCCGGTGTGGTGCAGTTGGTTGGAGAATCGTCCCATACACCAGAAGATGGAGTATTTGATCCCCAGTTGGGGCATGTGCAGATGTTTCTCTTCCTCCCTTCTTCCTTCCCTCCCATCTTTCTTCTCTCTAAAATTAGTTGTTGTTGTTTTTTAAGTACTTAAAAAAGCTTTTTTTCTTGATTGTGCAGTCTTTTCAATTTGGCATGTTGTTTTTACTTGTTTAATTCCCTTATAAGTAAAGAGAAAAAAAAAGAAACATTTAAATTATTAGCAATAATTTTATCACTCATCTTTATATTGTGCAGTGGAAGTTTTAAATGCAAATATGGAGCATTTATCTTATATGCAGAATCACCAAATTACAAAATTCACATTTGGTAGCTCACATGTGTGTGTATTTAGTTTACCAAAACAATGGGAATTCTGCACAAAACTAAATTGTTGGGTGTGAGTTTTGTTTTGTTTCTTTTTCGTATTTATTTATTTATTTATTTATTTTTAAATAAATCTTTATTGTTCAGATTACAGGTGTTCCTCTTTTTGTTTTCCCCCTATAGCTCCCCTCCACCTGATTCCCCACCCCACCCTACCCCATGCCCTTACCCCCTGCCACTGTCTTCATCCATAGGAGTAAGATTTTTGTCCAATCTCTTCCCACACCACTCACACCCGCTTCCCCCTGAGAATTGTCAGTCCACTCCCTTTCTATGTCCCTGATTCTATTTTATTCACCAGTCCATTCTGTTCTTCAGATTTTTTATTTACTTGATTTTTAGATTCACTTGGTGGTAGGTATGTATTTGCTGTCATTTTGTTGTGCATAATTTTTATCTTTACCTTTTTCTTCTTCTTCCTCTTCTTAAAGAATACCCTTCAGCATTTCATGTAATCCTGGTTTGGTGGCGATGAACTCCTTTAGCTTTTTCTTGTCTGTGAAGCTCTTTATCTGACCTTCAACTCTGAATGATAGCTTTGCTGTGTAGAGTAATCTTGGTTGTAGGTTCTTGCTGTTCATCACTTTGACTATTTCTTGCCACTCCCTTCTGGCCTGCATAGTTTCTGCTGAGAAATCAGCTGACAGTCGTATGGGTACTCCCTTGTAGATAACTAACCGTTTTTCTCTTGCTGCTTTCAAGATTCTCTCTTTGTCTTTTGCCCTTGGCATTTTAATTATGATGTGTCTTGGTGTGGTCCTCTTTGGATTCCTTTTGTTTGGGGTTCTGTGCGCTTCCTGGACTTGTAAGTCTATTTCTTTCACCAGGTAGGGAAAGTTTTCTGTCATTATTTCTTCTAATAGGTTTTCAGTATTTTGCTCTCTCTCTTCTTCTGGCACCCCAAAAATTCGGATGTTGGTATGTTTGAAGTTATCCCAGAGGCTCCTTACACTATCTTCATATTTTTGGATTCTTTTTTCTTTTTGTTTTTCTGGTTGGGTGTTTTTGTTTCCTCATATTTCAGATCTTTGGTTTGATTCTTGGGGTACGTTGATCTACAGTTGAGTTTCTGTATATTCTTTATTTTAGACAGTGTATGCTTCATTTCTGACTGGTCCTTTTCCATTTTTTTGGCATTCTCATTAAGGTCCTTGAAGGTCTCACTAAGCTCCTCAGAAGTGTCATCAAGTTTCTCGGCGGTTTTTAGAAGATTCTTGATTAACCTTATAAATGTGGTTCTGAACTCTATGTCGTCCAGTAGTTTGCTTTCCTCCGTTTCTTTCATTCGTGACATGTTTCTTTGTCTCCGCATTTTGGCTGCTTCCCTGTGTTGATGGACTGGCTTTGTGTGGTAGGTGACCTATAGGGGGCAGTAGCTCAGCCTTCCCAATCACCTGAGGTGGACGCTCTTGGTACACCCCTTTGTGGGCTGAGTGCAAAGTCTTGGTGTAGTTAAGCCTCAATTGCTGTTGGTGTGCTGGGAGGAATTGACCTCCAGGCCAATCGGCTGTGAGGACTCGCTGTGTCTATAAGAACTGCTGTGCTGGAGACACGCTTATGGTGCAGGACTTGTTTTGGTGGGGCTTTGGTGCTAGCTGAGTCTGCCTCTTGATTGTGTCACTTATGGATGTGAGGAGTTGAAATCTGGTTTCTCACACTGACCACTAGGTATACTGGCTTCTGGATCTCCAATGGGGTGCAGGTCAGCTATTGTCTGAGTCCACCCAGCAGGAGCTGCAGCGAGAGCTACAGTTTTCTCCTCTTTGCTTGGGGTTTGGAGGTTTTGGGGCTGTCTGATCCCGGTCTGCAAGTTTGTTAGGTTAAGCTGCGATAGGGCAGGCCTTTCTTATGCTAAAACTGCTGCTTGGAACTTGGGTGGGTTTGTAGGTTGTGTGGGGCGGGGTCTCAGGCGGTCACTAGGCTAGGGCGTGGCAAACAGCAATGGCTGCTAGTTAGCCGGCTCTGTGTCTCCAACTGTGTTCCGTGTCCCAGAGCAGTAAACAATTATTCTTGCGCGCAGCTCTGCAAGCAGGCCCTCCTCACTTTCCGACCCTGTGGCAGACAATCCAGCTTCGCCCCGTAGGAGTTTGGGTCCCCCGCGTCTCCCCAGAAACTGTATTTCAGAGTAATCGTGGGCTTGTCTCCCCTTTGGGTTGAAAAAAGCAACGCCTGCAGCCAGCCCAGATCCCGCGCCTCTGTACCTCAGCTTTTCAGCGCTTGTGCACGTCTCAATGCTCTTTTTTCTTTCCTTCTAGTTGTAGAACTTCCACTCAGCCAGCTTTCCCGTGGTTCTGGGTGATAGATGTTTTGTCTTTTAGTTGCAGTTTTGAAATTGTTGTGCAAGGCAGCAGTTTAGGTGTTTACCTACGCCACCATCTTGGATTCCTCTATTTATATATTTATTTATTTACTGTTATTGATTTTGTTGGGGTGACACTGATTAATTGTATTGTACAGGTTTCAGGTGTACAATTCTATGACACATCATCTGTATACTATATTATGTGTTCATCACCATTTATCCCCCCTTACCCTCCTCCACTTCCCCCCACCTCCCTATCCCAGCAATCACCATACTGTTATCCATCTCCATGAGTTTTTTTTGTGTTTTTTTTTTGCTCAATCCCTCCATGACCTCTCTCCAGTAAACCCCTCCCCACAGCTGTCAGCCTAGTCTCTATGAGTCTCTCTCTCAAACGAACTATTTTGCCCTGCCTGGTGTGGCTCAGTTGGTTGGAGTGACAACCTGTACACCAAAAGGTCATGGGTTCAATTCTCGTTTAAGGCACATACCTAAGTTGTGGGTTCAGTCCCTGATCAGGGCACATACAAGAATCAACCAGTGAATGCATAAATAAGTGGAACAACAAATCAATGTTTCTATCCCTCCTGCCTGCCCTCCCCTCCCTCAAAATGAATAAATACATAAAAGAATTTTAACACAGGAAATTAAGTGTGTGTGTATCTTCTGTAGGTAGGGCCTGTCTGAAAGCACAGGCTGTGTGCCATTGAAGTTGGTCCTGATTACCACTTCTATTTAACGCTGATCTGGAAGCCCTGACTGGGGAAGGGGAGAGGAGGAAGGAAGGGAGAAGCAAGGATGGGGAAAGGGAAGAACAAGAAATAAGTATAATACATATTGGGGAAAAGGGATAAAATATCATTATTTGCAGATGAATGCACTGAAGAATTATGATTACTAGTAAGAACTCTAAGGACTGTAGCCAGATGCAATAATATATCCAAAAAGCAACGGTTTTCTCAAATACCCACAATAACCAGTTAGAAGTATAATGGGGAGTGGGATGGATTCATTCATCACAGCAATAAAAACTACAAAACACCTAGTAACTGTCCATGAACTGTACTTCTCCATTATACCTAGAGCATCCCTGTCCATATAACCAAAGGTGATCCATCCCTGAACCACCTTATGCCATTAGAGATGGGATAAGTGTTAGAAGTGGGAGGCAGAAGAATGATGTGAGCTCATCAATTGTGTAGATATGAAGTTAGCATGTCAGGAAGGTCAGCTAGATTTTTTTTTAACACACACCCCCCTCCCCACAAACAATATCTATCTGGGAATAAAGTTAATAAATCCACATGTTCTAATGTAAAGAAATCATAAATCTTTAAGAAACAATGAGGAATGGAAAGATATTCCTGGATGAGAAAATTTAATATAGAAAATGTGTTGGTTCTTCCCATCTTAATCTACCAATTTAATGTAGGACTTACTCAGAAACGCAGTTGTGCTTTAAAAAAATAAAAGAACTTTGACTAAGTTATTTAAGAAGTTTTCCAAGAGAATACATAAATGGAAATTTAACTCCCCCCAAAACAAAAAGCAAAATTAATGAAATGAGTGGTCTACTACCACCATGTATTAAAGTTAATACTACATACTAAAGTAGTATGGCATTAATGCAGGGATAAACTGGTAGATAAAATAAGCAGTCATCCAAACTCTGAAATATATCCCAGGATATGTAAGGATATAGCACAGGATAAAGATGACATCTCACATCAGCCGCTAACTGAAGGGTAATATTACAAATGGTGCTAATATATCGAAAACACTTAACATAAAATTCTTTCCTTATACTATAAACCACAATAGTTTCCTGTTAAGAGTTAGATTTTACAATGTTATTTCAAAAGAACTGTAGAGAACTATTAATAAGTATTCATCTAATCTCAAGGTGAGGGACTAGTTCTTCAGCATAAAGGCAAAGACAGAAACCATAAACAGAACTCAAAGGTGTTTGACAAACTGGGAAAAAAATAATTACAACATACACGGCAATGAATTATTCACTTTAATATATGTGAGTTACTATCAAATACTTAAGAAAAAATATGAATTCCCAGTTAGGAGATATGTGTACAAAAAGCAATTTATTTAAAAAGAAAGGAAAAGAAACAGAATAGTCAGTAAACTTGAAAGAATTTGGCCTCACTAATAGTCAAAGAAATGCAGATTTGAAACAAGATACTGTTTTTTTGGCCTGTCTTATTGGTAAATATTTTTAATTAAAAATGTTTATTTACATAATCATTTCTCACAAAACAATACATAAATAATACACTAAAATAAAATATTTCAGTTTCAACTTGCACTAGCCTAGTTATTACTAAAATTGAGTATCTATTATGTTTCTTGACCATTTTTACTTTTTCATGAAGTACAACTTCTTAATTTTGGTCAACTTTTTTTCTCGCTTGTGTTTTTATTATTAATTTGTAGATTATAGGTATTCATTCTTTGCTTTTGTATACCCTGCAAATATCTTCTCCCAGACTGTTAGTTACTTTTTCATTTTGTTTATGTTTGGCTGTGCAGAAGCTTTTTATTTTGACAATATTTAGTTACATCTGTCAGTCATGTCTTGCTTCTGTATTTTGTGACTTCCTTAAAAACTCCCTCCCCAGACCAAAATATAAAAATATGGTCCTCTGTAGTAGTTGTCAGTGTTAATTATTATTTTGTTATTGTTGTGTATGTGTTTTTAGCAATTAGCTCTTTAATCCATTTAAACTTTATTCTGTGTTTGGTCTGAAGTAGGAGTTTGGCTTTTATTTCTAAAAAATGTGACCGATTGTTTTGAAATTCTTTATTGATATTTTATGTTTTCCCTCATTGATTAAAAATCATAAATATCATGGATCTGTATATCTATTCTAGATTGTGTCACATCATTTAAATAACTACAGCTTTATAATCTGTTTTGCTGTGTAGTACTGCAAAATCCATACTCACAGTTATTTTTCTTTCTCTAAATTTTTTAGGCTATTCTTTCAAATTTTCTTTTCCAGTGAACTTGAAAATCAGCTGTCAAGTTTCATTTTAAAATCCTGTTGGCAAAGATGTTTTAAATGAAAATGCTTAGTATGGGTGAGGCTGTCACTGAAAGGCAGTGTCATTTACTGCTGAAATATATGTGGTGTAAGTTTTCTGGAAGGTGATTTGGCAATATGTATTAAGAGTCGTAAAAATATTCCTTGATCTACTACATCTGCCTTAATAATTTATCTTAAAAAATATTCAAGAAGAGCATTTTTTCTAATGAATGTTCAGCATAGTGCTATTTATGATAACAAAAAAAGGAGAAGGACTATAAATGTCCAACAATACTGACATAATGAAATGAATGATGCCACATTCACACATCACATTTCTGTATAGTCATTTATAACATAGGGAAATGCCCATAATATAATGTAAACAGAAGTAAGATACCATCTTTACAGCCAGATTGATGCCAATATTTTAAAATTAAAGATAATATATATTTTTTATAGGTGCAAGTATTAATTTGCTAGGGCTGCCATAAAAAAAAAGAAAAAAATAACGCCCCTCACACACACACAGACGGGGAGGCTTAAACAACAGACATTTATTTTCTCTCAGTTCTAGAGGTTGGAAGGCCAAGATCAAGGTGTCAGCAGGTTTGGTTTCTCCTGAGGATTCTCTTTGGCATGCAAATGGCCACATTCTCCTGTCCTCACAGGGCTTTTTCTTCATGGGCTGCCATCCCTGAAGTCTCTTCCTCTTAGAAGGACACCAATCATACTGGTTTAGGGCCCCTTCCTTATGACCTCATTTAATCTGAATGACCTCTTTAAAGGTCCCATCTCCAAATATAGTCACATCCTAAGGTACTGGCAATTACTGCTTGAACATAGAAACTTAGTGGGGACAGATTTCAGTCCATAACAGTACATAAAAAAGATTATAAGGAAGGACATCAGAAGATTATAAGGAAGGAAAACAGGTTTTCTGGTTGGGTAAGATTATAGGTAATAGTAATTCTATTATTGTATTTTCTGAATTTACATATTTTTTCACTGAATATGTTATTACTTTTATAATCAGAAAAAAATGTTTCTTTTTCAAATAAAGCTGTCACCACATTGCCTGTCTTAAGTGAAGGACAAGGCAGAGTAGGCAGGGCCAGCACTAGTGCCCTCCATGCACCTTAGCTCCCCACACGCTCCCACATGTAGCCCCTAAATTAAGAAATGTCCTGTTTCTGGGTTAGGTAGGGGAATTTCTTTATAAAGTATAGTGTTTTACCTGATGATTCTATTGAGTAAGCCAAGAGTTCTTGAGAATCTATTTGAAAGAGGCCAGACAAAAGAGAGTATATACTGTATGTTCCATTTATAAATAACTAGAGCCCCTCGGCCTGGCCTGTGGGGATCGGGCCAAAACTGGCTCCCCGACATCCCCCAAGGGGTCCCAGATTGCGAGAGGGTGGTTCTCAGGTGATGCACCTCAGAATCGGGTTCCCTCCTCTCTGATTCCAGATGTATCACCCAAGAACCACAGCTGCCAAGTTACTGCAGCTTGGCAGCTCCTGCATTGAGCGTCTGCCCCCTGGTGGTCATTGCACATCATAGCTACTGGCCAGTTGGCTGGTCAATTAGGCTTTTATATACAGGCAGCCCTCAGGTTGCATCAGACTTGACTTATGTCATTTCATGGTTATGTCGCCATCTCCCATTTATTTATTAAAAAAAAAAAAAAAGCTCCATCATTTTGACGTATGTACATATGTACTTTATGTTTTTTATTATTTATTTACCACAAGAGAAGGTCAGGAATTGTTATTTTTCTTTTAAATTTTTTTTACTGTTTCGCTTCATTACTGCTGTATATTGCTCCAGTGAGTGACGTAGGTGCTTATGTAGGTAGGTTCTGACTTAACGGCAAAAATCATATTACGTCACACTATAGGAACAGATCTCTGACATAACCCAAGGAGCTACTGTCTATAGATTCTTGATCATGCAATCCAATAGTGACAGGAAGCAGACCCATAGTTCTCTGGGACTGCAGGAGGCATACAGAGGGTCTTGAGAAAACATTTGAGGGCAGAGGAGAGGTTTATCTTGATTGTGCTAATAGTTTCATGGGTGTGGGCATGTGTCTAATTTATGGGATTGTACATTTTAAATACATGCTATTTATTGTGTCAATTTATCTCAAGAAATAGGTTTTAAAAAGGCAAGAGAGACTGGAAGGAAAGATCCCAGTAGCCTTTTGAGCATTACAGTATTACTTAAAGTATCTTTCCATGCATAAGACACTATTTTTCTAAAATCGTTAGATTGAAAATCGAGAGGCATCTTATACAAGGAAGTTAGCCGAGGAGGGAGCTGCACAGGTGCGTGGCTGCTCATACCTTGTCAAACAGGCTTCCTCCTTATTGTTACTGACGTAAGCTGCTGCCGTAATTGGAAGTGGAGGTGGAGAGTGTGCAGATGCAACAGGGACTAGAGCTTTCTGAGCCCATAAAGATGTCAAAAACTGAAAGGATAAATACCAGTAAGCAATTGTCTTACTCTGTAAAATTCAAACTGAATGTAATCAGCTATGCAAAAGAGCAAGGAAACAGAGCTGCAGAGAGACAATTTGGACCTCCTCCCACTGAGTGTCTGATCAGACAGTGGAGAAAACAGGAAGAACAACTCCTTAAGATGCCAAAAAAGAAGAAGGGCTGAAGAGGAAAACCAGCCAAATGGGCGAACTTGGAGCAGAGGCTTCAGACTTGGATTAGTCCAGAGTGACTTCTGTGTGTCAGCCAAGCTTATTCAATGTCAGGCAAGAATGTTTGCAAGGGAAATGAACATTGTTGATTTTATAGGAAAGGCAAAATGGTGCTTTAGTTTCATGAGGAGAGAAGGTTGGCCATGAGAACACGAACAAAGTTAGCTCAGAAAATGCCACCAGTTTGTGAGGATAAAATCCAACAGTTTCACTCTTATGTCATACAACTTCAGAAAAAATATGATCTTGAACCAAGTCAGATTGCAAACATAGATGAGATGCCTCTCAATTTTGATGTACTTTCCAATAGAACTGTTGATGTGAAAGGAATCAAAACAGTGGCAATCAAAACAAGTGTCCATGGAAAGATACACTATACTGCTGTGCTTTCATGCTGTGCAGATGGTACTAAACTGCCTCCTACACTTATTTTTAAGAGGAAAACATATCCTAAAGAGATTATATCACCTGGCATTATTGTGCAAGTTCAAGAGAAGAGATGGATGAATGAAGACATTATGGCCATTTGGTTTGCAAAGGTTTGGTCCAGAAGACCCTTAAAGAAGCCATTTCTACTTGTCTTTGATCAGTTCCAAGCACATCCTATATAATAAAAAGCCAATATACAAATTGACCAAATGGCAGAACAACCAGTCGCTGTGATGCACACTGACCACCAGGGGCAGATGCTCAATGCAGGAGCTGCCCCCTGGTGGTCAGTGTGCTTCCACAGGGGGAGTGCCACTCAGTCAGAAACCAGCTCATGGCTGGCGAGCACACCAGCGATGGTGGGAGCCTCTCCCGCCTCCGCGGCAGCGCTAAGGATGTCCGTCAGTAGGATGTCCCCTGGGGGCTCCCAGACTGTGACAGGGCATAGGCCAGACTGAGGGACCCCCCCTCCCAAGTGTACAAATTTCGTGCACCAGGCCTCTAGTTTAACAGAAAAGACAAAAAGGGTTGCATCAGATGTGCAAACACATCTAGCAGTTATTCCTGGTGGACTTACAGGTCAACAAGCCATTTAAAGCCCTGATGAGAGAGAAATAGAGCAGACGGTTGCAAAAAGCAGGTGCTAACTTGACACCAACAGGAAGAATGAAAAACAAAAACAAAAAACAACCATTACCAAGTTCTGCAATTGGGTCCTAAACTCATGGTATGGCATCAGACAAGAGGTAATTGTGAAGTCCTTCAAGAAATGTGGAATCGGCAATGCCATGGACATGGACGGAACTGAGGATGATCTCACATATATAGACAGTGACTCAGAAGACAGTAGTGATATAATAAAAGTTGAAGAAATTGCTATGTCTGGAACTAACAGTGATGAAGAAAGGAGCTGTGATGCAACAGAGGCTGAATAAAGTGATATGCTGCAGAATATCATAGCACTGGTATGTAAACATTACCTGCGATAATTACTAAATAAAAATGTGTTCTGTTTTATGTTTAAAATATTGACTTATTTATTTTGGGTTGGAAAAGTGGGGGGCATCTTAGACATGGGTGCATCTTATACACAGAAAAATACAGTATTTGTTAAAATAGTAATGTGAGAGCTGTGCGTCTGTGAATGAAATGGAAACCTAGCACTTAGAGATGGCTGGAGCAGACTGCTGCATAAGGTATTTGGGGAGGGTCCTCTGAGCCTCACAGCCTTTTTCTGCCTCATTATTCAGTGTAACAGGGCTTGGGTGTGTCACAGATTTGAGTAAAATTAAGTGATCATATGATAGTGGGTACCTGGTAGGTGAACAAGTCTAGGAAGCAGCAATCTTCTTTAATTTATTGGCTCATTAATATTATGACGATGGGTATGTTTCTTTTATAGCTGCATTCAGTACTTATCTTTTTAAAGACAGGAATCAGTACAGTGCTGTGCAAGAGAGAAATGTACTTAAAAATCACAGCATTACCTGTGGTAAAATTATCATAAAAACTACCTAGTATTCAAGCAGGGGGTTACTTCAATTCTGCGCACATAATGACAGGAAATGGTCATTGGTAAAGTTGTTTTCCATGAAGCTGTGATGAAATCAACTAAAATGGTAATAAAGTGGAATGTAAAAGTGAGGGACTCAAGTGAGATGTAAAAATGCAGAAGGTGTTAGAATGTTTGAATTAGAACCTGCAGGAAATAATTCTGTAAAATATTAAATATGAATTGACTGAATTCTCAGTTCAGAACTGTCAGCTGTGCAGGCAGTTCTCATGGCTGTGGGAGGTGGAATCCCACGTCCAACTGGGCAGCTCCCATTGTGCTAATGGCCAGAGAAGCTAACCAATAAGGAAATGGTCTTTGTTGGCAAATGATAATGTAAGAAAAGGTCTAGAGCCCTATTTCCTTCCTTCTTGCTCAAAACCAAGGACCCAGCCACCCAGGAGCATGATCATGCTTTTTTTCAATGACCCTTTGATGAAATAACAGTAGATATCTGTTATAAAAAATTGGAAGCACACCTCAGTAAAACCTCAGTGAACTGTGGAAGCACACTAAAGTATATATCATGAGATATTTTTATATTATAGAAATAACTTTTACACTGATACCATATTTCAAATGTCATATCTATTTTCCTCATGCCATCACTGCTGCTACCACCTGCACTGTTGTCATGCTTGTCTACTCAGCAATGTCCCTGCATCCTCTTCAGTCCTTCTCGTTGTTCTGCACACTCCTATCGGAACACTCCTTTGCTCATAATCATGCAGAGCCTTTTTGTTGCTCTAGAGAATAAAGTTCAAAATCTTCACCATGGCCATCAAGACCCTGCATAATCTGGCCAGCATACTTGCTTCATCTTGTGCCAATCCCCATCTGACTTCCTACATTCAGGCCTCAAGCCTCTTCCCATTGCCAGAATGCACATGTGCTCTCTGACCAGAGGGTCTTTGCACTGCCACTCTGTCTGGAATGCTCCTTACCCTGTCCTCATTCTTAGCCTTGCCTCATCACACCCCACCTCCTTTATCTAGGTAACCTCCTATTAATCTTCTATATTTCAGCTTAAATGTCACTTCTTAAGAAAAGTTAGCCTAACCCTTATCCCAAATTTGGTTAAAGTTTCTTCATATGATGCTACAAGATCTGGGGATTTGCCTTTAACACACTTAGTTTCTACTTTTAAAATCTTTATTGTTGAAATTATTACATATATCTCCTGTTCTTTCCCCATTGACCCCTTCCCCAGACCTTTACAACACTATTGTCTGTGTCCATGGGTTATGCATACTAGTTATATGCATACAAGATCTTTAGTTAATCTCTTCCCTCTTACCCACTCACCCCGCCTTCCCTCTGAGATTCGACAGTCTGTTTCATGCTTCTGTGTCTCTGGATCTATTTTGTTCATCAGTTTATTTTGTTTATTAGATTCCACATATGAGTGAAGCATTTAGTTTCATTTGTAACCAACTTATACATTAATTCACATGGTTTGATAATAGAAGAGACTGTGTCTGCTTTGTTTACTGCTGTATTCCAAGTACGTGTAATCCTATAGTCAGTAAATGTTTACTGGATGGATGGATGGATGGATGGATGGATGGATGGATGGGTGGATGGGTGGATGGATGGGTGGATGGAATGATGTGTTGCATTCTGAGGACCAGAAGGTAAACTCAGATTCTAATTCCCACTCTACTGCTGATTTGCTGTGTAATACATAAGATACAATATCTCTGAGCCTCAGATTTCTCAACTATGAAATGAAAAAAACTAACAATGATCTGAGGTATTTTGTTTGCTTTTAACACATATCCCTTGGGTGTAGATAACTGTGTTAATCATATACCCCAGGTCAATGGTGGTTTGCCGCTCTGTTGACTAAAGAGTTTGCTGACCACTGCCCCAGGTCATAATACATTATCCTCAATAGCCCAAGCAAGACCTTCTCTTTTATTTGTATTTTCCTTTCTCTGAACCCTGCTCCTATTGTCCTTGCCTTATGACACCATCTCTAGTATATTTGATTATATCCTTAATATGCACATATATTTGTAAAATCTACAATGTTGGGTGTTTGTATATGTGTTTTAATTTTCAAATGTTTTCATGCTATAAATCTTATTCCTTTTCATACTTTTCTCATTCAATATTATGCTTTTTAAGACCTATACATCATTGCTTCTCAGTGTTGCTTAGTATTCCATCACATAATTACAAATTTATTATTAGCAAAGTTATATACTTCTTACTGTTTGACAGTATTCTATATGTTTTACATAAAATCTTTTAACACTCCCAACAATCTTGTAAAGTAGATACTGTTATTGTTCTGATCTCTCTTACTCATTCATTCCCTGGTGATGATACTTCGGTTGCCTCCAGCTTTCTGCTCTAAAAAACAATATGACAATGAGTTTCCTTGTATCTGTCTCCTTGCCATCTGTGTGAGAATTTCTCTGGGACCTGTATTCAAAAGTGTGATCCCTGAGTCCTGGAATGCATACAACTTGAATTTTGCTCCACACTTCCAGATTGCCTTCCTGCATGGCTGTGCCGGAGCACACTCCCACCACCGGAGTGCATGGGAGCCCTTGCCCACACTTCTGCTCTTTCATCTTGACCATAAAGTAGTATTTCAGTGTGTTCATTTGCATTTCTCTGATGCGTAGTGAGTTTCTCCACTGCTGCTGCTGCCACTCTAGTGCAGGCCACCACCATCTCCTCACTGCTGCCAAAGCCTGCCTCCGCATGGGTATCCTTGCATCCGCTCTGGTCCTTCTCATTGTTCTCCACACTCCAGCCAGAACAATCGCATGGAAACACTCCTTTATTCTGAATCACCCAGAGGCTTTTTTCCCTTTAATCCACTGAAATTATACATGTTCTGATGGTAACCCATACTAGCATTCCCAGGACAACTGCTATTGGACATTATATATTTTCTAAATAATTATAGTTTGATTGGCTAATATTTATTTTATAATTTTTATACCTGTTTTCTTAAAGAAAATGGGCCATAAGTTTCTTTTTTTGACTCATCTCTGAGTCATTTTACAACCAAAGTTATATTAAAATGACTTGAGCAGCTTTCCCTCTTCTTTTGTTTCCTGGATCACTGTAATAAGATACAAATTATCTATTCCTCAACTAAGTGTTTCTCAAGGTTTCTTCCTAAGTAAATTTGATGTCTTGATGAGCTACTGTGAGTTTCTTACCTTTGCTTCACTGGCTCTGTGGTTTAGCCAAGCCGATTCACATGCATCCAGGACCTGATTTCCATCCATTCACTTGTTTTACTAAATTTTAGCCACATAAATTTTGGTATATAAATTGTGTCTAATAGATTGTAAAGGGGCTATTGGGCCTCATACTCACCGAGCTGATTTCCTGGACTCTCCTTCTCCATAGTAATACACTGCTTGTTTTTACTCCTACTTGCTCCCGTCTTCCCACTGCACTCTTCTCCTTCCTGCCTGTTGGATTTTTATGACTAGAAGAAAATTGGGTTCATTGAGCCTAAAGACAGAGATTGCCCAAAGGGGTGGTTTGGGCAAGATTGAAGTAGTGGGTTATAGAGGGAGAGGATTTGGTAGAGTCACCCAGAGGCTTTTACAAAAGAAATTATGCTGGTGCTTAGTTTCCTGACGGAGAGATTCTGGGGTAGACACAGGGTGTTGGGCAATACACATTCACTCTTGTCAGTTTAATAAACTGCTTTGATGAGCTTTGCATCAAGATTCTCGAATCTCACCATCAGAGCTAAAATGAAATCATAACATGTGACATTGCTATTCAGACATCTCCCATTCTTAGTACATATTAGTTTCAACTATAATAGTCATTTTCCTATCATGTTGTTTTTATTTCTCATTTGGCTGAGGACAAAGTGCACACAGAGAAGATAATTTGTCAGCCAGTGACTACCTGGCACACACAGTCCATGTAATGGCAGTTAAGCTGCGATCCAGAGACTGACAAACAAGCTCTAAAATTTAAAAACTAGGATTTCTTGTGGTAGATCAGTTATAATAATTTTATGTCTCAGTATTTTACATATGTGATACTTTGTATGATAAACAATTAACCGCCTGCTTTTGACAATTGAAAGTTAACGTGAAGAGAGTTATAAAGCAGATACTGTTAACATCACCTACCATAGCGAAGTGGTAAATGGCTGTCGGCCCTGGCAGGGTAAGACCTAATTATTCCTCACAGTGCACTCTGTACCTTTTTACTGCTAGTTTGGGTTTCATTGTCTTTGATAAACAAGATAATTGATATAAATGATTGCTATCCTGTAAAGTGGTTCCCCAGTTGCAGATTTTCATGCTGGAGTATAATTTTCCTTATGGCACATTACTGTTCATCTTTAAATGGGTAGGGTGGTTAATCTGCCTTCCACAGAAGACATTAGGTGAGTTGCTCCTTATCAGAGCTGACAAAAACATAGGGTGTAACCAGGACACAGGAAGAAATAACTAATGGCCCCATTAATGAGCAACAGCATGTGGATTTTTAAGGGAGGTTTAGAGTTGGGAATACAAGAAAACTGCTTTGGAAATAACAGGAGGTGTCGTCCTCCGGAAGAGGACAAAGGAATGCATGCTGAGAGGGACATCTGGCTGCTCTCAGCTCTCCACCCTCCATCTCCAGCCCCAGCTCTTACCACCTAGAATGCTGATAGTGCTGCACTCACTGACTTATAGGCTGACGATCTTAAACAAGGAAGTCCTAGTGTGTTTTATTCCCTTTCCTTATTGGAAGAGGACTAAAGCTTTGCAAAGCTACCATTTTGTTCCATAAATGAACAGTGTTCTGGATCCTCTGTTGGAAGGCTCTCTTTGGGAAATGTCAAGGGCCAGGCAAGCACAAGAGGCAGGTGAGTTTGTACCCATTGGGACGCTGGGATAAGATCATGGGCAGTCTGCTTTGAAGAACCCATTTCTCTTCATGCATAAAGTATAAAGCACAACTAGGAAGAAGGAATGAAAAAGAAAGTGGGTGAGGCTTAGGAGAGACCATAACATGGCGTATCCATGGCTTCTCTTGGGGGGATGTTGTGCAGCTAATTGCTAAGTGTCATGGTGGTTTAAAAAAGTAATAATTAATAATCATTTCTTAGTCTATGGCTTGCTAATATTTAGTTTTAAAAACTAAACTCATGGCAAGGAAAACCATGGTAAATGAGGTTTTTTCCAGGACAGTTCTCTTTGGCGGTGTTATTGCACAGCCTTTCAAAGATGCAGCCTGTGAAGGGCTTTGTGCTGTCCAGTCTCATGTCATCTCCTCACTGGAGGGACGGCTGCCTCCCTCCCCCGCTCCCTCTCTTGAAAGGTTAGCCTTTCTTCAGAATAGTACAGGTTTTTCCAGCAACATCTGTCAAGTTGGCAATGAGCACACCCTCAGGAAATTATGGGCATTTGAAGACCATCTAAATATTGTAAGGAGCCCTTTTTCCAATGTCTCCCTGCTCCCCCTCCTGCCTTCCCCTAAGAAGAGTGGGGCAGCCACATGGCATTTACCACTGTCACTCTCCCTGATAAATTATAAGCCCATTTGTGTCTCTGATTTTTTTAATGTATCTTGATTTCTCACTCATGATGGCTTATGAAACCTCAAAGCAGTGACTGTCCTGGAAGGCAGGCTATGGACAGACAGACCTCTTTGTTTAATGAAAGGAGACCTGTAGTCACATACTGTTAGCACAAAGAGGCTTCTTCGGTCTAATGACTCGGATCATCTTGGTCTGATTCAGTAGGTCAGGAATTGCTGTCCCCAGCAAATATCGACCAGGGGGAACTGCTTTCTTGGTGATTCTGAAGCTGCCAGCTGCATATTACACTAGCAGGTGCTAATAGTTTTTTTTCAGGTCAGGAGAATTGTTATTGGTTCTTCTTTCCATTGCCCCCTATCCTTTTACAACTATAAGGTGGCTCATGGGAATAGAAGACTCCCTGCTTGTATAATGCCTAGGTTCCTGAAACACTCGTCCCCCTGCCCCTCCCACACAGGGAAAAACCTGGCTCTTTGGGGCTGGGAAGTACCAAGTCTGGGTCTTGCCTTTGAAAATCTCAAGATGCTTTTAAGACATCATCTAATTTATTCTGTCAACGTTCGTAGGAATATATAGAGAAGAAGGGATTATTCTCTTTAGAGGTAAAGAAACTGAGTCACAGGGTGTTTAAACATCCTCCTTAGGACTGCCTAGAAATCCATTTACAGAACTGAAGTCCGTTCTTTGGGTGTCTGCCTCCCAATCTGTTGCTTGTCCAGCGGATGTTAGAGCTGAAGGCAGGCAGGAGAGCAGCCATTTCCCCTCTCAGAGTTAAAGTATTAAACATGATGCACAGGGCGCTAGACCTCAGAAGTAAGATGCTTCTTAACAGGCAGACTTGAAATATTTGTAATAAAGCCCCATTTAAAAATACCCATTTTTCATTTCCCAAAGCACTGTGTTAAACCATGAATAATTAATTGAAAATAGTAGCAAAAAAACTTTTAAAAAATTAACTTTTATTGGTATTTTAGACAACACTTTTGAAAATATATTTTTATTGATTTGAAAGAGAGAAAGAAACATCAATTAGCTGCCTCTTACGTGCCCCCTACTGGGGATCAAGCCTGCAACCCCTGGCATGTGCCCTGACAGGGAATCAAACCAATCAAACCAGCGACCTCTTGGTGCAAGGGGCAATGTCCTGTCAACTGAGTGAGCTAGACAAGACTTTCGTCGTCACATACTATAAATCTACTAGAAAACAGCATGGTTCTATTTCCTCCATCTAAGAGGTTAACTGGCCTCCAGAAGGTAGTATAAACTGGTTCTGCTGAGGTTTTTTTTTTTTTTTCCTGTTATCTGCTTTACTTAGAGGCAAGAATGGAGTTGTTCTAGGTCACTTGGAAGACCCTGACTGTCAGTCTTTGAAGTGGGGAGCCAGGTTTCCCCAGGGACCCCACTTCTCCCTGTAGAGAGATAACACCTCAGTGTCACCTAGGGGTTTGCTCAGCCTCTCCACAGCCCTGGGCTGGTCCCTCAGGTTAACCCTGGAAGAGAGCCCGGGAGGCAAGCTTTTCCCTCCAGCATCCTGTGTGGTTTGATTACTGAGTGTCAGTTCTGAGAACCCAGTATTCAGATGTTGAGACTCACCCATGTTTCTGCTATATTCTAGTCTTGCTCCCTTGAGAGTCTCAGAGATTCTTTCCTTCCCACACACCTCAATCCAGGATGCTTTGTGGGGACAGAGACATGTGAGAATCTGGCATCATTTCTAGCCTTTTTCTCGTTGCCTCCAAAAGCTGTGGCAGGAAGGCTCTGCCAGTGAGGAATTGTAGGAACACGCCCATCACAGATGTGATTGGGGCCTTTTCTGTGCAGTGCACAGGCTCCACTTAACGTTTGAGCACTCACTTCCAAAACTACTTTTAGTAAAAATTCAAATTTTACAGTTACTGATGCATTTTAAAGAAATACCATTTAAGGTCTTAAGACTGAAGAGTTACACATTATTCCAGAATCATTCTGACTTCATATTTTCTGAACTACATCCATCCTTCTGCTGAAAAGAAAAAAGGAAACTACTACTTTATGGAAGGGATAGTAAAAAAAACAACTTCCTTGCAAAAAAGTATTATGCAAACCACCACTTCCTTTGTGAGGCTTTTCAATCTTTTTGCTCATCTTTGTTCTATGCTGGACTGGAATGAGAAATATTCCCCCAGGCTGTGGTGACATCTCTGATCTTGAGTCACAGAATTGTTGTGGCCTGATAAGACCTCTCACCCATTAGCAGAACAAAAATAACTGTTGATTTCAACATCTTTTAGCAGATAAGGAAAAATAAATCCACATAAAACTCTTATTATACAGAAAATGATGCCCTTTATACTATTTAACTTTTCAAATTTTTTGAGATAGTTTTCAAAACCTGCAAACCAATTTCAACAACTTTTTGTATGTTGCGTATTGGCCCCCATCCCTGTTGACTTGAGTAAACTTGTCCCTCTGTGGGAGCAGATGTAGACTTTCTGACAGTTTATATCTGGAAAAAAGAAAAACCCACCCCAGTGAGGTATTTCCTGTTCACTCAAACAGAGTTGGATGTTTCGAATATCTTTTTTCTTATACCTGGAATGCCTTTGTCTTAAATTTAAAGGCCTCACCAACTGAGTGCATCCCTCTTTGATAAACTGCAGTGATTACTACTATTAAAAGTCTAATGCTTGATTCTTCAAGGCAGCAATTTTCAACCTTTTTCGTCTCATGGCACACATAAACCAATTACTAAAATTCTGTGGCACAACAAAAAATATATATATTTTTGGCAATCTGATAAAAGAAATAGGTATAATTTTGATTCCTTCACATCAGGTGGTTATTGTTGTGCTAGCTGTTGTTATTTTATTTTTTTATTTGACAATTTAAGGGGAAAGAGGTCAGTACTCCTGACTAAATAGTTAGGGATTGCATGTTTTAAAAATTCTTGCAGCACACCAGTTGAAAATCACTGCTTTAAGATCTTTTTGGGGTTTTGTTGTGTGTTTTTTTGTCTGTTTATTCATTTTAAAAATCTTTATTGTTGAAAGTATTACATATGTCCCCTTTATTCTCCCATTGATTCCTTAAAGCTCACCTCTACCCCAGTAAGATCTTATTGAATTGAAGATACTCCTAGCTAAAACCTCCAGCATTCAAACTGCACAGAAGAGAGTTGATCTCTAAAGAATTAGTTCTGGCTCTGGCTGGGTAGCTCAGTTAGTTAAAGTGTCATCCCATACACCAAAAGGATGCAGGTTCAATTCCCAGTCAGGGCAGGTTGCGGGATCAATCCCTGGTTGGGATGAATACAGTAGGTAACTGATCTCTCTCTCTCTCTCTCAAATCAATAAAAACATATCCTCAGGTGAGAATTTAAAAAAAAAAGTGTTAGTTCTGGGCCGCGCTTTCCTTTAAAGGCCCCAGTGTGTGGAGAGAGAATTCATTGGTCCTGGTGAATTTGTACATTTGAGATCCCCCCGGCCCCACCCCGCCTCACCTTTGCCCCTGGAAATAACCACCTCTGATTTCTCACCTTCATCTTCTAGAAAAAGGCCATTTCTTCTGAAATGTTTGGAGCGAGCTATCTATATTATAAAAGGCTGTGGCCATAACACCATCATGACCAAATGACCAGTCACCAGAAAGTGCATTGAGCACCTCTCGGTTCCTCCTCCTGGCCCATGAGCAGCAGCTCTCAGTGGCGGGCAGGGTGGGGCACGAGCTACTAGCAGCAGAGAGCTATGAGCGCCAGACAGCTATGAGCGGTGAAGAGCTACAAGCACTGAAGGTCAGGGCGTGAGCTACAAGCGGCGATGGGCAGGGCAGCCAGCTGAGGCAAGCAGATATATATAAAAGCCTAATATGCAAAGTGTCCCCTTGGGAGTTTGACCAACTGGGAGTTCAATCACTTGCTGTGACTTGTGCTGACCACCAGGGGGCAGCATGGAATGAGGGAAGGCCCTGGCTGGCAGCTGCTAAGAATCCTACCCATGCACAAATTCCGTGCCCTGGGCCTCTAGTAGCTTTATCCTATACTAGAGGCCCAGTGCATGAAAATTCATGCACTCGCAGGGGTCCCTCAGCCTGGCCTGCACCCTCTCACAATCCGGGACCCCTTGGGTACAGTCCCTAGGCCTTGCCTGAGATCAGGGCCTATCGGGGCTTTCCTTCTCCCGACTGCAGGAAGCTGGCCCCACCCACAACCACTGTTTGCCATCTGTGCAGCACTGCCCCCCCTCCCCTGCCACCAGTGGCCTCCCTCTGCAGGCGACAGGCTGGGGTGTGATAGCTTGGCTGGCCTGGGGCTCCCTCTTTCTTTGCTGGGGGGGCAGGGCCAGCCCTGCGAGTGGTCGTCTGCCTACCTGATTGCCCCTAACCATTCTGCCTGCCTGCCTGATTGCCCCTAACTGCTTGCTTGGGGGTGGGGCCAACCTGGCGAGGAGCCGTCTGCCTACCTGATCTCCCCTAACAGCTGGCCTGCCTACCTGATTGCCCCTAACCACTTACCTGCCTACTTGATCACCCCTAACCACTGGTCTGCCTACCTGATCACCCCTAACTACTCTGTCTGCCTGCCTGATTGCCCCTAATCGTTTGCTTGAGGGTGGGCCCAGCCCGTGAGGAGCTGTGGTATCTGGTCTCTGTTCGTTTCAGTCATGACACCTCTGGCCTTTTATTACATAGGATGATAAAAGCCTCATATGCTAAGTGTCCGGTCAGCCATTCAACCAATCAAAGCGTAATGTGCTAATTATATGCTAAGGCCATTTGGCTCACTATGATGTGCACTGACCACCAGGGGGCAGACGGTTGACCAGTTGACTAGTTGCTATGACCTGCACTGACTACCAGGGGAAAGATGCTCCAACCGGTAGGTTAGCTTGCTGCTGGGGTCTGATTGATTAGGACTGAGGGAGATGGGCCAGATATATCCTGGAGCCCTCCTGTGGTCCCTCCCCACTGACCAAACTCCTGCATCCCTCCCCAGCCCCGATCGTGCACCAGCAGGGTCCCTCGGACTGGCCTGCACCCTCTCACAATCTGGGACCCCCTCAGGGGATGTTGGAGAGCCTGTTTTGGCCTGATACTGCAGGCCAGACCAAGGGACCCCACTGGTGCATGAATTTGTGCACTGGGCCTCTAGTGAAGTTATAAAGTTTTATTATTTGGCATGGAGGGAGGACCAGATGTGAAGCTTGAAAAAGTGTTACCTCTTCCTATCCCTGGCTGAGTAGAGCCCAATATGGTTGTCTAAGCCCTTATAATCAATATCAAGATATGCTGTGATTTGGGCAACCTTGGTGATGTCAGAATTGGATGCTAAGATGAATACTAGTTGAGATTGTAAAAGGAAAAGCAAACAAGAAAAAGAGGCCCAAAGGAACAGGGTTCCAGCACTCAAAGGCATAGCTTGTTTTCTCCCCATGTTCTCCTGCCAATACGGAGAGGGGTCATAACAGAATCCTGGGAACTGGGTTAGGAAGCAGCCTTCTCACAGAGCTGGGAACCAGGAAAATTTGAGGAAAGAAAAGTTTAAAATGTTTTTCTTCAGCGATGTGATGTATTATATGCTTGAAAAGTTTTGTTTTTTTTAATCTGCTAGATAAAACTAAGAATTAATGTAATTTAGTGCCAGTGTTGTGGAATACATTTTTGTAGCTTTTGATAGTTTCCAAGAAAGATGAGCTTGTGTTCTAATTCACTAATGTTCCTTTAGCAAAAGTAGTTTTCCCTTTGAACTAAAGACAGAGGGTGGATTGCAGTTGGGTTGGAAGCTTGCCTGTCAGCAGCAAGTACCTGTATATGCCTGGTGATAGGCCCCTAAGGTGAGTCCCCCTTAAAAACAAAAAGTGTAGCTGTGTGGGGTGAATATATGGGTGTGACCTTCAGCTAAGACTTAGTTGCCTTTTTGAAAGACATACTTTGTATCTCTGAAAATCTTGGCATTAGAGAAGAGTCTGTGCTGAGGCTATTAAGCACGTGTTTGTGGCATAAGCCACTGTGCTGTTAGAAAACATTTTGTACTAAAATCAGGCGGGGAAGCAGTGACTGAAGCCCTCCATGAGCACAGTTTTGAAGATGACGGTCCTCTGTTAAATGCTAAGTGCTTTCATTTTTTAAAATTTGCATCAGACGGGTTTGTTTTCTCTTCCTCTCAAAGGTGATTGCTGGAAACAGTTAAGTAATATGTCAGTCTTATCTTTAAACTAGAGGTCCGGTGCACGAAATTCGTGTACTGGGGGCAGGGGGGAGGTCCCTCAGCCCAGCCTGTGCTCTTTCATAGTCTGGGAGCCTCATGATCGATTGCCCCAAAGAGGTAGGCCCTGTCCACCCAGCTGGGGCTCCACGATGGATCACCCCACAGAGGGAGGCCCCTCCCACCCTCTGCAGCACCGCTGTAGGGTAGCCTGGGCCTCCCTTTTTGGGGCAATGGATCACACTGCACAGAGGGAGGCCCTGCCCATCTGCCGGTCAGTGGCCTAGGTCTCACCTCTTTGGGGTGATCGTGGAGCCCCCTGATTGATCAATCGCCTCACTGGCTGGTGGCCTGGGCCTCCCCCTGCAGGGTGATCATGGGGCGATGGCCGGGCCCCCGGTAAATCGCATTGCACCTGCCTTGGCTGGCCTGGCGCCAGTGGGTGTCATAGCGTAATGGTCTGTAAGGTTGTCCAGATATTTGTTCAGTCAATTTGCATATTATGCTTTTTAAAAATATATATTTCATTGATTTTTTTACAGAGAGGAAGGGAGAGAGATAGAGAGTTAGAAACATCGATGAGAGAGAAACATTGATCAGCTGCCTCCTGCACGCCCCCCACTGGGGATGTGCCCACAACCCAAGTACATGCCCTTGACCGGAATCGAACCCAGGACCCCTCAGTCTGCAGGCCGACGCTCCATCTACTGAGCCAAACCGGTTTCGGCAATGCTTTTATTATTATAGATTATTGTAGATATAGCCGGTATAGCTGGCCCTCAGGTCATGTCCTAGTGAAGTAATACTACCTTTTAAAAAATTTATTACTCCTGATTTAAATTTACTAGCAAACTCTTGGCTACCCCGGTGCTGTGAACTAGTAAGAAGGAAGAATGGTAAAATTGTTTTCAGATCACTTTTTCTGCAGTTCCCCATTGTCTGAGTCATCCCAATACCCATACACCTGCAAAATGTATACACTTCGTTAACATGCAACTTTTGCATCAGAAGCAGCAAATTAAATTTGTCTGAGTAGAATTGCCATGTGCACAGAGGCGGGTAAGTAATTTCTGCCCAGGCAGTTTCCCTTTGCCTTTTGCTCAGAGCATAGGCTAGTGTAATAGGTGTATAACTGAAGGATGGCAGAGAGAGGCAAACCAGAGAGAGACACACAGATGCTGGATTTTGGCAGTACCTTACCTACTAATAGACAAACATGTAAATTGAACATACCTCTGCTACACCCATAGCCAATCAGAGTGAGTATGCAAATTAACCCAACAAAGATGGTAGTTAATTTGCATACATAAGTGCCCAGTGCCTGGGTCCCGGGAACATCCTGGCACCCAGGTCACTCTGAGGTAGGCCTTGCGTGGGCCCTGAGCTGCCTGGGAAGGGCCTGAGCCTGGGGGCTCCTGGGCAGGGCCAAGCCTGTGATCAGAACTGAGGGGGCAGCAGTGGAGCCAGCGATCGGAGGGAGCTAGGCGTCCCCTGCCCAGGCCTAAAGCCTTGGCCAGAAGCTTTAGGCCTGGGCAGGGGCAGAGCCGGTGATCAGAGGGAGCTGGGCAGTGCCCAGCCAGCTATTGGTGTGAACTATAGAGGAAACACCTTTTCTGACTGCTCATCGTCTAAGCTTCCTGTATGCCACTGGTAATATTCTTAGTAACTTGGGTAATAAGAATCCAAAAAGGTGATCTAGAATTTTTCCACCACACTTCTGGAGAAAAAAACAAAGGTCTGCTGGAGGGCTAAGAAATGTCATATCCTGCCCTAGCCGGTTTGGCTCAGTGGATAATGCCTTGGCCTGCCAACCACAAGGTCTGGGTTTAATTCTGATCAAGGGCATGTACCTAGGTTGCAGGCTCCTCCCTGGCTGGGGCCCAGGTCAGGGCTTATGCAGGAGGCAACCAATCAAAGTGTTCCTCTCACTTTGATGTTTCTCTCTCTCTTTCCCTTTCTCTTCCACATTCTCTAAAAGTCAATGGAAACATATCCTCAGGTGGGGAAAAAAAAAAAAATAAAGAAATGTCATATCCTATAAAAGACACATCTTCAAAATGCCTAAAGAAAGTTGTAGTTTTTTTCATAGTAAAGGGACTGGAGTCGGTGTTGATGAAAACACCTTGGTGGCTGTGGTGACTGGCAGTGGCTGCAGCAGCGGGGTGATGGGGCTGGTGCCTTCCCCTGATCAGCCTAGTTGCCTCCCACAAAGGGAGGCCAGACTGCGGCTTAGGCCTGCTCCCCATGGGACATCATCAGTAGGACATCCCCTGAGGGCTCCCAGTATGTGAGAGGGGGCAGGTTGGGCTGAGGGACCCCCCACCCCCAGTGCACGAATTTCGTGCACCGGGCCCCTAGTCCTATATAATAAAGAGCTCATATGCAAATGGTTGTGATGCCCTCGCGCCGGGCCCGTGGACCTGAGGCCAGGCCAGAGGACCTGAGGCTGTGCCCCCGGCCCAGCACCGGGCTGGGGGACCTGAGGCTGTGCCCCCCGCCCGGCAGGGCTTGATTGGGGACCTGAGGCTGCCCACCCTCTCCCCCCAGCCCTGCAGGGCTTGACAGAGGTGGGGCTGGCCAGGTCTGGGTCTTACACAATTTTGAGGTGTGCATGGGTGGATGGGTGGGGATTTGACTCTGGTTCCCGTGGCACACCCCAGACTCTGACAGGAGGAAGATTTTCATACACATTTTACTAATTTTCTTTCATCTCTGACATTTCTATTATGGAGAAAGGGCAAATAGCAATATTAAAATATTTCCTCTAATTAATTCCCTTTTAATGTGCATGGGTTTTGTGCACTGGGCCACTAGTGGTTTTATAAACAAAGTGACACAAATTAGGGCAAAAATTCCAGTGGGACAAGGGAGGAAACAGGAAGACTAGAAATACAGTATAAAGCTGAGTCCATACAGATGGTGTTTTTAATAAATTTATCAGACACATATGAACTACGGTAGTGACATTCGAATGGGGAGTGGCCCGGCCCCTATGGGAGGAAAAACAGTATGACACCTTTTGTGCCTTGCAGTCTGTTAGAATCACTCTCTAATTTTTCCCAGTAAAGGAGCCACAGAACTTATTCAGACCATTGAGTAATCATTAGGTAGTCCAACTAGGCAGGCTGAGGTTTGTGTTTCTAGGAAGAAAAATTAATAACAGAATTACTTATTGCTGAAATGGAGGGAATGGCCTATGTGTGCCAGTAAACCCAGCAGTGACATTTAAGACAAACCTCTTCTGTGAGAACTCCCTTAGTGTGACTAAAGCAGATAGCTCTCCCTCAGGCATAAAAGAGCTTTTATGTTTATTAAAAGCCACATTATTGCATTCTCTCCTTCTTGAACTCTCCAAAACTATTTCTTTGTCACAAAATAGTTTAGTCTACCATGAGTGACCACACTTTCTGTCTATGGGCTAAATTGTTAGGGGAGAAGTGGAGAGAGCGGATGGGTATGTAATGCTTAGATAGCAGCTCTTCTGCAGTGGGCATATTTGTTTTCGTTCTAATGTTTAGGTCAAGTCCCAAAGATTCATTATACTTTACTTTTCTAAGAAAACTTTCACTGAGAAAGCAATTTTTTTCTGCTTTATTCAGTAGCTTTTAGATTTTTTATCTTTTGGTAAGGAACTATGTTAAGTAAGGTTAAGTGCCATAACCTACATAGCCATCTCGTTTTTCAGCTCTGGTTAATTCATTCAGCAAATATTTAATATTTACTCTATGCTAGGCATTATTTTTTGGCATTTAGGAGTACAGCAGTGAAAAAAAGAAATAAAAGTTTCTGCCTTTATGAAACTCGCATTCTAAATCTCTCATGGTCAGGTTAGATCAGAGTTAAATACTCATTTGGTCATTAAGAATTGGTTGGTACAGTAATGGACGGATAGTCTCATCTTGATTCTTTACAGAAGGTCCTTATCCATTTGGGTTTGTGCACAAGTTCCTGTCCTTCTCTCCCTTCCACTTGTTGGCATCATTCGTCATTTTACTTTTAATTTGACTCATTATCTAAAAATAGGCATGAAAATTAAGAAAAGTGGTAATCTTTTGATTTTGTATTTTTTGAAGTAGATATAGTTGCTTATCAGGTTGCTAGTAGAGTTCTAGCAAAAGCTATTTCTTGAAAGGAAATTTTGGATTTAGGGTAGATTTCACTGATAAAGTCCGCCTCTACATGTATATGTTGAGATGTGTATGTGTTGGCTACCCTTTGTAGATCCAGATTTTGACTAATAAACATTAATGAATAATTATGTCAGAATCATAGTAGAGACCATGGTATGTTATTCTCCAGCATATACATATAGGATTCCTTGTTTAGAAGGCAAAATTGTTTAATTTAGCATATATGTTAGACCACCTCAATATTCCAGCGGGTCAGAGGGTGATGTTACTAAAGTACTTTTGCTTAAAGAAAATGTTAGAGGTGGAAAGAAAGAGAGTTGGGGCTGTTACTGCCCCCACAGTATTGTTATGTCTCAACTCAATTTACTGTGCATCTTGTGTCCCTTACATAAGTTCTCTTTTCCAAATCACAGAATACTTCCTCTTTTCCATGAGACACGGTACCAGAACATCGCCTCTAAATATAGCGCTTCGTCTGTCTTTTATCAAAGTCCTGGGAGCTCCTCTTTAAGCCCCTTCTCTGTCAGAAAACTGTCCTTGCAGGTTATTGCACCAGTGTTTTTGCTTTTTGCTTTTTGCTTTGGAGTTAAGCTTCATAGCAAGAGATTCATCACCAGAAAATTCATTCTCTCTCCCTTCTCTTCCCCTCCCTTCCTTCTTTATCTGTGGATGGCTGTCCTCATCTGCCAAGAGCAGAGCCATTAGGGAAGGTCTGTGAGATGAGGGCTCAAGTACAGGCATGCCCAGCTTTGGGAAATAATTACATTTCATAAAGATACATATACGACTATTTACTTGGCATCATTGTAAAGTTAGAAATGTTTGGGCACAGTGGTAATACTGCTCACCCTCTTTTCAGAGTATAATGTTATACCGAAAAGTATAGTATACTGTATATCTGATGAGAAATTATCTTTTTTTTTTTCAATCTGTTTTCAAATTATGTAAACTAAGCTATAAATCTTGAATGTACATAGCTAAGGTTAATTGTAGATTTGGGTTAAATAACTTAAATGGCTTAAGGAAAAAAAAAAAAACCCTCACCTTTTATCATTCTCTTCTTAGTGTTTAGAAAATCTGCATTGTTTTTGAACAGCTATTATTTTGTGGAAGCCCTTGACTTTTATAAATGAACAGGTTGATATGGCTTGGAAGTATAGAGGGAAACTCAGAATCAAAACAGAGCTGGTGTTTCAAAATATAGCAGTTTGTAAACAAAGAGAAAAGCATGTGTATTAAAATGCATGGAATAGTAAACAAAAGAGGGAAATAAATCATGGCGGAGGGCAATGTATATTCTGAGAAAGGGTGCCATGTCCTAGATATTTTTCTTATTTATGAATTTTAAAATGGTAATATAGGTACATATACATACATATATATAATCTTTTTCTTCAAATAAATTTATTAAATGTAATAAATAAGTGCAGTTTAGAGAATACAAGTACCATGAGCCTACCATGTAGCTAAAGAACAGAACAAGACCAGTACTTTTGAAACCCCTCCAAAATTTCATTCTGGAAATGAAGTCATTAATGTTTGAACCCCATTTGTGGGGGTCCCTCCAAGATTTCATCTCTCTTTTCCCAGACAAATTATCCTCAAATTGGTATAATAATTCCCTGGACTTCACTTTTAGTTTTACATGTATGTGTATATCTCTAAACAAATATATTTTTAGTTTTGCCTTTTTTAAAACTTTGTATAAATAAACTCATACTCTGTGTCCTTCTGTCTTGCTTTTTTTTTAACTTAACATTTTATTTTTTTATTCATCTACTTGCATATAGCTATGGTTCATTAATCTCAATTACTGTGTAGTTTCGCACTGTAGTATTATTTTGCAGTGTGTTAGTTCATTTTATCTTTTATGGGGTATTATGTTTCTTTTCCATACACTTCTGTAAGGTTAATTGTTATATGTAGTTTGGTTTGTTCCAACCTTACGTACAACTGTGTTTTGTTTTGTTTTTAAGGTATTTGACATGGAAAATGTGTTCATATTCTGAGATAATCAAGATATTCTAATTTACCTTTTGTCAATGATTTGAAATAGATATTGATTTTTTTCACAACACACTATTGAGATATATTTGGCTTTTCTTGTCTTGATGCTGAATCTTGGCTTCACAGTTCCTAGGGAGAATGTCGCAACTATTGCTGATTGTGCCAGTGTGATTGAAGGAGTCAGTCGGAGCCGAAACGCCTTGCTGAATGGGGACACCAAGAACTATGATTGGGATTCTGGCTACACATGCCATCAGCTAGGAAGCGGGGCCATTGTGGTTCAGCTGGCACAGCCGTACATGATTGGGTCAATACGGTAAGAAGACTACTTCTCACTCATTACTTTTGAAATGGAAGACACGTACAAATTATAGTTTGGTACAGCGATGTGTCAGTAACTTCAGTGAAGACACTCTTCTGTTCTTTGCTCTTGATAGGGAGGGAGGGGTAGAAAGGGGTACAGAGATACAGGTACTTGTTGGATTCTAGGG
Organism: Corynorhinus townsendii; assembly: GCA_026230045.1. Lineage (NCBI taxonomy): Eukaryota > Metazoa > Chordata > Mammalia > Chiroptera > Vespertilionidae > Corynorhinus > Corynorhinus townsendii. The sequence goes on from JAPDVU010000004.1 coordinate 93,109,853, forward strand.
GGAAGGGGAGATGCAACAAGAGTTAGACTTCCGGGGAAACCAGAGCAGAGGCTTCTCCCTGGTTCGTATCGGTTAGGGACTTGCAGGATAATGTTAACACAAGTTATACAGAATAAAAAGTCATTTGAAGCTTTAATAAATGACTTTGCATAAGGACCAGACAGAACTGTATATGAGACCTGCTTCTAAAAAGTCTTTGTAATGATCTTTGTGTCTGGTTTTTAGTTGTTGTTTTCATTTTGCTTTAAGAAAGGAACTTTAACCCAATATTGCTTGATTTATAGGATCATATAATTTTGTTGTCGTTGTTAATCCTCACCTGAGGAATTTTTTTTTCTACTTCTTTTTTTTTAAATTTAATAAATCTTTATTTTTCAGATTATTACAATTGTTCTTCTTTCTTCCCCCATAGCTCCCCTCCACCCGGTTCCCACCCCACCCTCTGCCCTTACCCTCCCACCCACTGTCCTCATCCATAGGTATACGATTTTCCTCTGCCCTTACCCTCCCACCCACTGTCCTCATCCATAGGTATACGATTTTTGTCCAGTCTCTTCCCGCTCCCCCCACACCCCTTTCCCCCCGAGAATTGTCAGTCCACTTCCTTTCTATGCCCCTGATTCTATTATATTCACCAGTTTATTCTGTTCACCAAATTTTTTTATTCACTTGATTTTTAGATTCACTTGTTGATAGATATGTGTTTGTTGTTCATAATTTTTATCTTCACCTTTTTCTTCTTCTTCCTCTTCTTAAAGAATACCTTTCAGCATTTCATATAATACTGGTTTGGTGGTGATGAACTTCTTTAGCTTTTTCTTATTTGTGAAGCTCTTTATATGACCTTCAATTCTGAATGGTAATGTTGCTGGGTAGAGTAATCTTGGTTGTAGGTCCTTGCTATTCATCACTTTGAATATTTCTTGCCACTCCCGTCTGGCCTGCATAGTTTCTGTTGAGAAATCAGCTGATAGTTGTATGAGTGCTCCCTTGTAGGTAACTAACTGTTTTTCTCTTGCTGCTTTTAATATTCTCTCTTTGTCTTTTGCTCTTGGCATTTTAATTATGATGTGTCTTGGTGTGGTCCTCTTTGGATTCCTTTTGTTTGGGGTTCTCTGCGCTTCCTGGACTTGTAAGTCTATTTCTTTCACCAGGTGGGGCAAGTTTTTTGTTATTATTTCTTCAGATAGGTTTTCAGTATCTTGCTCTCTCTCTTCTGCTGGCACCCCCATAATTCGGATGTTGGTACGCTTGAAGTTGTCCCAGAGGACAACTTGACTATCTTCATATTTTTGGATTCTTTTTTCTTTTCCGGTTGGGTGTTTTTTGCTTCTTTGTATTTCAAATCTTTGACTTGATTCTTGTGATCCTCTAGTCTGCTGTTAGATCTCTGTATAATATTTTTTATTTCAGTCAATTATGCTTAATTTCTAGTTGGTCCTTTTTCATATCCTCAAGGGTCTCGCTAAATTTATTGGCCTTTTCTAGGAAATTCTTGAAAAATCTTATAACCGTGGTTTTGAACTCTATATGCAGTCGTTTGCTTTCCTCCATTTCTTTCATTTGTGATCTGTTTCTTTGTCTCCACATTTTCGCTGCTTCCCTGAGTTGATAGAGTGGCTTTGTGTGCTAGGTGTCCTATAGGGCCCAGTGGCTCATCCTCCCCAGTTACCTGAGGTGGACAAACTTGGTGCACTCCTTTGTGGGCTGTGTGCACAGTCTTGTTGTAGTTAAGCCTTGATTGTTGTTGGTATCACTGGGAGGAATTGACCTCCAGGCCATTGGCCATGAGGATCAGCTGTGTCTATGCTGGGAGAACTTCTGTGCTGGAGACACCCTTATAAGACAAGACTTGCAAAAGCCTCTGTCACCAAATGATGTAAGAATATTATTTCTCTCTTTTCTGCATCCAGTGCGGCTAGAGAGCAGGTCCAGTTCCTGAGTAGAGGAGCTGGGGATTGAGAAATAAAAGAAAGGGAGACAAGACACAAAATGGAAGGAAAAAACTGGGAACCAGGTGGGACCACTGCCCTCTTCTGCTGGAGAGACAGTGACCCAGAGCCGATGCAGCATGTTTATTTATATTCCAAATACCAGGGGGTTTCACCAAAACTTAGGATCAAAGGAGCTTGGGTGGGCCCAGGTCCTATTCATTCCCTCATTCCCAGTACTAGACTGGGTTTACATATCAAAGCCCACTCCCTGACACCTGGGCAAGGTAAGAGTCAGTGCTGATAACACATCTGCCCTTTTGGTAAATGTGTATCCAAGACGCGGCTTTGCCTGTCGCCTTGGGTTCAGCTGTCAATAATTAAAGAATGCCCATGTGCCTTCCCAGGGGACCCTTTACACTCTGTGGTCAGCTTGGATGGGGCGGAGTCTCAGGGCGGAGCAGACAGCATTGGTTTCCTGTAAGCCCTGCCCTAATAGGCCCCTGTGTCTCAGTGTCCCATAGTAATCGCTGCAAGCACCTCTGAGAGAAAGCCACCCTTGAGTTTTGCCTGCTTCCAGACAGACCAGTTTCTACCCGAATGAGTTTGGGTCCCCAGAGTCTCACCTGGAACTGGAGTTCAGTGCATTCGGGAGCTTTTGTCTCCCTCCCACTTGAGAAAGCCAGCCACATACTCGGTTGCCTGCCCTCTCCGCGCGTGCGCCTTGGTACCTGTGCTTTCCGCAGTTCCTCTGAGTCTCAGTGTGCTTTTCTCTTTCCTGACAGTCCAGTTTCACCCCTAATGAGTCTGGGTCCCCAGAGTCTCGCTCAGAACTGGAGTTCAGTGCAGTCAGGAGCTTTTGTCTCCCTCCCGCTTGAGAAAGCCAGCCGCACTCTCAGTTGCCAGCCCTCTCCGCACGCGGGTCTCAGTACCTCTGCCTCCTGCAGCTCCTCTGAGTTTCAGTATGTTTTTCTCTCCTTCTAGTTGTAGAATTTCCACTCAGCCAGTCTTCCTGTGGTTCTGGATGATGTCCGTTTTGTCTTTTAGTTGTAGTTTTGAAATTGTTGTGTGAGGCAGCAGTTTAGGTGTTTACCTATGCTACCATCTTTGTTTCTCTCCTGAGGAATTTTTTTTCCATTGAATTTTAGAGAGAGGGGAAGGGAGGGGAAGAGACACAGAGAGAGAAACATTGATTTAAGAGAGACAGATCAATTGGTTGCCTCCTGCATGCACTCTGACCAGGGCTGGGAATCATACCTGCAACCAAGGTATGTGCTCTTGACCAAAATCAAACCCAAGACCCTTCAGTCCACAGGCCAACATTTAACCACTGAACAAAACTGGCTAGGGACTGGTGACATCCCCTAGACTCTAGGGCCTAGAGAATATACTTTTAGTTCAAGAGAACCATCTGGGTCTTAAATAGGCTACCTATTTGTTCTTAATGTTCTAAGATTGTCTCTGAAAGAGTAATGGTAAATTATATATATACATATATGTATATATTAGAGGCCTGCTGCATGAAATTCATGCACAGGGGGGTGGGGGGTTGTCCCTCAGCCTGGCCTGCATCCTCAGGGGATGTCTGGCCTAAACCGGCAGTTGGACATCCCTCTCTCAATCTGGCACGCTGCATGCACCAATGACCATACTTTTCATACAGGTGAAAGACATCTTGCTGTTTATGGGCAGCTACATTTTTTTTGCCCTGATTACAAAAGGTAGTACATAACATGATCCTTCTGAGGCAGTAGTACCATTTTCCGCATCTTATGGGTGGAAAAACTGAAGCATAGAGAAGTTAAGTAATTGGCTTAGTCACATAGTTATGTGTCCGAATCAGGGCTGACCACAAAATGTGCAAGCCAGTGACCATGCATGTCATCACTGCATCATCCTGTTTTTTCAGTGTTAGAGTAGCCTTGCCAGGTTTGAATTTTTAAATCTAAGGGACTGTTCCCAAAAGTAGAGAATATACTTTCAGGCCGGGTCCCTAGGCCTGGCTGGCGATCTGGGCCATCTGTGGGGCGACCAGTAGGTGGGGCAATCGGTCGATTTGCATATTAGGGTTTTATTATATAGGATATATATAAATATGTGTGTGTGTGTGTGTGTGTGTGTGTGTGTGTATGTATGTGTGTATTTATTTATATTTAGCATTAGATGAGCTATTTTACATTGTATCTTAGCCTGCAGGGGTAGAGATGTTGGCAGGACATGGCCGCTTTTTCCCTATCACACTTCTCAATTTAAAGTCAGTATGTATAAAGAGAGAAATAGCACAAATTAAGGTAGTAGGGGTCTAATATGCAAAACTTAATTGATGTTTAGGCTAGTAACCACAGAGGTAATTGCTGCTTGCCTCAGTGATTTGAGATAGATATTAATTTTTTCCACAACAGTTTCTGGGTACCCTGATGAGTGATGGTAGATTTCTTGGAGAATTAAGACTATGGATTTCTTCATTTAAATTGTCAAACCCTTTTCATAAAGGGCCATGTACAGCCTGAGTACTGTAGCCAACAAATGGCAGATAGAGAAGCCTGGGGTTTATACTGCAGACAGACAGCTCACATTGTGCTTAGGAAGGGGAAGAGACAAGCCACAGGCAGTCTGAACAAACTGCCAGTGCAAATAACCTCTGTCACAGAGCAAACAGCACCCCTCTTTCCTCTTCCTCACCTTGCATGCATTAACTAAAGTATTCATAAGCCATCTATTTCATAAGCCATTTGTGAATTTTTGTCCTAGGTAGTGTGAAACTTATCTGAATATTTCTCATTACAATCTATCCCTCTTCACTTTAAAAATCTGGGAAACAGTTGTCCTTCTCTTGTCACTGGCACTCTTTATAGTCTCCACAATTTGTTGAAGATTACCAATCGTGTCTCTGAGATTACATCTGCAATTTCTTTCAGCAGGCGTGTGGTGTAACTCATCTGAGCCAGGAGACTTGAAATCATTTAAATTGACTAGATACCCTCTTTCTTTCACTTCACCTATTTGGGGCTTCAATTTTCTCTTTATTATGTTTGTTCTGCCATTTCTAATTTGGAAACCAGCCGTCTTGCCAATGAACAGGTAAGCAAACTGGCAGCTTAGTAGCTCTTCCCACTCTCTTTTAATGCTCCCTGTATTGTGTCTATTTACCTGGTTACCCCCCCCCCCCCCACATACACACACACCTAACAATGTCCCATGTGTATCTCAAACCAATGTCAGAAATGGATTCTATTATCTTTTCCTTCCTTGTTCAAGTTACCTCATACCTTGATGCCCCATTTCATTCTGTGGCACCACCCCTCTATCCATCAACTGAGCCCAAAACAGGGGAATCTTTCTAAATTTCTTCCTCTCTCTCCCTCCTCCCCTCAACCAGTCAGCTGTAGAGTTCAGTCAGTACCAGCTCTTACATGGTCTCACAAATCCTTCCTCTTCTTATTCCACTGTCATCATCACAGTTGCACCTTTGTAGTTCCTCCTCTCCACCTGGCCTTCCAGACTTTCATCTAGCCCTTCCTTACCCCCCAGCAACCATCTCCCATCTGTTACCACAAATCTGATGCAGCCAGGCTCCTACCACAAATCTGATGCAGCCAGGCTCCTTCCTAAGAGAATCTGTGGCTACTGTTTGCCTTCGGGAGAAAGTTCCGACCAAGGCACTAAGAGTGATCTGACTTGGCTTCTGTCTATACAGCCTGTCTCTTGTTTCTCCACCCACCCTGCACCTGCTCTGTCAGCCTCTCCTGCTCCTTGCAGTTTTACACTTGTCACCCTCTTCCCCCCGCATCTTCAACTCTTTGAACACGCTGTCCTCATGGCTTGTGTCTCTCACTGCCTTCTCATCACCCCGTGTATGCCTGGCTATTATTCCCGCTTCAAATCTCCACTCCTTTGAGCACGCTTCTCTAACCTCACCATCTCCTGGGCTAATTTGAACATTCCTCCTCAGTGATCTCAGTGATCAAATTGCTACCGGAGCATTTGTTGTATTTGTAGAATTGTGTCCTTGCTGCCTCCTCCGAGCCTCAGCTGATACATAAAGCCTGTGGCAACTCAGAATGAGCATCCCTCGACAGTTTGTGCAGATGAGGTAGTCTGACAAGATAGAGGGGAAATTGCGGTGGGTAAGATCTAGTAAGAGATCTAGAATCTTAGATCCAACAGGGGCCTCATGAGGTCTTTGCCAAAGTGACAGCTTAGAGACAAATAGGCTCTTCATGTGACAAGGCCACCTTGACCTCTAGCTCAGGTCAAAGCATCAGAAAGGTTGACTCTGACTCCAGAAAAAGGTGTGATTGGGACTTATGGCAAGAGAGAACAGTGTCCATTTGTTTCTCTTTGAATATGGAATTAAAATGGTTCCCCCAGTTTTCCTTTTCCTGACTCAGAGGAGGGATGATGTGCGTGAGCACAACCAAAGGCAGAGTTGTGCATCTCAGCACAGTGTGACGCCTCTGACTTCCTCCAGCCCAGATATTGTTTCTGTGGAGAGAAAATCGATGCAGCTGAAGCCTGTATAACTGGCTGAGTGTTCAGAGAGACACGTCTCTGTGAAACTCACATTATGTTGTCAGGGGCTGCATTTGCCTCTTCTGTGACATTGTTAAGAAGAGAGGAAGAGGGATTTCTTAACCACCAATGCCCGTGGACGATGCTGGATGTCCTGGCAGGCTATGGTTAGCAGCAGCTCATGTGCCCAGACATATTTATTGGTGGGAAAGTAGATCAGGGGCACCTCTTCATGGGGATGGGTAATTGGCCAATGACAGTTGACTAGTCAGTGACGTTTTACCTACAGTTTCTACAGTTGCTTGTGATGACTGATTTGCTTCCTACTCACTGTATCCAAAGAAGGCCAGTGATTCTGAATCAGCTCCTGAGGATGCACGTTACAGGGCTGAGTGACTTACACTTTCCCATCTGAAAGCAGAGCTGACAGTCCTGGAAACTCATGGTACCCTGGCTTTAAATTCAGATTTCTTTGTAGGTGATGACTTCTAAGGCCAAATTCTCAAACACAAATGATCTCCATCACTGCATTCTTTATTCCTGTGAGGAGACATAGTTTTTTGTGGATAAAAACAATTTGTTTTCGTCTCTATTTGTCTGATTTCATCCACAGAATCCATTTCTTCCTTTCCTGAGTTCCCCCTGTGGCTGGGTAGGCAAGCAGAGCCTTGTTTCTTGTTTTTTTTCAACCCTTACTTGAGGATAGTTTTGATTTCTAGAGAGGGTAGAAAGGAGGCAGGAAGGGGAGTGAGAGAGAGAGACAGCAATCTGAGAGAGACATATCGATTGGTTGACTCCCAAATGCGCCCCTACCAGGGCTGGGGGACCTGCAACCGAGATACGGAGATACATGCCCTTGACTGGGAATTAAACCCAAGACCCTCAGTCCGAGGGCCGATGTTCTAAGCATTGAGCAAAAGTGGCCAGGGCAAGCCTTGTTTTTTGATTGATAATGCTTACACCTAACCTCAGTTAGCAGGAACGTAATCCTGCTAGTGTGTCTGGAGAAGCTGACCTTGAAATATGATCTCTGACGATCTCCACCTCCCCCTGTTTTCTTTTATTCATTTAGCACGCGTGTGTTGAGCCTTCTACCGTGTGTCAGGCACTGTGCTAAGCACTGGGCTACAGCACTGTATAAAGAAAACAGTCGTCAAACATTGGTGCTCTCATGGAATTGACATTCTGTGGGGGAGATAAATAGTAAACAAACATTTTGTGTAAGGTGTCAGATATTCCCACGTGCTCAGAGGCAATTAGGAGGGAGGACTAGGGGATGAAGACAGTGCAGTTTTAGAGTTAGAAGACCAAGCCCATCGGTGACCTGCGGGGAGCACGTCTGGCCGGCTGCAGGAGCCACAAGGGGGCCCCTGTGGCTGGAGCAGATGGAGGGGGTTAACTGGAGAGGTGCTGTTTCTATTTTCAGTCACCAGTTCCCTGACCATCCCACCTGCCACCAACCGGGTCCCAGGGTTTCAGCAGAACAGTTAGAGGGGTGTTTTCTTTCTAATAAAAGGCAGAGCTGGGGCCATCATGCCTTTAGAAGCATCTTCCTTGCTTCTGGCCGCCCTTTATCTAACCAGCTCCTGGAGAAGAAACAGCAGGAGTCGTCCTAGCCCTTGCAGTCTAACCGGAAACTTTCTCCCCATCCTTGTGTTTCAAGAGCCAGAGCTGGCAGTGCACCTGGGAAATAAAGGACTGTGTCTTTGTTGTTGCTAGGTTCACAGTCATAGCAGAAGTTATGCATTTTATTTGAGAGAAAACACGAGAAATTGCCTGTAATGGGCCTTAAAAGTGGCAACCGAGGGTAATTATATCATTTTCATGCCATTTAAAAAACATTAAAATTTAAATAACAGGAAATCCTAAGAGGCCTGGCCACATGAAAAGACCAGAGTAGAGTCATAATAACTAACCAGATATACTTAATGTCTTAGTTCCTCTGTCGCCTTAATTTAAGATTTATCTTTCACTTGCTAATCTTGATATTCTTTTAAGTATTTCCAGGCTAGTATGAGAAACCACAAACAATTTTTGCATTAGCTTTGAAAATGATGGATTTGTAATTGATATGAGTAATACCGTAAGTAAAGTACCCACAATACTTTAACAAACCTAATTTTAAGTAGACTGCCCAAAGACAAAGCAGCACAGGCAGGTGCCACTAAATAAACCTGGAGTCTTGGGTGCTGAGGATTAAGGAGTTAGTGACACAAAAAGATTTTGAGTCCCTCCATTGGAAAATGTTAGGATAGAGTGGGTCTACCCCAAAGTATATTCTTGATGGGTATTCCTAATCTCTTTAGTCTGTGGAGGTGAAGCTCTTTTTATTTTGCAGTTGGAAAAGCCAATTATATTTATAAAAGTTAATCTAACACTGAATGTCTGAATCACAAATCAGGTTATGTTTTGTAATTATTAAACATAAAATAAAGCAATAGCAAGTTGATCATTTTAAAAAAATTAGATATGCCACTGTGGTCCTTGCCCATCCCAGCATATTTTTCTTTCTCTGAGTTGTCAGGCTTGTGCAGATTCAGCTGCCCTTTCACTGCGGTGTGGCTACAACCAGCTCAGGATGAGCTATTATTCAGTGTGCAAATTCCTGAGACCCCTATTTGATGGCTGTTTTTTCTTCTTCCCACCGCTTACCTCCCTGCCAAACTGCTGCTCATCCACTTCTTGCCCTAAGGCTAGGATCAGAAAAGAAAAAGGAGAGGAGTCACTTACCGTTCCCTTTTGTTTCTTATTTAATCGCTCCATGAAGGCTTAGTCAATAAGGATGGGGAGAGGAACCGAAGCTAATGACTTAAATGATGTTTTGTGATTATTTGAGTATCTTCCACATCTGTACTGCTCTCGGTCTCTCATAGGACCACAGATAATCTCCAGTTGAAGATAGTGATTTTGTAGGATTGAGATGAACTTGGGTCTTTGTCATGATCTCTAAGTATCTAGTATAGTTCTCTGTGCTGTGAGTACTCAATAAATACTCATTGACTGAACTGACAACATAGTATATTAGTGCAGTAAAGGGAGTTCTATCTATCAACTTAATTGGACATCATATTTGCTCGTGTCTGATCTAAGTGTATGTGAGAAAACTGCTAAAGATTTGGCATCTCCTGCGAATGACTGAGATTAAGCTCTGGAGTTAGGCCCCAACATTGGCACAGGTAAGGAAGCTTCCCTCACATTCCGTGCCACTTCCACTTCCTTCTGGCTGAGTGCTGCACGGGCAAGCAATACATCTGTTTACATTTGCACAGCCTCCTTTGCAACCTAGAGAGCTAGACATTTCCTTTTTATAGTCTAAAGAATACAACAAACATCAAAATATATGACTCCTCTGGCTTGGATTAGATTGCCTATAATTCTCGTCAAAATTGGGAAGATATTTTATAAAATTTGCTTCATATCAGTCATGCTGAGCATCATCTGTCACAGCCCTGAAACAAGGAATTCCTCCTTGTCTTGCTGATCTGTGATTTATTTAACAAGTGTTGTTTCTCTCTCAGCCTGTCTGCATTGCACTAGTCTTCGGTTACCACCCTCAGACCTTGGAATTCTGGTCCGCCCCCCAAAAAATTGTTGAATAAAAAATAGTATCTGTCACCCTGGCCGGTGTGGCTCAGTGGTGGAGCATTGGCCCTAGCACCAAAGGGTCTCAGGTACAATTCCCAGCCAAGAGGTCGTACCTGTGTTGCAGATTCGTTCCCCAGTCCTGGTCGGTCGAGGCAAGTGCAGGAGGCAACCAGTAAATACTTCTTTCTCACATCCATGTTTCTCTCTCTCTCTCTCTTCCCTCCCCCCTCCACTCTCTATAAATCAATGAGAAAAAAATATCCTTGGGTGAAGATTAACAAAAAATAAAAAATAAATAAAACAAAAAAAAATAATATCTCTGGTTCCCAGTAGACACTTAAGTCTGAACTGTGTGACTGTTTAGGGGACCAGAAATCCTGGAGCCTAAAGGAGATAGGTTGAGAGCATGGTAAATACGCCTCAACCAGTTTCATCCTAGAAGTATTTCAAGACCAGAAAGTATTGCTATGGCAACTAAATTGCATGTTAAAAATACAGGAGGGGCACTAGAATTCAGATGTTCTTTGGAAAAGCAGGAAAGGTTAAATGCCAAAGAAAAAAGAGTGTGTGTCTATGTATGTGTGTGTGTATGTTTGATTTACTTCACATGTCAACCATTTATCTCTCTTGAGTGATTAGAGAACTTGACAACTAGTCATTGTAAAATATAGCTGGATACATGAAATGAAAAATCCTTTTACTTTGAAAGATAAACCCATCAAGAAGGCATTTTTACAGAGTCTATCAGCCCTATTTGACCCAGAATTTAATGCACAAATGTATGTTTAGTAGTTATGCAGAATTGTTATTTAAGACCCCTCTAAACAAATACTTCACCAATAGTGCTTTTAACAGTCATTAAAAAAACCTGGAATCATTTCCCTTGGAAGATGAAATGAATGGAAAGCATCAGCCTGCTCCTTCTGTACTTTTACTGTGGCAGGTGTTTTACACATGGCTGCTCTGAGATGGGCATACAAGATCTCAGAAATGTACCTCTTCTCAGGAGGGCTAAAGGGAGCAGAGGCCTTTCAGCAAACTGAATGGAATTTCTACAAATTGAATACATCACATCACTTGAAAATATCTTTTGAATGTTAAGTAAAGCTAATCTGAAAACTGATGAAGGGTCACCTTTGGAAACCTTCAATTCCTTGGGTATCCTTAAATCAGAGATACTTTTTCCCCGACGGCCCAAAATTGTTACCTTGTTAAGCTGCTTTTGGTGCATCTTGGTAGCACCTGATGTCAGCATATCTCACTTTGTTTTAAAGCTTAGCCCTTTGTAAACTGCTAACCACAGGGGCACTTGACCAAAATATCCACATATCTCTAGTTAAGAACAAGGAGAAACACCGAGATCAAGGAAGACTCTTCCACCTCCATCTACCTTCATTCCACATCCTCCTTCTGGGAAAAGTGATTGTGACAGGCGAGTTGGTGCCCTCAGATTCCTTTCAGCAACTTTCCTGGACACTCGCCTACCTCCAGCTGAGGAATCATTTTTTCTGCTGTGTTGCCTCTTTCAACAAGTATCAGATTCAGTATAAGGGGTGTTGGTTACTGGATAACAGCAGACTATGCATTTACTTCTCCCCAGATTGTCTTTCCTTTCTCCCCTAAGTCCTAACAGTAAGGATCCTCTTCCTTCCTCTTACCTTTTGATGTCTGAAATCATGTCCCTCATTGACTCTGACATTACCAGCCTTGCCACATTATCATTTCATTGTAACTGAAAACCAGTCAAGACTGTTTAGATGTTCTGTACAGTCTAATGTTTTGAAATGGCTAATGGTCCTTTCAGTTGCCATGTCCTAGAGTAGCTCTGGAGCTTTAGTGGCTTCACTGTCTCCATGTGAGAGATGATGAAACCAAAGTACAATTGAATTCCTTCTCTTTCTCTCCATCGTGAACATGGCAAGGCATCTGGTGCTAAAACTCTATCTGGAAGATTCTAATTTGTTGCAAGTTCCTACACAATGTTCCATGGCCTTAAAAAGAAAATTAGTTCTGGTGGAAGTTACAGAAATTTTCATTAAGTGTTGTGGCCAAGACGTGACAACATGTATTTTTATTACTGGCACTCATTTGCTCAACAGGATCTTGCATTTGGGTTCCATTTGACTGCAAATAAAGAACCCCGTTAAGAAAGACTTCTAAAGTGTTGGGTTTTGTAATTTATTTTTTTTTTTTATTTTGTTTGTTTCCTTTGGTCTCACATAGCAAAAAGGCTGCAGGTAGGGGATGGCTGCTGGTATTGGCTCTGCATTTCAGTGAGCTTTTCGATTTTCTCCATCTTTTCCACATGCATTATGGCCTCAGAGAGACAAGGCAGCTGCTACAGCTTTACCATGTCTGCATTTAGGAGGAGGAGAAGGGCAAGGGGAGTGAAAGGGTTAAGGACCTTGCCAGCCAAGTCTGTTCCTTCTATTAAGCAAAGCCAGAGCTGTATTTGAAGCCACACCTTGCCAACTTCCACTTAGTTATTAGGTAGAACTGTATTATGCAGTCGTCTCCATCAGGATTGGAGAAGAAGTTGAGGGCATGGTTGCTCATCCAGTCAACAACTCTGCCACAAAACCCTGCTTGGCATTTCACATCTACTTTGAAATTTTATAAATCTCCATATTTCATGCATTCCACTTATTTTTTAAAACAGCTTTATTGAGTACAGCAGGCATGGCTTGATAGTTGAGTGTTGACCTGTGAATCAGGAGATCACGGTTCAATTCCCGCTCAGGGCAATTGCCAGAGTTGTGGACTTGATCCCTAGTGGGGGTCATGCAGGAGTCAGCCGATCAATGATTCTCTCTCATCATGATGTTTCTCTCTCTCCCCCTCTTCCTTCCTCTTTGAAATCAATAAAAATTTACTTTAAAAACAACAACACAGCTTTATTGAGATATAATTCATACATCATGCAATTTACCCATTTAAAGTATAAAATTCAATGGGGGGGGGGTGCTTCTATTTATTTATTATTTAAATTTATTTATTTATTTTTAAGTCATTATTGTTGAGAATATTACAGGTGTCTCCCCCTCTTTGCCCCTATTGCTCCCCTCCATCCAGTTCCCACCTCTTCCCAGGCCTTCACCATCCTATTGTCTATGTTTATAGGTAATGCATATATGCATGTAAGATCTTACATTAATATCTTCCCCCACTCCCTATTACCTTTGAGATTCAGACTGTTCCATGTTTCTGTGCTTCTTCTTTTATTTTATTCATCAGCTTATTTTGATCATTAGATTCCTTGTTTGTTTATTTTGATTTTTAGATTCAACTGTTGATAGATATGTATTTATTGCCATTTTATTGTTCATATAATTTATCTTTTTCTTTTCCTCCTCCTCCTCCTTTTCCTCCTCCTCCTCCTCCTCCTTCTTCTTTCTCTTCTTAAAGAGTACCCTTCAACATTTCATGTAATACTAGTTTGCTGGTGATGAGCTCCTTTAGCTTTTTCTTATCTGTGAAACTCTTTATCTGACTTCCTAAATGACAGCTTTGCTGGGTAAAGTAATCTTGGTTGTAGGTCCTTGCTGTTCATCACTTTGAATATTTCTTGCCACTCCCTTTTGGCCTGCAAAGTTTCTATTGAGAAATCAGCTGACAGTCATATGGGCACTCCCTTGTAAATAACTAACTGCTTTTCTCTTACTGCTTTTAAGATTTTATCTTTGTCTTTAACCCTTGGCATTTTAATTATGATGTGTTTTGGTGTGGGCCTTTTTGGATTCCTCTTGTTTGGGACTCTCTGTGCTTCCTGGACTTTTAAGTCTATTTCTTTCGCCAGGTAGGAGAATTTTTCTGTCATTATTTCTTCAAATAGGTTTTCAGTTTGGCACTCTCTCTTCTCCTTCTGGCACCACCATAATGTAAATGTTGGTACGCTCGAAGTTGTCCCAGAGGCTCCTTACACTATCGTCATATTTTTGGAATCTTTTTTCTTTTTGCTCTTTCGATTGGGTGCTTTTTGCTTCCTCATATTCCAAATCATTGATTTGATTCTTGGGATTCTCTACTGCTGAATACCTGTAAATTATTCTTTATTTCAATTAGTGTATGCTTCATTTCTGACTGGTTCTTTTTCATGTCTTTGATATTCTCACTAATGTCCTTGAAATTCTCAGTAAGTCCCTGAAGCTCATTAAGATCCTTGAACAACCTTATAATCATTGTTTTGAACTCTGTATCCAGTAGTTTTCTTGCTTCCATTTCATTGCATTCTTTTTCTGGGGATTCCTTCTGTTCTTTCATTTGTGACATGATTCTTTATCTCTGCATTTTGGCTGCTTCCCTGTGTTTCTATATATTAGGTAGAGCTGCTGTGTTTCCTAGAATTGGTACAGTAGCATTGTGTTGTAGATGTCCTATAGGGACCTGTGGCTTAGCCTCCCCAGTCACCTGAGCTGAGCACCGAAGGTGCACCCCTGTGTAGGCTGTTTGCACTGTCCTGTAGTAGTTGAGCCTGGATTGCTGTTGGCATGTCACTGGGAGGGATTGACTCCCCAGACTGTGACTACAGAGGAGGAACTGCTGTGTAGGAGTAGAACCTATGGAGCATGACTTGTTTCAGTGGGGCTTAGGTGGGGACCACCGAGTCTGCCTCTTGAGCGTGTCACTCATAGAAGTTGTAAGGTTGTAATCTAGCATGGCCTAAAGCCGTCCACCAGGTGTGCTGGCTCTGGGACCTCCTGTATAGTGCAAGGTCAGCCACTGCCTATACCTTACCTGGGGTCACCCAGCATGGGATACAGAGTGATTTTCAGATGGTTGCTACTTATGCTGGACTTGCAGGGGTCCAGGAGAGGACAAACTACAAACCAAAGCTGCTGCTGCTAATGTCAGACCTGGAGTGACTTAGCAAGAGGTACAGGGTACGTAGAAGCCAGCTGCTTCTTTGAGAGGTTTTAGTAAAGTCCAAAGCATGAGGCAAGACAAGCCATTTTTATGAAAAGGCCACTGGAAATAACTTGGGTGGGCCTGCAAGTTGAGTAGGGAAGGGTCTCAGGGAATCGCCAGGGCAGGGCAAAGAGTGTTAGCCAGGTTAATGGAGACTCAGATATGACACTCGCCTGCTGCCTTCCAGCTGTGTGTCTGTGTGTTTGGTGGGGAGGTTCTCAGAAAAGGAACAATGGCCTCTGCCAGCACTTTTATCTGGCAGAAAACTGCTCTCCTCCCTCCCCGCCATGCTCACCCTGATGCTAGACAAAACAGTTCCTTTCTGTATGTCTCTGATTCCTTTCAAGCTGCTACCCCAGTGCTAGAGCTCAAAGAGTGTGAGTCCGAGTAAGTACATGCACAGAGGAACTGCCTGGGACCCCAGCAGCCCTCCATCTCCCTCAGGCTCAATTGCCACTGTTTCTTACAGCCAGAAGTTATGGGGACTTCTTTTCCTGGCTCTAGAACCTTGGGCTAGGAAGGCCTGATGTGGGGCTAGTAACTCTTGCTCCTTGGGGGGCACCTCTGCAACCGATATAGACTTACTGATTTTTATCCATCACACATGGGTGTGGGACCAGCCCTTTCTGTGTTTCCTCCCCTCCTACCCGTCCAGATGTGGCTTCTTCTTTATATCCCTAGTTGTCCGTTCAATTAGATTACAGTTGGTTCTGAGTGATGGTTTTTCTGTGGTTTAATTATAATTTTGATATGGTTGTGGGAGGAGGCAAGTACCACACTACCTATGTGCCATCTTGTCCATTTATTTTGTTAAGCCCACAACTTCTGGATGTATTAGAAACAGTAAAAATAATAATTATATTTTATATTATTCTCAGTTTTAAAATGTGCTGTAAATAAAAAGCCTATATCTGCCTACTGGGTAATTTTTATTCCAAATGAGAAGCATTATTTATTACATAGATTTGATTTCTTATTCATGAAATTTACCTCTTGTAAAGAAACTGTTTGTTACAAAATGTTGCCTAGCATTTAATTGTACTGTTGTTGTTTTTTATAACTGGTCTTTGTGCTTTACCTGCACAGTGATAATGGATACACCTAATGAAACCTGGAAGGCAGGGCAAGCAAGATCCCAAGAACCTTCTGATTGAGCAAGGAGAATAAGTTTATTTGGTGTGGTTTTACTCTAGTTAAGTGTATTTTAACATATCTGAATTCTTGTTAAAATTGGCAATCAGTCTTAAAGATGTGGAGTTAAGGCAACCTTTCCCTTCCACTCTAAAATAAAATGATACATTCAAAACCTTTGACTTTCAAAAGAATAAAAACCATCATACCACCTCCAGTCTTTTCCTCCTTAACTTCTTAGAATGTGGTGTTTTGTTTTGTAGGATTACAGTGAGTGTTTGTGGTTTTGGGAATATTTTAACAAGAAATACAATCCCAGGATTTTAAATCTTAGGAGAAGAAATTTAAATACCCTCTGCTTTTCCTCCCACCATTCCCATTTTCACTCCTTCCTGAAATGGTGGTCAAGGTCAAGGTATTTAGTTCCTTTCCCAGGGAGGTGCTGAGCAGATTGGTAAATTTGCAGGACAGAGAGTAGTAGGCCACAGTTTAATGGAATCACTTCTGTTTGTGTCTCCCACGGGGCCTATGTGGCATAGGCCAGGACTAATGCTGCTACTAAGAGGCCATACATCCCAGTCTTTGTTCCTGTCTCTCCTAGCTTTCCTCTCTTCTGTTCTCACCCACAAAAAAAAAGTGATAAGCAGACCCATCCTTTTCTCTCCTGGGGCAGTCTTACTTCCTCTTTTATCTTTTAGGGCAGCGAGGTTACTGCCTCAGCTCTGGGATAGCTCAGTGCTGGGCAGCGAAGGACAGTGGCTTCTTCCTCACTGTTTGGTGCTACTAGAATGTGTATTGGGTTAATCCTTCCTTAACTTTTAGTGGTAAAAACCAAGAATGAGTTTTGGGTGTTGAAGAAGGCCTCCTAGCTTGCTTTAGTTGAAACGGTTCAGGAATAACCAACTTTGATCAGGGAGTGCTCCATATTCTATGCCTTTTGCAATAGTTTTCAAAAATTCTACTAGCAATAAAATGTCCCTTTGCTTATCCCTTGTGATTTTCCTTTACATACACTTATCTCAGGAGCCTTGTGGGAAGCGATACTTGTGGTCTCAGACATTGATCTTGATCCTAAGTCCCTTAGACACCTACCATTTAATTGTCCCCTGATGTTTAATGCAAACCCTTGTCAATTCCTTTCTTAATATCTAACCTTCTGTGTTCATTTCTTTCCTGAGGTTAAAAAAAATAATAAAGTATCTGAAATGTCTTTATTAGGAAGTTCACAGGAGCCCCATTAAAGAGAGCTGAAGCATTGTCTATAGAGAACTGTTTTGAGAATTGATGGTAACCAAATAAATAATAACTCATCTAAAAAAAGAGTAAGATGCAAATTGACCATACCTTTGTGATGCCCACCAGCCAATCAGGAGTGGATATGCAAATTAACCCAACAAACTGGCAGGTTAATTTGCATACACAGGAGCATGGTGATGCAAGCGTCCTGCCCCGCCCCCAGCTGCTCTGGGCCTCTGGGCAACATGGGAAGGCAGAAAGGTGGCTCCAGCCAGAGTGGTGCCAGCAGCCAGGGGAAGGAAGGCCCATTCTTGCACGAGTCTTCGTGCATCGAGCCTCTAGTTGATAATAAACTTATTGGTAGACTAGTAAGTGGCTTTGCCATGATTGTGTTCACTATAGTGAGATATTAGCTGTATGTGTTAGACTCAGAGAAAAAGTAGAGAATTCATTGAAACTATTTGGGAAAACATGTTAGAGTCATCCACTTAAAATTGGTTTCATTAAAGATTCCATATGACTAGTTCCAATAAAACAACAAACACTAAAGTTTTTATTGTTCTGTGGTCAGACTGCCCTGGTCAGCTATCTTGTAAGCTGCCTTTTATAATCACACTAGACAGAGCTGAAGAGATAGCAAGGGGATAGATCCATACAAATCCATTTTCTCCTGGTGACCAATAAACAACTCAGCACTATCTACCTAATTGGTATGGCTTAGTCTTATGCTATCATTTTCCTCTATAACTGAGACAGCAGTGTTTTATAGCTGTCATATTAACTGCCTTATCAATGACTATATAACTTCTGTGTGTGGATTGTTTATTGACTTTAAATGTCTCTATAACTTCTTCACCCTAACCTACTACTTTTATGTGGTTTATAGGGGTCTGGATGGTGGTGCTCAGTGACTATCCTATTTGCACCGCTTAAATTTGAGATTGTAGCTCCTGGGCACTTAATCAGTTCAGGGAATAGGGAGGGTTTTCATTTTTATTTGGAACCTTTGGGTGGGGGAGGGGATCCCATTTCTTTTCTTACTCTTTTATTCTTAGGAGAATATCAGAAATTTGGAATTGTCAGTAGTGTTGTCACAGTAACAAAAATGGGACTAGTACTATAGCAGAATTTAAAAATTTCATGTGGAATTTGCTGCATGAAAATCTATTGAAATACTTTCAACAGAAGAAAGAGACTTTAGACATTTCTAGGCTAAGCCCAACCTTAACTTGTTCCTTTATTTCCTGCCTTGGTACCATGATTCTTTACTGCTCAATGATAACAGCTTTAGTTTTCTGTCTGTTCCTGGCATTGGCAAACTTTTCCCATAAAAGGCCAAGTAGACTTTGTATGCTATAGTCTCTGTCACTACTGCTCAACTCTGCCAAGTGGGCATGGCTATGTTCCAATAAAACTTTACTTACAAAAGAGGCAGTCATGAGCTAACACTGCAATGCTTAATCTGTTCAGCTCCTTTCCTCAATAAAGCTCTGGTCCATATAGGTGAAAGTAAAGAATTAGGGACCAGTCTTCAAAAAATCTGAATGAGCTTATAGGCCTTTGATTGAAAGATATGAAATTAATATCAGCATTAAGTTTGGGGGGACAAAATAAACACTGACCCAGTAGTTTTTCCTCCTGTATTTTGTAGGGGATGAACCTAGGGGCTGCCATGATGAAGAACTAGGAGGAAGTCTGGCAGCTGTACTTTGATCTGTTACGAATATTGAGATTCTTCTAAGTGATGTTTGTAAAAGGAGGTCTGCTACTAAAGAATGTTTTTAGTACGGTACTGGTTTAGTTTTTTGCAATAATTATAATACCTTTTTATGATAGATACTTTATAAGAAATACCAAAGGATTTTTCATGTATTACAGTCATCCCTTGGTATTCATAGAGGATGTTTCCAGTACCCCTCCTGGATACCAAAAGCCACAGATGGTCAAGTCTCCCATATAAAATGGTATAGAACAGTGCATACAGTTGGCCCTCTTCATGTGCAGATTCCCAGCTACAGACCAAAAATATGTACTGTTCTGATCTGTGGTTGGGTGAACCCGTGGATGTGAAACCCACAGTCTAGAGGGCAGACTGTACTTTGTAATTAAAAGGGGGAAAAGATTTTTTTAAAAAGAAACCACAAATCATCTAAATTGAAATCTATCTCCTTCTCTTCCCCTACCCCCACAACCCATTATAAATCTGAGAAGATAAGATTGTAGGACAGAGGCAGACTTGGGACTCTAGTCTCCCATCTGATGACACTGCTACTAGTTACACCACATTGCCTGGGAACATCTGTGTCCGTCATGATTCAAATAGGTTGAGAAGATAACTTAATCCATGTCATTGAAGCCATTTTCTTCCTTCTGGCTCAGGCTCTTTCTTCCTCTCAACAGCTTGGATCTCCCAAGCTCCTGAAAGCCCCAAGCTGTTAGGGTACGAACTGTGCTTACAGCTCTAACAGTCCCAGCACCCGCTCCTTGGAGGTTACCCCACGATGTCTCCCATTGCCCAACACCTGAACATTAATTTGATTGTCTGGAGAATGTTTGTTACAACCATCTCATGTGTAATGCAGACAAGCTGCCTCAGCCAGGTCCCCTTCTCACCTCAGCATGAATTTTTATTTTGACTCAGTGCCAGAGGGAATCAGTGCCAGAGGGGGAGGAACCCCAGCAATGTGATCTCATCACTTCGGCATGATTCCTTCCCTGGCTTGTGAGTGTAGTCTTCATCTTTTCTGTCTATGCCTTCCTGAATGTGAGTCAGGGCAGTGATAGAGAGAGGTGTGTGTGTGTGTGTGTGTGTGTGTGTGTGTGTGTGTGCGCGCGCGCGCCAGGACTGTGTTCTCAGGATGTCTCTGTGGGTCCTATCAGCCAAAATAAGAAGAAAGTAAAAATAGGTCCAACAGACAGGGTTATGGGACACAGGGAAGATAAATGTTTGTTCTTCATGGTGAGGAAGAATTAGCCAGATAAACAAAAGAAACAGTTTAATTCAGAGTGCAATCTTCTAATGAAGCCTCATGCTGTGCTTGCCTCAAAATGGCAAGGGCTAGCTGCAGCAGGACCTCTGGCAGATCTGAGGGATTGATTTCATCTCTGCCTCCTTCACTCTGGTTTTCTCCTTTCAGCCATCCAGTGCCCATCACCAGAGAGCCCGGTTTCTGTTCAGGAGTTTACCCTGGTAGGTTGCCTGAAATACATTTTGAAGGATTAGTGTATATGGCATAGAGACTGGCCCTTGTGCCCAGTACACTCTGGTGAATATTCATGCCGGCACTGGGGAAGGTTATTTCTAAAAAGGCAGCGCGCACAGAATACATTCTAAAGAGAGTGTTTTTCTCTTGCCTGCCTATCCTTCCACCAAACAAATGTGGGAGGGACGGAAGCTACTCTGCAGTTCTGGCGAGACAGAAACTACATCCTCAGATCCTCTGCAGCAGCGGGAAGAACCACAGCCCCTCTCCACTCAGAGCCTTTGCCTGGGCCTCCCACTCTGGAGAAAGGAGTACAGGCGATTCCAGCGAAAAGATGACAACTGCCCATTAGCCTTTGGTCCTGTAACCCACACCAGTTTTATTTAATTACAACTGTTTAGCATTTAGAAAAGTTAGAGTTATTAATGTTCAGCTGAAAACGTTTGAATTAAAACTTTTGATCCCAGCTTTGAAGACCTGGATCAAGAAAAGTGTACTGAGTGGCCAGTGATCAAAAGAATTCCATTGAAAAACATAATTAGCCATTTTTCCCTCTAGCTGTTACCAAAAATTACATAAAATTGTGCTTTTTTTTTTCTTGCTTCTTACCATTCTTCAAAAGATTTATCACAACAGTTATATATTAAATCGATTAATTCTTTTGTTTATAAGTATTTGTCATAGTTACGATTCTTACTTTGATATATTAGTAGAGAAGATCTTACCATTATTCTGAGCAATCTTGTCTTTATTGTAATGGTAAGTCATGTACCACATAGAGGGTTATGATTGGCCGGACACCTTTGACTTCAAATAGAATAATCTGTTTATCCTGTGTGTTTAATTGTATAGATTTATTTTTCTGTTTTAGAGAGTAGTTGTTTTCATGTGAAAGCCTTCATGGGAAAATTCTGTGAAGAAAGTTCATGAGAGAAGGGACTTAAAGGGAAAAATTTAGACAAGGAAAATATGAGGGGAGAGTATGCGCAGGCGAGCATGTCAGCATTCATGGCCTAAGAGAGTAAATGCGAGGTTTAGAAATGTGACAGGAGTCAGGCAGTAACTTCATACAGAGCATTAGAGGAGAAATGAGCAACAGCTAGTCCAGGTGGTACAGGAGGATGAGGGCCTGAATTGGATGGGCAAGTGCTTTAAAATTATTTTCAGCAAGAGCTCAGGACTTTGTAGATTGTGTCCTGTGGAGAAAAGAATAAGATTCAAAGCTGGAGCAAAGGTTGAAACCCAGATCTGATTAGGGTGGAAAGGTCAGACTGATAAGAAAGACAGAGATGTAGGAAATAGTACTGACTATGTTAAGAGAGACTAGAGAAGAGATTTGGTGAGAACAAAAATAGAGAGATGACATGACTGAATAGGAAGAGTTTTGCCTTGTAGTTTATCCCTGCTGGAATGTCCTCTCACCTGTAATATTCAGAGCTGAGCCTTCCCACCTTGTTTTGCCCTTCCATTCTCTCCCTTTATCACTAGGTTGAAAGAATAAAAAGATCTGCCTATAGCTAAATCGTGACTTTTCCCACAGACACTGATTCCTGTGAAAACAACCCAAGGGAATAGAAAGGAGCTGTGGAGCTCATTAAATTTCTCTTTGGGTCTGCTTCTTGGTGCTTTGTAGGCTCTGTGCATGTGGGCACATACTAGCATGTGGTCAGAGGAGGGGCACAAAAATAAGCTCAAGAGAAAAATAGCAGTCAGAGTTGATATAGTACATACTTTATCTCTCATTGAGACTCTCCAAAGTGGTGTAGGAGTAGAGGACTTTCTGGGGGCAGAGTGGATTGAAATGTAATTAAAAGATGCTGTATAGGATGAGCTACCTAGGTTTTGTCCTGCTTCCCATGTCCCCTTCAGTTCACCTCAGTAGGGCTTGTGAAGTGCTGAGGACCATGAGAAATACCAAGACCATGGTCATGCATAGTCTGTACACTTGACTGGACTTGGGAAGGGACATTGAATGGTGTTATTCAGGGAACCTGGAGCCAGGTGATATTCTACTCCTCTACCTATTGGATGAAGGCCATTTTATTCCGTAAGAGTCATAGATGTAAATAGAGATCCAAGGAGTAAAATTCCTAGCACTCAGCTGGTAGATTAGTGAGCTCTGAGCTCTTTAACATGCCTGTCCCTTCTTCTCACAAGCCTAATAATTTCACAGGTGTGGGGACAGGAAACAGAAAAACAGAAATGCATATTGCCTGCAGGTGTTAACAGAAGAAACTGGCCTTTTAAAATGACAACAGTCCCTAATAGCCTGACCAGCAAATGAAGCTGAAAGTGAGCTGGACTTGATACCTAGGGAGCTAAACCCTGTGGTTTGGGCAGGCTCTCTGCACTTCTACCTCTTGCAAATCATTTGCTGAGCTTGCCAGTGAGCCAAATTGGGCCAGTTTCACTGATTTTGTATCGCATCATGATGAGATCAAGGAGGATGGCCTTGCTGCAGAGAGGGAAACTGACAATGCCAAATTTAAACACAGGGAAAGAGCTATACCAGCTGCAGACCTGCTTAGTGTGTCACTGCCGGAAAGGTCTGTAACATAATGAGACTTCACCTTTTAAAATATAACAAGACCATTTGAAATGGTTCCCAATATTTTTGATGCCAACATCTTTCTTAAGAAAGGGGCTGCATTGGAAAGAGTCACCTTGAAAAATAGAAGAAAATGGCTTTTCTTCTCAAAGCTGTTTGGCCTAGACAAAATTTCTTCATATATCCACATTGAAAGCATAAATTGGACTGTGTAATATGAAATCCAGATCATAATCCTAGGCCAGTGGTTGGGAAACTGCAGCTCGCGAGCCGCAGTTTGCCGCTCTGTTGACTGAGTTTGCCGACCACTGACCTAGACTCTCGATTCCGATAATTACAGGCTATTGTTGTTCCTTGTGATTAAGCCCCTATCCCAGTGGTCAGCAAACTCATTAGTCAACAGAGTGGCAAACTGTGCAGTTTGCCGACCACTGTCCTAGGCCAAACCCTATGTATACTAATAAAAGGGTAATGTGCTAATTACACTGGGAGACCTTCCAGACATCCTTCCAGACAAAGCCATGGTGGTGGGGCCAAGGCAGAGGTGGTTAGGGGCGATCAGGCGAGGAGGGGAGGGCATTTGGGGGTGATCAGGCCGGCGGGGGGGGAGTTGGGGGTGAGCAGGCAGATGGGGGGGGGCGGGAGTTGGGGGAGAACAGGCCAGCAGGGGGTGTGCAGTTGGGGGCAATCAGGCAGGCAGGCAGGTGAGTGGTTAGGAGCCAGCGGTCCCAGATTGTGAGAAGGATCCCAGATTGGAGAGGGTGCAGGCCGGGCTGAGGGACACCACTCCCCCACCCCCTTATCCCACCCCCCCTCCCCCCATGCACCAGGCCACTAGTTTATTAATAAAGGGTTTGGCAAATGATTGAATAATCTATAAAAGATTGCTCGGGCAGTATTTAGTCCCTGTAAGAAAATTAACAAAGCAACTTAGAAAATAGATTTGCATTGAAAGCAGGAAATGTGCTGATTATAAATTGTGGTGTTTTTTTTTTCCAAGTGTGATAATGTATGCAAAAACATTTTGAGACGGGTGAGGTGTGTGTGAATGTGAGGTGGGATCATGATTAGTCCTTCACGATTTAGTCCACACGCAGTGTTTATTGAATGTTGCAGCTGCAGCCATACTATTTGGTACTATGTTGTTACCTTGTATGTTATCACCTAAAACTTGAAATTAAAACCTTAACCCCTCCAAGGTGTAAAATGATGGTCTCAGCTGTTACAAGTTGTTATATTATCCCAGCCATATAGCCATATTCTGCAGGCATATTCTCTATCATCATTTCTCTACTTTCATATAATTTACCTGGATCCTACTTTATTGAATTTAAGAGTTGATGGAGAAAAAGCCCTGCCTTTCATTCCCCCTTTGTCACAAGCCAGCTTACACAGTGGAGCCCAAGTGTGTACTTTGCCATCTCCTCACTTTGTCACCCTGGGGCTTCAGGGACTACACACAGAAACTGCACATGCCAGACACCCAGAGTTTGCACTTGTCTTTTCCCTCACCAGTTGCAAAAGACTGTTATTCACCAGGACCATTATTTCTCTCTCTCTTAGAGAAATCACCTTCTGTGTCCAAGATATGAGTGAGTAAACGATATCAGACAGGATGTACACTCTCTGATGTCCTTGGACTAACCTATTTCCCAAGATCCCATTCCATCTGGTGTTCAGCCTGTACTTCCCTCCTCCTGCTATTGGAAGGAGGCTAGTATTCACTTTGCCCTGAAAGGTGGTGGCCCACATAGAGACAGGGCCCCCGTGGTGGCAGCTCCTCGGGAGTTCTCATGTCTGGAATCTGCAGGGCGGCCACATCATCCGCTTCGCACACTTTTGATAAAGCGTTGTTGCTTGGTCCCAGTCTCCTGCTGAGAATCTCATTTTGGACTTGCAGACCTCCAGCAGTTAGTCTCAGCTTGACCTTGTTCCCTACCAGAGGAGGAAGCTGCGTAATCGAACCCTGTCACAGCCAACAATGAAGAACCTCTCATCTTGGGCAAATCCCCGTTTCTCACTAGTCAAGTCATTCCTCAGTTCCTCCCAGCAGCTGTTTCAGGCTCCCTCCTGCCTCTCAAAAGCAGAGATTAGAACAGAGCCCTTAACATGACTGTCCTTCTGCTCCTTATTCAGAAGAGTCTAGTTCTCTTCTGAATGAGGTAAAGCACTGACATTGCCCTTTGTGGCCACAAGTTCTTACCTTTCTCCCTCACTTCATGTCCATTGCATTTCTTCTTTCACCTCATGACCTCCAGCCCCTCTCTATTCTGAAAGTTAGTGAGCTCCCTCTGATCCCACTTAACTCCTCAGCAGCCTAGTCTGGTAAATACTTTTACTGGCCTTCATTTGCCTGACCCTGCACTGTATCCTCCTCATCACTGCATACCTGTCCCTTCTCTCCTGCTCCCTCGGGGCCTCTGCTGAAGGAGTTCTAAACTATGCTGATTGTTTCATCTGCAAGCCCTCCCCTGAGCTCAGCAGTTCCACAGAGCCTTTGCCAAAGCCTGGTTTTCCTTTGCACCCACCACTGCAGTCTTCCCACTCCCAGTTCTACAGAGAACCTCCTTTCAAACTAGAATGAAAAGATTGCCATCCAGAATGAGCTTCCTCACCATCCCTGTTCTCGTCACTGTCTCTCTGGTCCTATAGTCAGCATGTCATCCTCATCATCCTTATCATCTGAGCATCTAGACGTTGTTGGGTGCCTTTTCTGTCTCATGTTCTCTGCTAGGAACTTACCTTAGGCCCTTTTGGCTCCAAACTGTAGAAAGCAGTTAATGATGGCTTAAGCCAGTGGTTAGCAAACTCATTAGTCATCAGAGCGGCAAACCGCAGCTCGGGAGCCACATGTGGCTCGTGAGCCACAGTTTGCCGACCACTTGCTTAAGCCATAATGGTGACCTTATTATGATGATTGGGAGATTTCTCATGGAACCCTAGGGCAGAAACTTTGGTAAACCTCATAGGGACTCAAATGAGATGTTGGAATCCTGCCAGGAGCCCAGACAACCCTCCCTCAGCCACACCATCTTGCTTTGCTTCTCACTGCAGATGACTTTCTTTGCTTTTATTTGATGAGAGAGGATCACTCTGGAATTCCTGCATTTTTTTAACATCTCATTTTAACTGAACAGGGCCAAGTAAAGTAGAATCCCACATAATTCTAAAATTTTTAGAGGAAATCAGATTGGCCCAGCATGGGTCATATTTCTCCCTAGAATGCAGTCAGGTCTACAAACCAAACTTATGAACCACCATAAACAGTCTCAGAGAGAGGAATTATTATATAACAGACAGATATACCAAAAAAAACAAAAACAACTCTGCTGCATTGCTGCTATGGAGAATTTTAAAGTGATGGAACGGGAAGATCTTAGAAACCATCACACCTAGCCCTTTCATTTCACAAGGAAGTTAAGTGACTTGCCTAATATCACTTAATCAATACTCAGTAAGTATGTTTTGAATTGCCGAATGAAGACAATTATTTTTAAAGAACTTAATTTCTGAAGATCTTTAACAAAGAATAGTCTGTACAAATTTTTGAGGTCATGTTTTGTGGTTTGATTTTGACTGAGAGATTAGAAATGGAGTTGGTGATAAGTTATTCTATTACTAACATCCTGGCAGTTGATCTTCCTTTCATTGTGTGTTTTCAACCAAATGAGAAAACTCTGCAACAGCAGCAGTCAGGGCCTCAGGGCTTTCAGTGGAATCTCCCCCAAACAGTGGACAGTTAGAAACAGCATAACAGACACTTGCTCCTGTTTTAAAAGACACCATTCCATGGAAAAGCTGTTGATCTCAACTCTTAAACCTTAGCCATTGTTCACAGCCTGGCACAAAATTAATCCCTTAAGAAAGGGATAAAAAAAAACAAACAAAAAAACAAAAAACCCCGCCATTCAGCACAACATAGTTTGTCATCGCATGCATAATGCAGACTTTCCAATTAGAATGCTACAATTTGGAAACTTTCTTCACAGACTGATGAGAGAGCAATTATTTTAAAGAAGGGAAAACTCAGTCCACTGGGTTTGCCTCAAGTCACTTCTGACTCAAGCCACAAAGACAAGAGTTTTGAAAACATATTTACTATTGAATTTTGTATCAAAACACCAGCAAGGAGAGCAATTAGCTGCTGTAAACTGAACCCTGGTAATCAATGAGTGGTATGCAACCAGCCAGAACATTTATGGAAGAGGTAGGCAAAATCACATCTGTTAATCAATTTTAAAAAGCCCAGCATTTTTTTGCTTTTAAGGAACACTCATAGTGAGAATAGGGAGGCTGGAGAGACATTTCACATCACCAGGCATTTCATGCAGTGCTCATTAGGTGGAGGGTTTGTGGCAGCAGCTAAACACAGACCGGATCTGCACTGATAGATCTTGGCCAGCAGCTCCCTTTTTTCTGCCGCATTTGAAAATGGCTTCTGATGTTTTGGTGGAGAGATGAGATGTGGGGTATATGTTTAAGGAGCTGCTCTCAGTTAAAGTCACAGGGAGTGTGTCTGTCAGCTCCCTGGGCAAACATTCTCAGCAGATTAGTAGCTCTGTGTTGCAGGTAGAAAGACATCAGGCAGACTTTGCTGGCCAGGAAATAAATGAAGGGAGTTGGTGGGCTTTGCTGTTTTGCCTTATTAGAATAAAATTCCTCTGCATGGAAAAATAAACTGAGCCAGTTTCCCTTTACTGTTCTTAAGCTGTGCTTGCCTTTTACCAGTTGAATCAACAAAGGGATTTTCATTCCTGGCTAAGCCTAAATTCCAAGTAAATACGTATCCTGGCACATGAATTAGAATCTCTCTTAAAAACTCCAAAGTATAGGTGAGTCTGAGCCGTAGGCTTCATAACCTCCCATCCATCAGTGTCCCTTTTCCACTCAGAAGTCACATGACCCCACAATTCCAGCCCCCAGGGACTCTTAATAGAGGAATAGAGAGGAGATGTCTCAACCAGTATGTGCATTTGGCTGCTGTTCAGAAAAAAGACTTTAGGCCAGGAGAAATTATAGTGAACTACGGCTCATGAGCCACATGCGGCTCTTTGGCCCCTTGAGTGTGGCTCTTCCACAAAATACCACGGCCTGGGCGAGTCTATTTTGAAGAAGTGGCGTTAGAAGAAGTTTAAGTTTAAAAAATTTGGCTCTCAAAAGAAATTTCAATCGTTATACTGTTGGTATTTGGCTTTGTTGACTAATGAGTTTGCCGACCACTGGACTAGGCTAATAAAAATTAATATCTTCAGCATGGAGACTATGATAGGCAGTGGATTAATACCCTTAAAATATAGAGAGCATCTTATAAGTCATTAACAAAAGAATAAATAGAAAATGGGTAAAATATTCAAGTTCAGTGATAAGGAAAAAGTTACAAATTGAAGTACGTGATGAGATATAGTCCATCTATAATATTGGCAGTATTTTTAAAGGTAATGCACAATACTGATAGAGATGTACAGAGACAGGGTTGTGACACACTGTGGGTGGTATGAGTAGGAACTGGTACAGACTTTAGTTTGAGGGAAAGGTAGAGGTGTGCAGCTATTTTCCAATACATATCAAGGCCTCACATGCTCTGTTCAAGGAGTTTCACTTACAGAAACTTTCACAGGCAATAATCATACATGTAATTTATAAGAATGTTCATCATGGAGTTTTCATAACAATGAAATATTATCAACTACCTAAGTGTCCCAAAATAAGAGATTAAGTAAATTACAGATCATCCATACAGTAAAATTCTATGAAGGCAGTACATATGATGAAGAAGAATACTTGATAATATAAGAAAAGGTATTCATAATAGATCATAAAGCAAAACAAGCAAGTTACAAATAATTTGGACTGTGTATGTGTTTCCAAAATTACGGGAATTACAAATGATCTTTATTTTAACATAATTTACTTTGAAACAAATTGGAAGACTTTATAGAATAAGCTACTATGGGACACGATGTGCACAACTTAAGAAATTAAAATTTTAATAGGCTATCATTCCAAGAATCTGTACAAGAGCATTTAGGATGCTCATAATTGGTCTTCCTTTTTATCTTCTCCATATCCTATATTCTTGGGACAGTCTTTTTCTATGAAATATTTCAAGATCTGGTTATATTCTGTTCCAAAAGGGAATGATTATTTTCATTTGGATACACTGCTAGGAACATTATTATCCAAAAGGAGAGGGATTATGATTAACCTGACTCTCTATGAATAATCCAAATAATCCATTGGGGAAATAGCCTCAACATTGTCTCCCAAAATACCTGTTACCAGAACTATTAAGTCAATAGAATGATTAATTAACTTGAAATTTTTTCCTGGTTTTAATCTATTCTGGCAGAATTATGAATGATTTCAGCCCAAAATATATATAAAACATACACTATGAGCAGAGCTCATGTTTGGAGTAGAATTTTTTTTAAAAGAAAATGATCATGTTCTTTCTAAAAGGTTTATAATCATCCTGAGAAACATACAAACCTAGAAGCAAAAATTACACTTCTAAAAGTTACTCAACATAAACATAAATTAATGTAGGCTACCTGCATAAAAGTGCTGAGAGACTAGAGTAATATTTGAGGAAATGGCTAATGAGGGAAATGATTCCCTCTCTTATCAGGCAAGCTAGCATAATCTAAGAGTAGAACTATTGGACACTTTTTTAAAAAATAAGAGGGTGAGATCCTATATCATTCATTTAGAGTACTTTGAGAGATTAAAGACTCCGGTGAATTAAAGGGAATCAGTAGGTATAATCTGTTTATGCTTTGCAAAACCTTTTAATAGTTTCTTCTACTCAAAAGATTAATTCCACCCTAGCCCGTATACCAGTAGCTTAGTTGGTTGAGCATCGTCCCATGTACAGAAGATTCACTGGTTCCATCCCTAGTCTGGGTGTGTACAGAAGGCAACTGATCCATGTTTCTCTCTCTCATTCCCTATCTCTTCCTCTATCTCTAAAAATCAATAGAAACATTTTTTTTAAAAAAGATGAATTCCAAAATATTAGGTATTGTGGACTTAATCATTGAGAGCAATCCTATCTAATAAAAGAGTAATATGCAAATTGACCATACCTCCACTACACCACGAGCCACACCCACCAACCACGCCCACCAGCCAATCAGGAGGGAATATGCAAATAAACCCAACTAAGATGGCTGCAGCCACAGAGAGAGCAGGAGGGAGGCTTGGGTTTCTCCGGCAATGGAGGAAGCCAAGCTTTCCGCCTGCCCTTGCTGGCCCAGGCCTCCACGCAATGCTACAAAGTTTCAAATATAGAAGATAAATGAATCCCAACAGAAATGGTGGCAGCCACGGAGCTGGAGAGAACAGGAGGCTAGGGTTGCCCACGGCAATGGAGGAAGCCAAGCTTCTGCAGCCCTGGCCTGCTTTGGCCTCCGCTGAAGGCTACAAAGTTTCAATTATAGAAGATAAATAAATCCCAGATCCCAGGGCCTCTACTTGGGTCGCTGAGGAGCATGGCCGGCCTGCAAACCACCACAGGGACACCCTTCAGGGCAAACCATCTGGCTCCCACCCATGCACTAGGCCTCTATCCTATCTAATAAAAAAGTAATATGCAGATTGACCATCACTCCAACACACAAGATGGTTGCCCCCATGTGGTCAAAGATCCTGCCCCCATGTGGACACAAGATGGCCACCACAAGATGACCAGCAGGGGAGGGCAGTTGAGAGGGACCAGGCCTGCAAGGGAGGGAGGTTAGGGGTGACCTGGCAGGCAGAGGAGGGAAGTTGGGGGTGACTAAGTCTGCAGGGAAGGGCAGTTGGGGGGTACCAGGCCTTCAGGGGAAGGCAGTTAGGGGCAATCAAGCTGGCAGGGTTGCAGTTAGGCATCAATCAGGCTGGCAGGGGTGTGGTTAGGGGGTGATCAAGCTGGCAGGCAGAAGCGGTTAGAGGCAGTCAGGAAGGCAAGCAGGCGAGCAGTTGGGAGCCAGCAGTCCTGGATTGTGAGAGCGATCCCAGACTGGAGAGGGTGCAGGCTGGGCTGAGGGACATCCCCCACCCCCCATGCATGAATTTTGTGCACCGGGCCTCTAGTAAAAGGGTAATATGCAAATTGACCATCACTCCAACACACAAGATAGCTACCCCCATGTGGACACAAGATAGCCACCACAAGATGGCCAACGGGAGAGGGCAGTTGGGAGGGACCAGGCCTGCAAGGGAGGGCAGTTGTGGGTGATCAGGCCAGCAGTGGAAGGCAGTTGGGAGGGACCAGGCCTGCAAGGGAGGGCAGTTGGGGGCAATCAAGCCTGCAGGGGAGGGCAGTTAGGGGTGACCAGGCTGGCAGAGGAAGGAAGTTGGGGGCAATCAGGCTGGCAGGGGAGCAGTTAGGCATCAGTCAGGCTGGCAGGGGAGTGGTTAGGGGGTGATCAGGCTGGCAGGCAGAAGCGGTTAGGGCAATCAGAAAGGTAGGCAGGTGAGCAGTTGGGAGCCAGCCTTCCTGGATTGTGAGAGGGATGTCCAACTGCCCAGTTAGGCCCGATCCCTACCAGTAGGATTGGGCCTAAACGGGCAGTCGGACATCCCTCAAGGGGCCCCAGATTGGAGAGGGTGCAGGCTGGGTTGAGGGACACCCCCCAACCCCCCAATGCACGAATTTCATGCACCAGGCCTCTAGTATGCGTGCGCGCGCACACACACACACACAACCGGGAACAGAGGGGAAAGGGAAAGGGAAAGGGAAACATGGTGGCATTTCTAATCCTCCATGTGACATTAAACAGAACCTTGTAGAAAGGATTTTCATTGCAAGATTAAGGGGAAATAATATGAACTACTTTTATAGAGTGATAGATCATCAGTTAGTTGTAAATGATGACCCAGAGATAAATACTAGGAGTAAAGAAAACATTTTGCAGAGGGATTAGGCTTTGGTCAGGCTACCAGGTTGGAACCTGGTATCCACCATCATTAACTGTTTGAGTTTAGACAACTTATAACTTTAAGCCTCACTTTCAACATCTGTAATTTGATGAGAATAATAATGCTTGCTAGGAGGACTTTTCAAAGGATTTACTAATATGCATTATATAGAGCATTAACATAGGTCCAGGTCCATGCAAGCATTAAAGCATAATTTTTGGCTGTTATAATAATAATAATAACCATTATTATTACTGTTGTTACAAATAATGCATCTGCTCAGCAAACATTCATTGAGAGTGGACTCTATGTGAGACACTATGCCAAGTCCTGGGCATAGAAAATCCGGAGGGGAGGATCCAAGATTGCTACAGAGTAGGTGGAAGTTATATTCTCCATCCCCCCAGGACCAAACTGGAATTACAAATAAATTATAGAAAACTAGAGGCCTGGTGCATGAATTCATGCACCAGTGGGGTCCCTCCACCTGGTCTGCGGGATTGGGCCGAAACTGGCTCTCTGAAATCCCCCAAGGGGTCCCAGATTGCAAGAGGGCACAGGCCAGGCCAAGGGACCCCACTGGTGCACGATCGGGGCCAGGGAGGGACACGGGAAGTTGGCCATCTGGGAAGGGACCGTGGGAGGGCTCCAGGACGTGCCTGGCCCATCTCGCTCAGTCCCGATCAGCCAGACCCCAGCAGCAAGCTAACCTACCAGTCGGAGAATCTTCCCCCTGGTGGTAAGTGCACATCATAGTGACTGGTTCACTGTCTACCCCCTGGTCATCAGTGCATGACATAATGAGCGGTTGAGTGGCCTTAGCGTATCATTAGCATATTACACTTTGATTGGTTGAATGGCCGACTGGTCTATCAGACACGTAGCATATTAGGCTTTTATTATATAGGACTAGAAGCCCAGTACACGAAATTCATGCACGGGGAGGACAGGGTCCCTTAGCCTGGCCTGCACCCTCTCCAATCCAGGATCCCTCTCACAATCCAGGACTGCTGGCTCCGAACCAATCACCTGTCTGTTGGCCTGATCCCCCTAACTGCTCTCCCCTGCCAGCCTGATTCCCCTAACTGCTCTCCCCTGCTGGCCTCATTGCCCCTAACTGTCTCTACCTTGGCCCCACCACCATGGCTTTGTCTGGAAGCACATCCAGAAGGTCATCCAGAGATGTCCGGTCTAATTAGTATATTACCCTTTTATTAGTATAGATAACCTGAATAATCAACTGAAAACTAGTTTAATAGAAGTCTTATAACCAAGGATTTACAGAAGAAGCCACATCAAAACTTGTAGGAAGGGCGGAGACATAAAAAGGGCTGCCCACTCCTATGGGTGGCAGCTGAGAATCTGGAGGGATATCTCAGGTGCAAAGATTCCCCCTGAGGAGTGTGGGGTCTCAACCCCATGCTGGATTTCCCAGCCCAGAGCACCAGAGTCAGGAAGACGTTCCCATATAATACCTGGCTATGAAAATCATGAGACCCTATCTGCTAGGGAGAGATAGGAGTCTGCTCTTAAAGGACCAACACACAAAATCTCATTCAGAGCCACTCACCCTGGGCTCCAGTGGAGGGAGGGCAGAGCAGATGAGAGTCATGTCAGGAGAGCTGGAGTTGTGGCTCCAGGAAGAGAACTGAAGGGGCAGCTGCCAGGGCCTCTGTGCTGAGTTCTCCTATACAGCAGACGCCATTTTTATTGGGTAGAACAATTTCCTCCTTATAGCATCAGCCTGGGGGACTGCAATAGCCCCACCCTCCAAACTCCCTGTCACCCCACCTTGTGAAACTCACACCCTGCAGAAGAGTCAGCTGCCTGGGCCAGTGTGTAGAGGCCCAGGCAGACTCAGGGGGTGTCAGTTGCCAGGGCTGACCAGCAGACCTCAAGGGATGGATGAACAGATTATTTTGTCATATGTTTTTGTGAAAGAGAGGGCTAAGGCACTATTTAGCTATTGCCACCAAGTAGCCTTGTCTGCCTGCCTTCTTTGGCTTTTATTATCATAACAGCTTGAACTAAAATTAACCTTTAGATATAATCAGCAAAGTAAGCATTCTTGAGAAAACACATGCTTCTACAAGGTCGGGTCTAAAAGACTAAACATAGAGATTTTAGTAAAACATCTGGGGGATTGGATTTGTTTGGAAAAGTTAAGGTAGGGACTGCCGCCTTCAGCAAGGTCCCCTCAGAGGCCCCGACCTTTCTGAGAATCCTCTGTACAGACATTCCAACCAAGTTCTGTGTTTCCCCACAGTCAGTGACTAAGTTGTGTGGTTCTGGGGCGAGAGCCATTCCTCCCACAGTCCCAGGAGCCTGACCAGTGCTGCCTTCTCATAGGAGTTTCACTGGCCCCATCCTCTGGGCTCCTAGGAACCCTAACCTCCCAACTCCTTGTGGCCCCATCCTGATGATCTCCAGCTCCCCAGGAGGAGGTCTGGGCAGAATAAAGTGCAGACAGTTGTGTGGCTCTGGGACAGGAACCATTCTCCCTACCTTTCTGGGAGCCTGACCTGCACCTTCCCCTCACAGGAGATCCACTAGCCCCACCCTCCCACCTCCCTATGGCCCTGCCCTGATGAGCTTGGGCTCTCCTGGAGGTCCCTGCAGAATCTGAGACAGACTGAGTTATGTGGATGTATGATGGGGACCATTTTTCCCTTGCACACTGGACTGGTGCTGAGCCCTCCATTCACATAGCCAAATTTTGGTCTGTTTGGGCCTGATAAAATCTGCTGGCCTCACCCTAATGACTCCCTAACACTCCATCCCACCACAGAGATCTGTGGGCACCTGGTGGGGTGGCAGCTAATTTTGGTATACCCTGGGACATTTGCTGAATGGCCTCAGACCCAGCACTGGCCCTGAGTTTGAACCTATATCAATCTGGTGAACACCACTTATCATTACCTGGTGACTCACTGAGAACCTACCTAATGCAACTTGAGTACTACTAGATACTCCTTTAGCCTAACAGGCAGCCAGCAGGCAGAGGTGGATCTCACGGTGCCTTGGGCCTTTTGCTGAACTGCCCCTGGGCTTGCTGCTGGTAGAAGCCAGCTTTGTTGTGCAGCTTGGTTCTTCCAGTACACACCTACGCCCAGGAGAGGCAGCAACAAACTATGGATCACTTTGTAGTTCCAAATAAGTTGCCCAGGGCCAGTCACAGGTAGCGTCTGACATTGACCTGCACCAGAGTCCCTCTCAAGAGGCTCCAGAAACAGCCTATTTAACTCTATCCAGTAGCCAGCTTAATAAACATCAGAACAGGATCCAGTTAGCTTTACAAGCTAGCTTCATTAGCTCCCCAAAAATGGGAGATCTCTACAGGCACCAGACCCTGCTGAGGCAAATTCCGTTCCATTGGTCAATACCTGTACAAAAGCTCACAGTCAGCCAGCCTGAGGTTCAACCCTATGTACAAATGGGCCAATAGCAATCATGATTCATTTATAATAGGAGGGTTCACATAACCCACACAAGGGACATTCCTAGAACACCCAGCTCAGGTGGTCAAGGAGACTACCCTGGGGTCCAACAGGACACCTACTATATAAGGCCACCCTACGAAGACTGGGAGTCATAGTAGATTTACCTAATACATAGAAACAAACACAAAGAGGCAGCCAAACAGGGAGGTAAAGAAACATGCTCAAATGAAAGAACAGGAGAAATCTTTAAAAAAAAAAAAGAGCTAAATGAGATGGAGGCAAGCAATCTAGCAGATAAAGAGTTCAAACAAAAAAGTGGTTAAAGGATGCTCAAGGAATGTATTGTGAACTTCAGCCACATGCAAAAGGATGTAGAAACCATAAAAAGACCAGTCAGAAATGAAGAATACAATATCTGAAATAAGGAATACACTAGAAGGCATAAACAGAAGGTTAGATGAAGCAGAAGCTCGAATTAGCAATTTGCAAGACAAGGTAGCAGAAAACACCCAATTGGAGCAGCAAAAAGAAAGAATTTTAGAAAAATGAGGATAGTTTAAAAAGACCTTTGGGATAACATGAAGCATAACAACATCCACATCATAAGAGTATTAGAAGCAGAAGAGAGAGAGCAAGGGATTGAACAAATTTGAAGAAATAATGACTTCCATAGCCGGTTTGGATCTGTGGTTTGGTGTGCTGCACCAGCACAGCCAAGGGTTCAGTAAGCCTGAGGGAGGGCCGGCGGAGGATGAAGAAAAGACAGACAAAGAGAATAAGCTGGGTCTAGGTGGATCTTCTGTGCCTGACTGAGACCACAGAACAGATCCAGACTGCAAGCTGATGCTTTATTTTATAGTCAGAGGCAAACAAGGTAATTTACAATGTTCTTATAAGTTTCACTTATTTTGGCAGCACTTGCTGCACCTCCCACAGCCCATTAGTTACCCAGGAAAGATCTAAGGAGCAGTCACAAGGTCAAGCTTAATTATGCTAAGAGGGCTGTGCCCTCTAAGCTGGGACTTGTTTGCGGCTTTGCCAGCAGGTCAGTCCAAGGCTTAACCCTATAACCACTCCCTACAGTTTGGCATTAGCCCATGAATTGAAGGGTCCCAAGTTTGATTCCGGTCAAGGGTACATGCCTGGGTTGTAGGCTTGATCTCCGGCCCCAGTCAGGGTGCATGCAGAGGGGAGCCAATCAATGTGTCTCTTTCACATCGATGCTTCTCTTTCTCTAACTCTTCCCCTCCCTTTCACTTTCTCTAAAAATCAATGGAAAAATATATCCTCAGGTGAGAATTAACTTAAAAAAGGGAGGAAGGGAGGGAAGGAGGGAGGGAGGAAGAGAAGAAAGAGAAGAAAAGAATTAATGACTGAAAACTTCCCTGACCTGGTGAAAGAAAACGACACAAAGTTCACGAAGCAAAGTGAGTCCCAAACAAGATATATCCAAAGAGGCCCACACCAAACACATTATAATTAAAACAGCAAAGGTTAAAGACAAAGAGACAGTCTTAAAAGTAGCAAGAGAAAGATAGTTACCTACAAGGAAGATTGTCAGCTTATTTCTCAATAGAAACATTTCAAGCCAGAAGGAATTGGCATGAAATATTCAAAGTGATGAAAAGCAAAGTCCTACAACCAAGACTAC
Source organism: Corynorhinus townsendii (assembly GCA_026230045.1). Lineage (NCBI taxonomy): Eukaryota > Metazoa > Chordata > Mammalia > Chiroptera > Vespertilionidae > Corynorhinus > Corynorhinus townsendii. The sequence goes on from JAPDVU010000004.1 coordinate 93,146,896, forward strand.
TTTACCCAGCAAGGCTATCATTTAAAATGGCAGGAGAAATAAAGAACTTCCAAGGTAAGAGAAAGCTAAAGGAGTTCATTGCCACCAAACTGGTATTATGTTAAAGTATCTTCTTTAAGAAGAATAAAACAGAAGAATATAGTTCTAAAGAAAAAAATGCCAATAAATATGTACCCATCAATAATCTCTTTAAATATAAATTGCTAATATGATCCAGTCAAAGGACATGAGATAGTTGAGTGCATAAGAAAACAAGACGCATATGTATGCTGTCTACAAGAGATCCACCTCAGAATGAAAGATACAAACAGACTAAAAGTAAAGAGATGGAAAAAGATATTTCAGGCAAATGGAAATGAAAAAAAAGAAAGCTAGGATAGTAATACTTAGAGCAGACAAAATTGACTTTAAAATTAATAAGAGTCAAAGAAGGACACTACATAATGATAAAGGGATCAATCCAACAAGAGGCTATAACCCTTCTAAATATTTATGCACCCAATATAGGAGCACCTAAATTTATTTTATTTTTTATTTCAGAAAAGAAGGGAGAGGGAGAGAGAGATAGAAACATCAGTGATGAGAGAAAATCATTGATTGACTGCCTCCTGCATGCCCCACAAATGGAATCGAGCTCACAACCCAGACATGTGCCCTGATTGGGAATATGAACATGTTCATAGGTCAACACTCAGCCACTGAGCCACACCAGCCAAGTGAGGAACACCTAAATTTATAAAGTAAATTTTGATGGGCATAAAGGGAGAGGTTTGCAGTAATATAGTCACAGTAGGAGATTTTAACACTTCACTCATATCAAATGGTAGATCTTCCAGATAGAAAATCAATAAGGAAACAGCAGCCTTAAATGACACACTAGATCAGATGGATTTGAGATCTTCAGAGCATTTTACCACACAGCAACAGGATGTACATGCTTTTCAGATGGACTAGAACTTTTTCTAGGGTAGGTCCCATGTTTGGACACAAAACAAGTCTCAATAAATTTAAGAAGATTGAAATCATATCAAGCATCTTCTCTGACCATAATGGTATAAAACTAGAAATCAATCACAAGGAAAAAGTTGAAAATCATACAAAGACATGGAGGCTAAATAAGTTACTAAACAATGAATGGGTTAGCAATAAGATCAAAAAAGAAGATATCAAAAAATACCTTGAAACAAATGAAAATGAAAACACAATAACCCAAAATCTGTGGGACACAGTGAAAGCAGTCCAAAGAGGAAAAATCATAGCATTATAAGCCTTCCTCAAGGAAAAAAAAAAAATCTCAAATAAACAATATTGTAGCTTTGTACTTAAGGAATTAGGTAAAGAACAAGCAAAGCCCAAAGTGAGTAGAAGAAAGGAAATAATAAAGATCAGAACAGAAGTAAATGAAATAGTGTCTAAAAAAACAGTACAAAGGATCAATGAAACCAAGAGCAGGTTCTTTGAAAAGATAAACAAGATTGACAAGCCTTTAACCAGACTCATCAAGAAAAAAAGAGAACCTAAATAAATAACATCAGAAATGAAAGAGAAGTAACAACTGGCACCATAGAAATACAACGGATTGTAAGAAAATATTATGAACAACTATATGTCAACAAATTGGACAGTCTGGGCAGACTGGGTAAATTTCTAGAAACATACAATCTACCAAAACTGAATCAAGAAGAATCAGAAAATCTGAGTAGACAGATTACAACTAGTGAAATTGAAGCAGTAATCAAAAAAGTTCCAACAAACAAAAGTCTTGGACTGGATAGCTCCACAGGAGAATTTTACCAAACATTCAAAGAAGAACTAACTAACCTGTCCTTGCCCAACTATTCCATAAAATTCGAGAGGAGGGAAGATTTCCAAGCTCATTTTACAAAGCCAGCATTATCCTAATTCCAAAACCAGATAAAGACACTACAAAAAAAATTTTAGGCCATTACCCTTGGTGAAATAAATGCTAAAATCCCCAACACAATATTAGTGAACTGGATTCAGCAATACATTGGAAAGATCATACACCATGGTCAAGTGGGATTCATTCTGGAGATGCCAGGTTGATACAACTCCATGATTACCAGAGGAAAAGGGACTTGGGGGGCAGGTAGGAGAGGGTCAAGGGAGGATAAATGGTGATAGAAGAATACTTGACTTTTGGTGGTAAACACAATTCTGGTACAATATACAGATGAGTTATTATAGAATTGTACACTTGAAACCTACATAATTTTATTAACCAATTCCCAGTGCACGAAATTCGTGCATGGGGGCGGGGGGGTCCCTCAGCCCATCCCGCACCCTCTCCAATCGGGGACCCTTCAGGGGATGTCCAACTGCCTCTTGCAATCCGGGACTGCTGGCTCCTAACCACTCAACTGCCTGCCTGCCTACCTGATCGCCCCTAACCCCTCTGCCTGCCTGCCTGATTGCCCCTAACTGCTCCCCTACCAGCCTGAGCATCCCTAACTGCTCCCTTGCTGGCCTGATCGCCCCTAATTGCCTCTGCTTTGCCCTGCACCCAGGACCCAGGATTCCCTCTGGCCGGTCACAGGCACTCGGGACCAAGGCTTTCCTCCCTCTGGATAGTCTCAGGCACCCAGGACCCGGGCTGGCTTCACCCAGGCCTGCCGCAGCCACAGGGGACTGTGGACCGGTGGATTTGCCTGGGCCACAGCTGCATGTGCCTGGGACCATGGGGCAGGCATCTTGTCCCTCTCCCAGGCCACAGCCCCAGCCGCTGGCACTTGGGACCTCAGGGCAGGCAGCTTGTCCCTCTCCCGGGCTGCAGCCTGGCTGGTCCCCATTCCTCTCTCTCCATTGTTGAGTGTCTGAGCCATTACAGTGTGACGGCATGAGGGCGTGATGACCATTTGCATATTAGCTCTTTATTATATAGGATGTCACCCTAATAGAATCAATAAAAATGCATAAATAAATAGTCCTAACCGGTTTGGCTCAGTGAACAGAGTGTCGGCCTGTGGACTGAAGGGTGCCAGGTTTGATTCTGGTCAAGGGTATGTACCTTGGTTGCAGGCACATCCCCAGTAGGGGGTGTGCAGGAGGCAGCTAATCAATGTTTCTAATTCTCTATCCCTCTCCTTTCCTCTCTGTAAAAAATCAATAAAATATATATTTTTAAAAATGCATAAATAAATAAATAAGAAAAACCTCTGAGACGTAGGTCTTGCCTTCAGGGAGTTCACTATCTAACTTTCTAGGTGGTGGAGGAAGGCCAAGTGCATGACCAGCAGTAAAACAATAAGATAGAGATTTTGTGTGGGAAGGAGTAATGAGGCTGAGATAATAGAAAACAGTGATCTCTCTTCACTGTGGCACTGTCAAGCAGAATGTTGGCCTGTAGTCTGGTCTTGTATTGCAATATTTAGATTCTTTTTATCCTATTTTTTAAATAGAGGAATATCACACATATAGTGTACATATATTTTATGTGTAGCTGAATATTTGCATGTAACTGCCACACAGATAAAAATTAGTACATTACCAGCATTCTGGAAGGTTCTCAGTCATTGCCACCCTCAGAGATAACCACTGTTCTCATTCCTGTCACCATATATAAATTTTGTCTCTTGAGCTTTATGTAAATAGAATCATATAGCTCAGGTTCTTATCTGGGCTACGAAAGGGGGTAAGAAGAATAGGACCAAGATAATCAATTTCTAAATAATAGAAAATTTCTAAATAATGAATGTTTGCCTGTATCACCAAATCAGATAATCTTACCAATGGGGTGCAAACAAGAAGGTTGATAATGAGAAGGAATCTAAAAGGTGATCATTTGGGTCATTGCAACACTCCCAATCAATTAGGAAGCACAGTGGTCTCAGGAGGTTACCTTTGGTCAGTGCAGCCAATTGGAGGTGGGAGTTGTAACAATCAGGAAAGAGGACATGGTGACATCTCCTTGGTAAACCAGGCAGAAGAGCTCTGCCACTTGGGGACAGAGGCTGCCTGGGATTGGGTGACTAGTGAAATGAAGTCCTAAAGAGACAAACCTCTTGTTGCAGATTGACTCCGCCCTCTCTCATCAAAGTTTTGTTGGGGGATTCCCTTTCTTTCCCCAGTCCTTGAAGTGTGTTGGGGCAAAGGAGGCAGGTGGAATGGAGAGTAGACAGGGACTCCCACAGGCCAGTGAGGACATTTCACAGCATCCTTGTTTTCCCTCTGTTCAGGTTATTACTTTGGGACTGTGACGATCGAAGCTACAGCTACTACATTGAGGTTTCCACCAACCAGCAACAGTGGACCATGGTGGCCGACAGGACTAAAGTCTCCTGCAAGTAAGTGACATCCTGTGAGAGATGTGTTCCAATTTAAAAACAGTCTTTCCAATGGATTCAGAAGGTTCCAATGAATATTCATAGAATCACCAGATTATATCTTGTTTGAAATTTGAAACATTCTCATGATCCTTTACTTCAGTTTTGACTATTAAGTACTTAGATGAGAATTTACTTTATATGACCAAACAAGCTCTCCTTATTTTGTGATTTGAACTTGATTTTTGAAAATGGCATGTACTAATAAGCAGGGGGAAACTATATTTTCCATATACAATTCTGTCTTGTGTCCTCCCCCCACATCCTACACTACCCCTTTAGAACTTTTTCTTCCCTAGAGAATTTGTTGATGCAATATACACTTAAGTCATTATTCTGGGACTCTGTCCTGTTCCCCATCCTCATACCATTCTCAGGGTTAGCTTTAAATACTTACCTCATCTCTTATGTTCTCTATGCTATTGCCCAAATTAAGGAAGGTTTGTAGCTTAGGTTTTTTATAGGCAAACAGGGGTATTTCATGCATAGGGCATTGGGGCTGTTTGAGCTGACCTGATGTGGGGAGGCCAGGAGGCTGGATTCTGCTAGTTCTGACCAGCCTAGACTCATGCCAGGAATGAACATGTATGTGTGTATATACCCATGTAACTACCACTCAGTTCGAATGAGCGTCTAGACCAGTGGTTCCAACGTGGAGCACACGCCCCACAGGGGGGCAATTTGATTTTTAAGGGAGAGACAATTCAAGAATGAGTTATTAACAGTGAACTTTTTGCATTTTTTATGGTTCTAGGGGCCTATATACAGTATATAAATATATATTGTGACATATTTATGCATTTCGGTTCTCTATTATATGTTTTAAAACTTTATTTGCTATTTTTTCATATCACCTCATATTACTATTATTTTTTCAACAATTTCTTAGTGATTTCTTCCTCAGTACTTCAACTGTCCTTTTGTTCTTTTACTTTTCTCTTTCACGGATGCTATGTTCTTTGGAAGTTTGTTTAGACCAAGTTAATGGCCTTTTAGGCTTCCTCCACATGAATAGCAGTTCACTTTTTGAAATAATAAGAATTATATGTCGGGGGAGGGGGGGCGGACAGGCAGAGATGCTTAGGTGGGGCATGGCTAAAAAAAGGCTGGGAACCACTGGTCTAGATGGTTCCTTCATACCCTTTACCAGTCATTACCTGAGAAGAGCTCAGTACTTTTCTATGTAGAACCAAATTATCTGAAGAGATAATAATTCACATACCATAAAATTCACCCTTTTAAATCATACAATTGAGTGGTTTTTAGTATATTCACTATGCAGCCATAACTACTATTTAATGTTTTAGATCATTTTCATCACACCCAAAAGAATCCTACCCATTAACAGTCTCCCATTTCCCTCCAGCTCCCTCAGCCCCAGCACCCAATATTCTACTTTCTATTTCTATGGGTTTGCATATTCTGGATAGTTCATATTAAATAGAATCATATAGTAAGTGATCTTTTGTTCCCGGCTTCTTTCACTTAGTATAGTTTTCAAGGTTTGTTCATGCTATAGCATGTATCAGCGCTTCATTCTTTTTAATGGCTGAATAATATTTAATCATATGGAAATCTATATCACATTTTGTTTATCCATTCATCATTTTATGAACATTTGAATTGTTTTACTTTTTATATATATATTTTATTGATTTTTTACAGAGGAAGGGAAAGAGAAAGAGAGTTAGAAACATCGATGAGAGAAGCATCGACCAGCTGCCTCCTGCACACCCCCTATTGGGGATGTGCCTGCAACCAAGGTACATGCCCTTGACCAAAATCGAATCTGGGACCCTTCAGTTCCCAGGCCGACGCTCTATCCAGTGAGCTAAACCAGGTAGGGCTTACTTTTTAAAATATATATATATTTATTGATTTCAGAGAGGAAGGGAGAGGGAGAGAGAGATAGAAACATCAATGATGAGAGATAAACATTGATCCGCTGCCTCCTCCACACCCTGTACTGGGGACTGAGCCTACAATCTGGGCTTTTGCCCTGATGGGAAATTGAATTGGTGACCTCTTGGTTCCTGGATCAACACTCAACTGCTGAGCCACACCTGGCTGGGCTGAATTGTTTTACTTTTAGGCTATTATATATAGTGCCGCTTTGAACATTCTGGTACAAGTTTTTGTATGAATGTATGCTTTCAGTTCTCTTGGGCATATACCTAGAACTGGAGAATTGCTGGGTGATATGGTTTAAGTTTTTGAGGAACTACCAAAGTCTTGCACAGCAGTGGCACCATTTTGTATTCCCATCAGCAATGTATGAGGATTCCAGTTTCTCCACATTCTTGCCAGTACTTATTATTGTCTATCTTTTTGTTCATAGCCATCCTAGTGGGAGTGAAGTGGCATCTCATTGTGGTTATGATTTGTATTTTTTTTTATGGCTAATAATGTGGAACATCTTTTCATGTACTTTTTGGCCAAGATTTGGTAATAGTTTTAATGATAGTTATTTGATGCAATGTCTGACAGCCTCACCATTATTGTAGTATTATCATATAGCATGTTTATATTGGTTAGGGCAACACTTGCTACTGTAACAAATAGTGGCTTCAACATTTCAGTGGCTTAACACAATAGTTTATTTCTCAGTCATGTAGGAGTCGATGTGGGTGTTTCTGGCTGTCAAGTGGTCTCTACAGGTAATGGTGGAATCCAGCCATCTTCCTTCTGTGGTTCTGCCCTCACCTAGGGCCTCGTCAGCATCACCTGCACCTAGCTGGCAGATGGGGAAAGAATAGAGAGAAGGTATTCCTGGTTCTGAACAACTGGGCCTAGGCATAGTGAACATCCCTTCCACGTGCATTACCCAGGAGAGAACTAGTCAGTTGCCACAGTCACTCTAATAGGACTGGGAAATACAGTCACTTTCAGGCTGGGCAGTGACTTAGTGGAGCACAAATCTTGAAGTCATCTCTGGCATAGCATAAGAAAACTAACAATTATTTAATAACTACTATTCAGTACTTTGCATATTTTATCTCATCTTATCCTGAATACAAAGCAACTTATGGCATATCTCTTTCTGCTGTACTGCATTGCCTCCTAGCATTAGTAGAGAGCTAAACTAAGACAGATGATGAAAACTGGTAAATGGAGTGATTAACTTGTTTCTAAGCTCTAAGAACTCTTTTTATACAAGAGGGAGGCCTTTTTATACAAGTGGTGGCATAGACCTATGAATCAGAGGTCACAGTTTGATTCCACATGCCCGGGTTGCGGGCTCGATCCCCAGTAGGGGGTGTGCAGGAGGCAGCCTACCCTGAAATCAAGAAAAAGTACATTAAAAAAAAAAAGATGGAGGCCTTCAAGGCCCATGAACAGCTGCCCATTTGTCCTCCCATAGTCATTGCTTATTGGGTGTACAGCTCACAGGCCATATCCTCTGCTTCCTCAAAGCTTGTCTTTGACACATCTGCTGGTTACAATTACCCATCTCTTCTGTCATTTTGTGTTTTACAAATAGAATTCCTCACCTCTTTCTTTCTTATTAAAAAATATATTCTTTTTGATTCCAGAGAGGAAGGGAGAGAGAGAGAGAAATATCAATGATGACAGAGTCATGTGCCCCGACCAGGAATTGAACCATGACCTCCTGGTTCATAGGTCAAATGCTCAACTAAGCCACTTGGGCCAGGCCTCACCTCTTTCTTTTATATCCCCCTGTTGAAGGTATTATACAGTGTTGGTTTTCTATAAGAATTGGCTGACTACTGATTGAGATATATCATAATAATTGTACATTTATTTAAATGGGGTTTTTCTTTATTCAAAACCCATTCACTTATTAGGACTTTTCCCAGTAGCTTTGCATTAAAGTTATCAATATCTTTCTTTCCTCTTTTTTATTTTTCATTTCCATTACTTTATTGAATTTAAATAATTTATATGTTTTTAACTTTGTATATTAGCACTTCGATGCTATAGCAGTAAGTGTATAAATAAGTAATATATTAGATGAACAAGAGTAGTAGCAAGAAGGCAAGTGCCTGTTAACCCTCTTGGGATCATTGGAACCAACGATAATGATTTTATGTTATAGGCATAACCACAATGTACTGTCTTCCATTTTTGTGTTAGGTCTTAAATATAATAGAAGATATTCAGATAATAAAAGAGGAAAGCCTTTCCTTTTTAATTACTATACTCCAGAGCAGTCCTCAAAGAGGATTCTATTAGCTTCAAGAATTATAGCCTGCTTTTTATTGAAATAAAGTATGTGACTCATGTTATAAATGAAGTTCTATAGGATCTTTACATCCTCCCTTAGATCCTGCCTTAATAGCATTCTGCCTGGTCAAGAAGTAATCGGAGGGTAGATTTTTACTGTCCTCTGAAAAATACCAGGGAATGAGATTCTTCAGTATCTCCTCTAAGTCCCTCTGCTCCTTGAGGTTGGGGTGTGTGTGTGTATTTTCCTTTATTGGTATCTTAAGTTCCTTCTTTTAGGATAAAGGCTCCTTTTCTGTCTTGGATAACCCTGTTTGTGTATTGAGTGCTTCCCCCTCCCTGCCCAGTTTTATTGTGATGTTATTAATATACAGCATTGTGTAAGTTTAGGATGTATAATATAATTTGATATACTATGTATCTATAATAATCGATAATAATAAAAGCATAATATGGTTATTAGACTGGATGACCTTCCAGACGAAGCCGCAGAGGCGGGGGCAAGGCTGAGGCAGCTGCTGCAGCTTCAGGGGCCGACCCCCTTGCATGAATTTTGTGCATTGGGCCTCTAGTCTACATATATATAAAAGCCTAAGCAACCATCGCAACTGAAAGGACGACCGAACAGGCTGCGTGGGGCAACTAGGCTGGCAGGAAGGTTAGTGAGGGGCAACCAAACAGCAGGCTGCGTGGGGCAACCAGGCCAACAGGGGGGTCAGTGAGGGGCAACCAAATGACCGAGCAGCAGGCTACGTGGGGCAACCAGGCTGGCGGGGTGTTGGGGGCAGTTAAGGGCAACCAGGCAGGCAGGCAGGCAGGTGAGCAGTTAGGAGCCAGTGGTCACAGGTTGTGAGAGGCATATCTGACTACCAGTTTAGGCCCGATCCCTGGGATCGGGCCTAAACCGGCAGTTGGACATCTTCCAAGTGGTCCCAGATTGGAGAGGGTGCAGGCTGGGCTGAGGGGAAACCCTCCTCTCCCCCGTGCACGAATTTCTTGCAGCAGGCCTCTAGTATATTATAGAGGGGGGGCCTCTATAATATACTAGAACCGCCCCTAGTGCACAAATTCATACAAAAGGAACTGTGTGCTGAGAGGCTGTGGTAGGCACAGGGGCGTACCTTGGCCCATCCTCTGCACCCCTGCCCGGCCCCTCCCACAGTGACCCCCAGTCCCATCTGCCAGCAGCCCCACTCCTGCCACTGCCACTCCCACGTGCTGAAGATGCTGGCCCTGCTCACACCTGCTGAAGGCGTGGAGCGATGGGGGCCAGCACCAACAGTGGGTGCGAGCGGTGGCTGCTGCTCCAGTCGCCCCTCAGGAGCAGGGGGAGGTGGAGAAGCTCTCAGGGATGATCAGGGCTGGCAGCTGCCGCTCCCACCTGCTGATGGCACCGAGCCATCAGCACGGGTGCTAGGCACCAGCAGTGGGTGCGAGTGGTGGCTTCAGCGCCAGCAGTGGGTATGAGCAGAGCTGGCGCTGGCAGGACTGCAGCATGCGGGAGCAAAGAATTTTCAGTAACCACCAGAGGCTCGCCCCATTGGCAGCAACTGGCGCCCTGCCTTGGTCTGGTGCCCCCGCTCACCTTCTCCACCATCCCGCTGCAGCCCACACCTACCATGTTCCACATACGCCCCCTGGTGGCCAGCGCATGTTATAGCAACTGGTAGTTCGGTTGTTCCAGTTGTTCTGCTGTTCAGTCTATTTGCATATTAGTCTTTTATTATATAGGATAGGATTACCACAACAAGTTTAGTTAACATATCTTACCACCACATAGCTATAATTATTTTCTTGTGATGAGAACTTTGAAGATCTGTTTTCTTAGCACTTTCAAATATTATTCATTATTGTTAACTATAGTCATTACACCACTGGAACTTACTTCTCTTATAACTGGTTGTTTGTACCTTTTGACCATCTTCACCCTTTTCCCTCACCACCACCCCACCCCACTGCCTCTGGCAACCACCAATCTGTCCTGTTTCTTTGAGTTCATTTTTGTTTGTTTGTTTTTTTAGATTCCACACATGTAAGTGAGATCATTCAGTATTTGTCTTTTCTCTCTCTGACTTATTTCACTTAGTGTAACGTCCTCAAGATTTATCTGTGTTGTCTTATATTTACGGATTTTATAAAATTATTTTTTGCCCTCTCTTTTTTTCACATAATCTAATCTTGTACCCTTTAGCCTTATTTCAAAAATCTTCATTTTCCAATTTTTGATTCCTTTCTCTACTGTCCTTTAAAATGTTGAACCCTAAATCTATGTCAATACAGTACATATGATACAGATATCAGTCTCTTTATTATCAATATAAAGTGTGCACATGGAAAATTGGTGTATACAATACCAAAAATATAAGTGAAAAGTAAAATTTTACTTTTTTATCTTCTGTTCCATTCCTCAGAAATAGCTGGTTTTGTCTGTTTTTGAGTTTGTTTTTGTAACTTCTCAATTGTACATAATATACATAATATTTTATATTTATTTATTAACTTATCAGCTTTACTAACACTTTGCTATAAAAATGAGGAATTTAACTTACTTAACCTTTATTATTTTTGTTAGTTGTTTTTTTTTTAGTTCTATTACTTACCTTTTAAAATTAAACAATATACTTAAATCTCTATTTTTTGACCATCAATTGTGGACAGTATTTCTTGACTCTCTATTGTGTTAATAAAGAAATTAACCTTTCCTTCATTTCTCCTGCCTCTCCCTGTTTTCTGATAGCTGTTCCACCACCCTGACATTATACTAGTAAAGATATCTGATACTTATTTTCTGTTCTGTAATTTATAGTTAAATCTTTCATGTGTTAAGTATAAATTTATCCTGAAAGGGGAAAACCATTAATAACTTAAGATTCTGATCTTATAAATATTATCCACCACAGATCTGTGGTGAGAGACATACTCTGTCATTGAACTTGTACCTGCCTTGGAAGAATTGTACTGTGTTCAGATCAAGTAGAGTTGATTTTCCTACAGGTGCTCAGAATTATTCCATGGATAATAAATAGCTTCATATTAGCCAGCTTTTTTATTTTTCTAGAGTTCCTAGTTGCCTTTTTTTTCTGTTCCAGAAACTTCTGTTTGGTTATTGTTTAATCTTTTGAACAGATTGCTTCCTTAGCCTACTCTACAGCTGTGATCCTAAAATTTCTTTTTCTTTTGTATTTGGGTTGGTTCCACTGTTTCTTGGATTTTATTTTTCTTTTGTGGAATGTGGATAAAGGGTTAGCAAAACCCCTTTTTTCTCTGTAGGAGATATTGACCTGGGACCCAGTTGGTTACCTTTCTAGATTGTTCTTCTGAAAACCTTATAGATGTAGAATGTCAGCTGTGCAATTAGGCACTATTATTTATGATAAAAATTACCCCTGATTAGTAAATTGCACCTGGCCAGGGAGGACTTATAAATATCTTCTCAAAAACGATAGCTTTGGATTTTCAGAGTGCTCACTTTTCTGAGTGTGCTGGCATGTCCCTCATGAAAATTCTGGCATCTATGTTTATGGAGCTATTAGAGATAATGATTTGGAATATGAGGCTTCTAAGCCAGAATGGCTCCACACCTGCCCAGTGTGAGTCCTATACATTCTCACCTGAGCTGTTACCTGCATGCCAGCAGGAATAGCTCCTGGTCAGTTGAGTAGACTACTACAGGAATTCCCCACCCTGAGGGCAAATGCCTGCTGCTACTCTAGTGGCATGCTGTTTTTCCTCTTCTCTCTTCTGGGTGAGTCTGAAGCCAAATAGGACTTCTTAGGTCTTTGTTAAGAAGACCCCCTCATGGGCATTAACAGAGTGAATCTATAGGTAATTTTTTTTCAGAAAGGGTCTGTGGAAAGCAAATTTTCAGAATTTTGCATGGCTGAAACAGAGTTTGTGTATAGAATTCAGTTCCTTTATAATTTGAGAGCTAGGATATATTGCCATCTAGCATTAAATGTTGCTAATGAGAAATCTGATGTAATCTGATTCTTATTCATTGTAGTAATTTATATTTCCTGATAGAATCCTTTAAGATCTACTCTTCATCCTTGGAGTTCTTAAATTTCACAATGATATGGCTGGATTGTGGTAATTTTTTGTTCACCCTGCCCACTTTGCTTCAATATGGAAATCTGCCAGTTCCCCTCAGATTTATGAATAGTTCATCCACCTACCATTTTCTAGAAATCCACCAAAACCTTGATTTGCTAATATCCTTCCATCCAGTTTACAACACCTTTATGAATGTATTCCCTTTGTATTTCTTTGATGTCACCTCACTAAGTCCCAGGAATGGAGAAAGTTTTAACGCACCTGCAGTGTCCACCATCTTGAACTGAATTCCCCAAAGCGCTGCTGATGCTCCCTGACCCATGTCCTTCCCTTCCCTTCTGTGTGTCTGACTGCATGTCTCCCACGTATGCAGCTGTCTGGTTTCCTGCCAGTGTGTGCTCCTTAGCATACTGACCTCATTGTGTTTATTTTAACCATTTCTTCACTTTGTTGTGGTCCCATTGACTGATAATTCTGTCTGCCAAAGTGTTAATGACCTCAGCCATCATCTATCCAACACTAACCTTGGCAAACATTTTGGGAAATATAAATGATTAGATATAATTGGGTAATATTGAAATTTTCTTTTCCATTTGAGAATTCTGTAGATTATTAGAATTGCCTAGTATTTCCAGCTTTTAGCTTAATTTTTTCATAAACTATCTTCCTGCTAGACATACTATCCAAATTCCCTTTTGAATAAGTTCTTAAGTGTTCTTAAAAATTATGTTGTAAAGGCCCTGTCTGGTGTGGCTCGGTAAGTTGTAGTGTCATACCGTGCACCGAAAGGTTGTGGGTTCGATTCTCCTTCAGGACACATACCTAGGTGGCAGGTTCAAGCCCTGGTCAGGAAGCATGTGGAAGACAACCAATTGTCTTGCTCTCGCTCTCACTTTCTCTCCCCTCCCCGCCTTGCTATTTCTCTAAAATCAATGGAAGCATGTCCTTGGGTAAGGATTAAGAAAAAATAATGTTGTGAAGAGTTTTTAATAACTTAAGAAAAATACTTATATAATAAGGTTTTTTTAAGCAAGGTACAAAATTATGGAAGTATTATCACAAGTAGGAAATAAAATTATGGAAGAAGAAAAGCAGAATAGGCCAAAATGTTAATAATGACTGCCTCTGTGTCTTGGGGTTATGGGACTTATTTCTAGTTTCCTACACTTTTGGCCAACTTATATGTATTTCTTTCAAAATAAAAAAGAAAACTATTTGAAAGAGAGTTTTGTCTTGCTGCAGCCATGAATGTTTTGTAGACACTTGTTCTTCCCAGAGCAGCATATGCGGCAAAGTGGCATGGTTTATGCACAGTCAGCAATAAATTAAATAAATGAATGCTCTCCATAGCAATATCCTAGTAGCTTTTCAGAACCTTGTCACCCACCCGAGCTCAAGTTGTGGTCCCTGAAAAGGACAACTGAGTCACCTTTTCCGTGCATCTCCCTTGGGCCTCTTAGAGCCGGTTCTCTGAGTGCTTCCTCTGCTCGCCTTTCCCCGGGACTTCACCAGTCTGCTGCCACGTGGCTCTCCCTCTCAGAGGCCCTGGCCTACTTGAGACCTTGGAGCATCACCATGGATCAGACAGTTCCTACAGCATACTCACATGAGAAGGTTTCTTCCTTGCCCCTTCCCCGAGAAGCACGTGGACAGTCTGTGTCACCGGGAGGGGCTGCTGTGAGGCCAGCTCTTCTGCTCACTGTCCTTCAGCATGATGGCACTCACACCTGAGAAGCAGTGCGGGCCCCTCACCGACTGTACTGCCATTTAGACCTGGGGAAGATCAATGTTCTGTTCTAGGGTTAGTTTCTGTAGCTGGTTCTGTTTATTCACTAGGAATCTTAGAACAGGGAGTTGTGTTTCTTTTCTGAGTGCTGCTGTGGTTGAGGGCAATGAGATAAATTAAGGGTGGAGATTTATAGCCTCAAAGTGTAGCAAGATTGAAAAACAGTGCATTTAAATTTAAACTATTTACCTTACCTGCAATTTCCTGCATCTTTTTTTGCCATTGTTAGTGATAAAGTTGAGGAAGCTTTTCTTCTGCCAGCTTTGTTTCTTAGCCTGACACTTAATAAAGTGAAAATCTTGGGTTGGTGCCAGGAGGTCACTGCTAATCATGTAACCTGCAGGTTGTGTGCAGAGGGCTTGGGGTCATTAATGTGATGCAATGAAAAGAAAGTAGGTTTCAAAAGAGGAAATGTCTTCACCATTGAGGCTGCTGATGAGAGGAAGTTCATTTTTAATGTCAGTTTCCGTTTCCAGGATGGGACTGGAGCTCTTGACTGTCACATAGGCTGGTACTGAAATATTACTGCTTCTTGCAAGTCTTTGCTGTGGGAACAGACGCTTCTCTCCTCAGGTCCCCTTCCCTGTGCGGTCGGAGGACTGGACTAGCTTGTTCCTTCTTAAAGTGTGAGCCAATTAATAGGCTCTGGTTGTGTAATTGTCACTTCTCAAATGTTCGGGGAGATTTTATTTTTCTCTTCTCACACTTAATTCCATTTTTCTACATAGCATCTGACAGTAATGAAAAAAGCCAGTCATGTTCTTTCCTATGTTTAATTTTTAAAGGGCAAACATTGGTGTTAATTTTGTCAAAAGGTTTAGAACTTGAATGATAAAGAAGCATGTAACTGTAAGAGGAATGGCAAAAAATGAAAATGGAAAACTAACAGAATTTAGATAAAGTGCGGGCGCACGACACACACACACACACACACACACACACACACACACACACACACACACACACACACACGGAGGACAGTAGGCAGAGTCTTGTGTTAATGGTGAGATGTCAGAGCTTGCCCTGTAGAAGGCATCTGTTAGACCAGACCTGGAGACACCTGTTCATCAAACTGTTGTCTATCAGATAATGAAGTACCAGGAGCACATGAATATTTTGCAGTAAAAAAACATCAGTAGGGAGTCAGTCGCTCATACCTACACATCTAGACAAGGGACTTATCTTCTGTGCCGCAGAAAGTTTTTATGCAGAAATTTACCCATATATTGGAAGCCAGGTGGAAAGTAGATTTTGATGCTAAGTACGTGACCTGAGTTGTAAACGTAGAGCTATCAGCAGGTTCTGTCAACCACCAGTGGAGAGGTTCCTCCCATCCAGAACATTTGACAGATGAGGGAGCTGGGAAGAAATGAAGTCCTGTCAGCTCGCAGATGATCAGGAGGGAGAGGCCCAGAGCTCCCTCTCTCCTTCCTGCTTCATCCAGGAGCCGCCGCATTCTGTGATGCCTGTTATAAGTAAAATGAAGCATACCTCAATAAACTTGCCCAATGAGCTGGGTGAGCACACTTAAAATGTGCATGGTCAGAAAGATTTTTCTTTTATTATGAAAATAGCTTTCATATTAGTATTACATTCCAATGACAAGAACTCAAGACCACACTAGTCCAACTGCCATCATCTTTCTCCTCTCTATTCTACTCTGTTAACTGCCCCTCACATATCTCTGCTCAAGTTTGCTCGCTGTGGCCAGAGTGGTGCTTTCCAAGCACAGCTCTATATTATACCTGCTAAGACCCCTTACTGTCTCCTCACTGCTCTCTAGATAAAGACCAGCAATCTTCAGGTGGCCTGGAGTGCCTACACAATCTGGCCCCGTCCTGTCTCTCCATACTCGTCCTGATTCACTGTCCCTGTTCACGCCAGCCTGGCTTCCTCTCTCCAGCTCCACACATCATGCTGCACCTTCCCAGAGCCTTTGCATACACCATGGCCTCTGGCTGGAGCCCTGACCCTGGCCCTTTGTCTGGTTAATGCCATTATCCTTCTGTTCTCAGCTCAAGGACCAGTTTCTCAGGAAAGTCTGTGCTGACCACTCATCTCAATCTCATTGCTTGTAATTCCCTCTCGTTGATCCATGCTACTTTCCCTTCACAGCTCACATCAGTTTGCAATGACCCTTTGTTTAGTGTGGTTATTGTATGACTGTTGTTGTTCTTTCCCACTAAACTGTAACCTCCATGAGAGCTCCAGGAATTTGATCTGTCTTACCCCTTATTGTCCATGATAGCCTAGCAAGGACTTTACACTCGTATTGTCTGAATGAATGAATGGTAAGTGCTACCACTCTGGTGTCCAGTCATGCATACACGGTTTCATTTGTCCTGCTACTAGAACTGTTGTCATCACAGAGCTCAATCAGAAACTCTGTCTATCCCAGCCCACATGTTGGTATGTGGAGCAAAGCAAAGTTTGTGTGAGAGAATAAAAGTTGCTTATTGCCCTGATAATGTAGTCCTTATAGACTAGGAACGTGTCTTCCCAAGTTCTCTATTAATCCATTATTGGTCTATCATCCTGATTCACTTACAGCCTTATTCATAACACAGGTTCAATCATTGTCAAAGGTTCATTTTTCTCAGGTCTCCACATCTGTCCTTGCCCCTCAAGTTAATGACTTGGATTCTCCAATAACTGTTTATCAGTTACCATTTACTTTTAACAACTCTTAGAGAAAGTTAAGTTTTTCTTTATGGAGAGGCCAAGTGCTTTAAAAACTGTTTGCCAGGTTAATATGTTTCCATTGTTTCTCTGGATGTTCAGAGTTAAATGTCATATATATATATATATATATATATTTTTTTTTTTTTAAAGCTGGCTTT
Source organism: Corynorhinus townsendii (assembly GCA_026230045.1). NCBI lineage: Eukaryota > Metazoa > Chordata > Mammalia > Chiroptera > Vespertilionidae > Corynorhinus > Corynorhinus townsendii. The sequence goes on from JAPDVU010000004.1 coordinate 93,164,103, forward strand.
AATCTCTGATGAGGAACTCTAAGCCATGTGCCAAGGCACCCTGGGTACCTGTCCAGCAGGTCGATAGAATCTGTCCAACAGCGCACACTCCTCTCTGGCATCCTGGGACTCTGGGTCCCTTCAGCTCCAGCACTGTCCCATGACCAAGCCTGGATTAACCCCTTTCCAAAGATAGGCTCTGCCAACAGAGCAATGCAGCCAGCTCCTCGATGGGCCTCTGGTAGTTGTCACAGAACCCTAACATAGGCAAGCAAACTGAGCACATAGAAAGACCAGAACAATAGTCATCATATAAATCCTTTTTAAAAATGGATGTTCAGCATGCACATCTGCAAAGGAGGAATGTAGAACCTATTAGGAAGGTCAGTGTAGTTTTGATCATATTGTGTTAAAGTGACCTGCCTCGCTTTGTCTCTGGGTCCTAGCAAGAAGCACTGTCTGAGTAATCATGCTGGGATTAATGCGGCTCAAGTGTATTAGTATATCAGAGCGCTAACAGGCTTGTGTTTCCTTCTTAAGTTAAAAAACAGAAAGAGCCCTAGCCGGTTTGGCTCAGTGGATAGAGTGTCGGCCTGCGGACTGAAGGTTCGATTCCAGTCAAGGGCAGGTACCTTGGTTGCGGGCACATCCCCAGTGGGGAGTGTGCAGGAGGCAGCTGATCGATGTTTCTCTCTTATTGACGTTTCTAACTTTCTATCCCTCTCCCTTCCTCTCCGTAGAAAATCAATAAAATATATTTTAAAAATAAATAAATAATAAAAACCAGAAAGAGGGGGGACAGTGTTCCTCTAATCTAGGGGTCCAGTATGCACATAGAATCGGAGTTTAGAGCTGAAAGGGCACTCTTCCTTGACTCAGGTGTATTCTTATCCACTCATGAGTTCCATTAAACCTTGGCCCCTTCTAGAATGGCTTCTCAAACTCAGCTTGTCTGAGACTAAGGTCATTGTTGGTTCCCCATGCAGCAGCCTCTCCTCCTCGGTGTCCCTTCCTGTGTTGGTGTAGCCCTTCCCTGGGCATCTCTTCCCCCTCTGACTCTCCTCTTCTTGCCCTCCACAGCATGTCAGCTAGCACATCTTTTCTTTAATGCTCTTTTGTCCTCTACTTTGCCTGCATGTATTTCAGACCTCTACACCTTCCTCCCAGAGGACTGCAGCAGCCTCTAACGGATTTCCTTGAGTGTGTACTCCATGTGTGTCTGGTGCTGTTTTGGTGTCTGGACCACTGTTGCTGCTGGGCTGGTTGGCTTATTTCTATTCCCCACTGCAGTCACAGGGAGGTCTGCTGAGAAAAGCCTCAGACACTTCCTGAGTCATCTGCTGTCTCCATGTGGCCAGCTTTCCCCAAGCAGCTTGTTTTCAATATTCTGCCCCACTGTTGGATTTCATGTCCAGATTTCAAATATATAATTACCACATCTCTAACTCTCACCAAACTTTCTAACTTTTATCTTATTCTTTCCTTAAGGGTATCCAACTTTCCTTTCAGTCTGGCCCAATTACTATTGCCATACTTTAGACCAGCTAATTATCTTTATTTCCACCTGCTGATCTTCAAATCTCTGCTCGTCCTCTTGTCCCTTCAAAACCCAGCCAAAGGTGCTTAGAGCCATCTTCCTTGATCATCCTTCTCCCAAACACAAGTAACTGCTCTGTCAGCTGAATGACCATCTTAATTTGTTTGCATATAACTTGATAATACTCACTTTTTCTTGGATCTATTTCAGAGAAGGGAGGAATAAGGGGCTAGGCTGGAAGGACATCTGATTGTTAAAAATCAGCCGTCTTTCGAGGCGCACTGGGGTTGACCCCCTTGGAAGTAGCAAGGCCAGATTTTCCCAGAGTAGCCTCCAGCAAGTCAGACTATAATCAGGCGCGCATAGCTCAACCAACTTTGATTCAGTCTGATATCTGTTAAGTGACCCTGCTAGGTAGAGGCCACTCATGAGGGAGAATGCTGAGAAGGAAAGAAGACATTTCTCCTCTGATATACACATTCTGAACATTTGGGAACGATATCATGCACACAGAGTGTAAAATACAAACCAGGGTCCTATCATCATAAAATATGGTAACTGAGAGTACCTTGGAAATCACAGTCCAGGCCTCTCACCGTGCAGATGAGAATCTGAAACAGGAACCGCAGGTGCCTTTCCCAGGTTCTCTCCTGGTGGAGGGTCCAGTTTAGAATGCAGATGCCCTGGTTCTGAGTCTGTCTCCCAGAATATTGCATGACCTATTTAAGACCAGGTAAGGGCTGTGATAATGTGGACTTGATCAGAATATGGCATGGAGTTAGATAGATCTTCTGAAAGGAAGCATTTTGAGCCCAACCACCTGCTAATGACCAACATTGTAGCAGGAAAACTGTTGATTTTCCCACCATGAAGTTCAGATTTAAAAATCACATAAAGGAGCAAATCAGATAGACTCACCTTCCAAAAAGTCTGATTAAGACCATAGACTATAGATATATTACTCTTACATTTGCATATGATTTCCTACTTTGCTGTCACTACTACTTGCTCCACAGAATATTAGGTTAGCTGTATCGTAATTCATACTTTAAAAATCTGTTGTTAAAATATAGTCTCTACACCAGTGGTCAAGTCCAGATTGCCTAGAGCTTCATTATCCAAATTGTAGAGTATATTAGCCTCTGCTTTTCTTTCCTTTCCTTCCTGTTGCCTACTTTAAAAAATTTCATCACTCTGTCCATTAGGCCATTTATTAGAGTGTTTACTTCTATCAAAAGAGACTTGCGTGTGTGTTTTTTTCCCTGTGTTAAGCCAAGATCTGTAAAACATATTTTCCCCACAGTTAACATTTTCTTTTCACAATCCATTGAAGTGGAATATAAGTGAATTTTACCATGGTGTTGTAATTATGTACTAAGGATCAGTAAAACTTTTCTGACAGTTTTAATTAAAGTGTAGTTTCAGACTGATGATCATCTGGAGTTGCACATATTAAGCAGCTGCTTTGGAGGGAGTCAACAAGTGTTTTCTGCTCATACACTTTTCACCTCTTTATTCAAATTTATACAACAATACAGAGCCCACATAAAAAAAAAAAACCTTACCCAAGCAAAAGAATGCTTGTATTCTTAAGTAATGGGCTTGGCAGTCTTGACCTGGAAGGGGTGATGAGGAGTCACTGTGCCCACCCCTCTACCTTTAGGAGAATTGCACATTAAACTTGTCTGAGAGCTCCTGATTTTCCTCTAGAGACACTGGGGGATAGTCCTTGCTTCCTCATCTCTCTGAGCCTTTAAGTGCAAATTTCTTAAGCGGGGTGATGCTCAGGCAAAGGAGGGAAGCAGTATTGGTACTGCTGCTCGTAGATGAAAGTAACTTGTGTATATTGTTCTTTTTTCCTTCCTGATTCTCTAGGGAGTTGCTGAATTCTCTCTAGAATTTGGCAGTGGATGTATAGGCTTAATAGAAATTCTGACTGCTGGAGCTTTGTAATGTATAGTCCTTTCTCTGGGGTATGCTGGGGGTGGGGAAGGAAGGACTCATGAAGCTTATTTACTTGTTTTACATTTCTGAATCTTCTGAATTAATTTCTCCTAGTTAAAATAAGAATCAGAACTATGCTAATCTAATGTTAAGATCACATTCTCACAGCACCATTGAGCCCTCGATCATAGCTCTGCCTGTTTGTGGCTGCTTCATGTAGAGCAGTAAAGGCCTCAGATGCATAGGATGTGGTTACATTGCCTCCTGAGGATGGAGAGCCACATGACATTAAGTAGTAATGAAGTTTTTGGTAAGACATGGCATGTATTGTGCCTACAATTACAAATGCACTCATTTTTGGATTTCTAATCTGATACTCAAATTTAAACGTTCACATTGCACTAATATCACATTCTTACATTAATATCAATTACTGTTACACATTTCTAAAATGAGAAGGGAACACGGTACACTCTGTTTTCTAAGCCTTCCTCTTTGGGGATGGAATAGCTGATCTTCTCAGTCAGTTTTCTCCTTTTGTTACTTCCTTAACTAAGGCTATTATTCAACTAATATTGAATGATTGCCCTACTAAACCCCCAATTTATGTGGCACAAGACCGAGTTAACTGAAATATCTGCTGTATCCCTCCATGAACTTCACAGGCATATTTTGAGCCACTGCTTTAGGTCAGGCCCTGTGCTGGGGCTTCCCTCCTCTCATGGGCTCATCGGTTAAGCTTTCCCTTCAGCTCAGGGCCCCTACGGGATTGAAAGGCTCTGACCCAAATGCAAATAGAGGCACTTGTGGGCTCTGACACACCCAGACAGTCCCAGTCTTCTCTGAGAGAATCAGTAGGGATAACATTTATGAGAGCAAGCAGCCTGCTGAGCCTGGAAGCACAGACTGCAGAAGGGAGAGCTCGGCCTTAGTAGATACATAAAGATCACTGCTTCTCCCTTCAGCCGGCTGGAGGGTAGTTCAAGTGTGCCTTAGGGCATCGGTTGCGACCACTGCCTTAGAGCACAGACCTTCCTGGATATGGCAGGAGTGGAATGCAGCCTGCGCCCTCGTCCAGGCCACTTCTTGTCACCTTTGTGTTGGGAACAAGAGCCTGGCCACAGCAGCCTACAGACGAGCAGGCTTTGTGGCAGGCTGTGCCTGTGCTCTGGCTGCCCTCTCTAATAATGAGATAAGTGTGGTGCTCACTTTTTAGTGAGCACTTGCAGTTTCTGTAAACTGTGTAATACCATGTAACAATCAGTAATTTTCCACTTACCCTTGATAACAGGAGATTTCTGCTTGGCTTTTAGTGGTAGCCAAAATGTGGGTGGCTTTTCCCAAGATGATGAATTTTTCAGAGTCATCTTTCTTCACTAGATAGATTGGCAAGTTTTTTTCCAAGTGTGTTCATAATGTGTAATGTCTAATCTTGCCTTTAAAACGTCAAAGTCAAATCAAATGGTTCTGAAGTATCCATTTGTAATAAAACGACTATATCCATTCTTAAGCTCGTTTTAGCTGTCTCTTGGCTGTGCTTTTCCTCAAGGGATTAGTAGCTTGAAGCTTAGCCCAATAGCTTAGATGATAAAACTGCCAAGTCTCAAGTTATTGTTTTAAATTTTCTGTAAGAGATTGTATCTTAAATATAAAGTGAACTTGCCCAGATGACTTGATGCCCTTCCCTGAGAGAGGACAGGTCACTGTGCTATGTGCTCTTCTCCCCTGAGCCACACACTGTCAAGATTGGATGGCGTTCTTGCTCTGATTTTTTTTAAATCACTGGAAAATACTTTTAGAAAAGAAACAGACATCAGCTTTACACTTTAACCCTTTCAACCTCTATTTAAAGTTATCTCTTGACTTTCAGTGTTTTCCTGTAATAAATTAGATTTCTTTTTCATTACACTCTTCCCCTTTTCTGAGACATGGCTTGCGTTCTCTCTTCCTGCCTTCCTATGGGCCTCTTGGTCACCCCTTATCCTTCCAGAGGCTTGAGCAAGCCCAACAGCTGTTGATTTTGTGATATTGGGGAGTCATCTGAATCATGGTGATGGGAGTCCTGGTACTTCTACAGTCATTGCCCCTGCCATTTATGTGCCACAGGCTGGCCTTCCTGCAGATTTCTGGCCTGGCACTTCTGTGTGTCTGACTTTCTAAAACTAGGATATCAGTGCATGGTGTCAACTAAGAGGCAGAAGTTGCTTGAGCTGACCTCATTTAAAAGATGATTGTGCCTTTTGGGCACAAAAGGTTGGATTTGTTCATCAGAATGATAGATTCATCCTCTCTGTGCAGAGCTCTGTATGGGGTTATGAAGAAAAGAGAAGCTAGACCACTTCTTTGTAGTCTAATTCAAAAGCAACATACACATCAAAAAAGACTCTCCTATCAGCTGACTCTTTCCTGGTGTCACCTAAAAAACAAACTGGAGTTGAATGATTGCTTACTTCTTGGGTCTGCTTAAAAGTTCAGCCAAATACCAGAATAAACAGTGGACAGTTTATGAAGACAGTTTATTAGATCTAAAAAGCAAACGCGTCACCTTCATAAAGTTAGCTTCCTTATGAGTGAGGTGCGGGAGGAGTTGTGCTTGGGTGAAGACCAGGCTTCCTGTGGCCCACATCTGTGGTGTTGCTCAGAGAAAGTGCTTCTTATCCATTTGGCACTTTCATAGCCTCTTTGTGTCCCACACACATCATTTCAGCTTTCAGAAGCTATTGTTTCTCTCCCCTGAGGCGCCGAGCTGGAAACAGCGGTGGAACCCAATCAGCCTGCGAGGGAAATGCACTGGCCCAGGTGAAAGCAGATTTCTAATCAAACACCAGTGGAACAACCCATTTTCTACCAAAGTCTCTGGAGGCCTAGCCTCACTGCTGCAACACTTTTTAGTTGTTTACTGGGGTTTGATTTTTGGCCCAGCATATTATCTTTTGGGGTTTATTTAGATCGATTTAATTAAATTAGAATTTATGGTTATTGAGATCCTTTTACTTAGGAATTTTACATGAAGACACCCACCCCCAACTACAGATATAGAACATTGTGTGTCGGCAGACACTTGTGATCAAAGTGAAGGTCTTTCCTTGAGAGTAGAAGTGTTTTTCCTACATTTGATCTGGGTGTTATTGTTTAGGTTTTGTTGGGATGTTGTGTAATTGGATTTCAGGTTTGGGAGTAGCTTTCCAAACTGTTTGAAATGATGCCACAGACCAGTGTTCTCCTCTAGAAATATCTAGGTCAAATTATTTGTAAACTTTACTGCAAATGAAAAGTAAGGTAAGGTGGGGGGAAACCATGGAAAACTCAGGATTGTATTCAAAGAGGGGGCCTAAAATTTGTATCAGTGTTGCCAATTCCTGGTCTCCTTTCTCTTTGGAAAGGGACCCTGAGGAGGAAAAGCATACAGAGAGGCTCTGGGGAAAGGGTGTGGGGAAGCAATGTGAGAGCTGTTATCTTCATTATTATTTGTTAACTGAGGTGCTCCTTCCTCGCAATGAGAACTTCTGACTCGTGCTTCCTTCAGAAATGAGGTTCCTGGCTCTGAAGCTTGTCCATGTAGCTCAGTTCTGCCAGGTGGTGAGGCCTGTCCTTTCTACCTGTGGCCGGGGCTCTCTCAGTGTCCTTCTGCCCAAGTGATCTGTGGGCAGCACTGTATTTCCATATCATTGTTCCCCTACACATTTTGTTTCATGCGTTTGAAAGCATTCTAAGGGGGACTGCCAGAGAGATCCATGGCGCAAAAAGGGAAGACGTAAGGGTCATATGAGAACCCTCGATAAAGCAGACACTTCGATAAACACAGGAAGTGTCAGTACTGACATCTTTGTTACTGGTATTCCTTTACCTCATTTCTAATTGACCTCCTGTGACTTTGTCCATCTGGTGCGCACCCCAGGTCTGGGGCCATTTGCCGCTAAGCTGAGCATGTCAGGCTCATCTTCATCACTGACCTCTCCTCCACCTTAAGCCTTGAAATGTGAGTAGTGCTGGCAGCCAGATGAAGTTCACAGTGAAAATCAAGCCCCCCTCACCAGGCTCAGATTTCAGAATCATTTCTGGTTTTGCAGCTGCATTTGCATATCAGTCCTGAGGTTTGATCTAAAAGATCAGGGCTGGGGGAGCTTTAACCCTTGCTCTAACCCTCCTGACTGCCTACTTCTCTCAGTACTTCCCCTTTACCAGCAGGAAACCCATTCCTATGAAGTACTTGCTATGATATTGGTACTATGCCAGGCAAAAGCCCACCTGCCCACAGAATTCAAGAACCCATGTAGGTGGGCTGAAGCTTGTATCTTGGCTGCCCCAGGTGACTGCTAGGAGTGAGCAGCACATCCCAATGCTTGGCGTGTCCCAGACAGAGGCCGGTGGAGGGTTCAGAGCCCTGCCCCCCAGGGAAGGTACAGACTAGGGTGAAATAATGTCTGCATGAATGAAAATGAAAATCTACATTTGTGTTAAATATAAAATTATTTAAATCTGAGCCTTTATGTTAGTAATTATGTTCTTGAAAACATAAATATCTCACCACCAGAAAGAAAAGTGTGCAGTATGACATTAACTGCACATGAATGAAGTAAAACAGGTAAAATAAAAGTCTCTGGACTAGAATCAGGAGGCCTGCCTCAGCCATGGTTCTGCCACTGACTGGCTGAGCATCCTTGGGCAAGTCCTTTCCTTTCCCTGTACTGTCCCACATCTGTAAAAACCTTCCTAAACGAGGCTTACAGCCAGACTCCAGGGGCTGCGTTATTGGAATAGTACAGTGTTATGTTACCAATAAAAACGTATAATAGTTATGTAAAATACAAAGTACAATGGATTTACCTCAAAAGTATCTTCTAACATTTACGTAGCATGGTTCTGCAGTCCTAGGCTATTGTGTTGGCTGGACAGTTATACGGACACTGACATACCTGTATGCCATAGGTACAAAATGCATATGGGTGAGTTTTTAACTCTTATATGTACGGTAAAATCAACCTCTGCAGCTGCTTCTCTCCATCCCTTGGGCCCTGGAAACTATGACTGACTGTCGTGTCCCTGAGCCCAGACAGCAGACTTCCATCTCTAGAGAAAAGTTTCCAACCTCGGTTATTCTTGTTGGGAAGTGAAAAAATAAAAACAAAAATAGCAATCTGAAATATATTCAATACCTTGACCTTCTTGGAGATGCATGCTGTTATAACGTATATAGTTAAATTATATTTGAAAGAAATATAGTCATGTAGAACCACAAACAGGTCATGGTTAGATGAGTTTGTGTTGAAAGAAGGGTCAGGAAGTTAGCCTTTTTCTTCTAAAATCATTAAGTACATACCTCATGACTGGAAGCCTTTTACTAATGAAATATTAATATCCATTAGATGTTGAGTGTGCATTAAAAATGTCTTCACATTTGTATTTTTAGCATGGACTCACCGGTATCAGTGAAAATAATTAGTCCTTGCCTGTAATCTAAAAGCCTTATCTCTTTACTCTTACTTTTTTAGAAGGCAGATGTTTTTAAACTGATTTGAAAGTCAAATTTACCCTTCACTGATTTCATTTGGAAGGAACATAGAAGTAAACATTATACAGAAGGCTTTTCAATACATTATGCATGCAAATGTGGTAGCTGAAGTCGGGTTCATGAGTGGAGGTGGGTGACTGTTCTGCTTGAGAAAGGTTGACTTGTTTAATGAATGCAAAGGTCACCAACCCTCGGATTGTGCAGGTCTGTCATTTAGTAGCAGGACTATTGGTTCATGTTAAATTCCACCTGCCAAAGGTGAGAATGAAAGCTTCCAGCAGGCACAGAGAGGCCACATTAATGGTGCAGTGGCTGTGTTCCCGCAGCCCGAGGAACCCTCTTGTTGAGCCCTTGTTCTCCGCCCATCTTGGGCTGGATACAGCAGAATGGGGTAGTGGGGGGGAGGAGTGTGCTCTTCCCGGAATACCCGATGGCTGGTGTGGAGGATCTGGAGATTGTGGTCAGAGAAATTAAATATGTGCTGCAAAGACTCTGTCTGTTGTCTGATATCCCTCAGGGGTCAGGGACTACTAGTAAGTCTTATTTATCTTCGAATCACCAAAACTCAGCACAGAGCCTGACATGGTAGGAGCTTGGAAATGATTTGTGAACCAAAAAATGAACTTATGAATGAACAAGAAGTTATTTTGGGGGGTGGGGCAAATTTAAAAAATAATTATAACACAGATTTGTCAGACTCTTAATAGTGAATTAGATAAAGATTATTACTATGGAAGAGTAGGAAATAACATTTAAACTAATTCAAACCAATTTTTTGCTCTCTATCCTGGAGATCAAAACCTTGAGCCATCCTACAGGTCTACAGAGGTCTTCCAACAAAGAAGTATGACCCCCTGCCTAAAATGTGATTTAAAAACCCAGGTGGCCCAGTTCCTCAGAGGGTGGATTCAGAAAGTGGATGGTTCCCAGAGCCTCCTCCAGGAAGGGCTTGCCGGAGTGGGCGGGCCCAGCCCGGGCTTTAGAAGAAGTCTGGCCTCTGTATGTGACACTAAGCCATGATTCAGAGGCACTCATTTTAAAAGCCTCTTTAAATGAATGGCGCTTGGAAGTCCATCCCTGCCCCCTTCTCTGACTGGTGATTTCCAGGTCATCATTTATGCCCAGCTCAGTGTCACCTCCTTTATGAATTCGGACCCCTCCAGGCTAAACTTGGAATAGCTATAATCCCTAACTCAGGCGAAATGTGGCAAAGACCTCTGTTCTCCTTGATCAGTTCTGCAATGGGACTCACAGACTTGGCAAGGGAAGGGAGCATTTCAGGCTTGATGAAATGCTGAAACCACTTTTACTTCACACCTCTGGTGATGAGGGAGGAACTGAATCTGGTTTGTTCACTGCTGTATTCCTGCCATTTGGTAGAAGCTCAGCATGTGTTAATTTGCCTGAACGATCCAGGAGATCTGTATCCTGATCTAGGACTTAAAGTTCTACTGGAAGTTGAGGAACTTATGGATAACATAATAATTAAAGAAAAACTAGGGGACTTGGACTCTCTACTCCCAGGTATATACACAAAAGAAATTAAAATATATGTCCACACAAAAAGTTGTGCATGGGTGCTAACAGTAGCATTAGTCACAATAGTTCAGAATTGGAAACCCTTCAATGTCTGTTAACTGATGAACAGATAAACAGAACATGGTACATCTATGGAATATCATTTGGCAATAAAAGTGAATGGTGCTGACTGCCACATTGTGGATAAACTTTGAAAACATGCTAAGTGAAAGAAGCCAGTCACAAAAGACTAGATATTGTATGACCATGCCTGTGCAGTATCCAGAATAGGCATATCCATCGATACAGCCAGTTATTGGTTTCTAGAGATCAAGTATATTGGGGAGTGAGGAGTGACTATGACATAATAAAGGGCTTCTTTTGGAGGGAAGAAAGTGTTCTAAAATGGTCTGTGGTGATGGTTACACAATTCTGTGAATGTACTAAAAACCATTGAATTGTACACTCAAAAGGGGTGAATTTTATGGTGTGTGAATTACCTATATATATAAAAGGCTAAGTGACCGGACAGCCAGTACATATGATGTGCACTGGCAATTTAAAAATAAACGTTGACTCACACATGCACGATACATATAAAGCTCTCACTGGCACCAGTCGCATGCGTTTGTTGAAGCTGAAATATTAACAGGATCTGTGGAAGGAGAGGTTGTTCTGATTCCAAGAATTGATTTGTCCCTATCTGACACTGGCCTCCCATTAATTCGAAGACAGTTTCCCATGATGCCAGCATTTGCAATGACTATTAATAAATCACAAGGACAAACTCTAGACAGAGTAGGAATATTCCTACCTGAACCCGCTTTTAGACATGGTCAGTTATATGTTCCTTTTTCTCGAGTTCAAACAGCATGTGACGTTAAAGTTGTAAATACTTCATCACAAGGGAAATTAGTTAAGCACTCTGAAAGTGTTTTCACTCTTAATGTGGTATACAGGGAGATATTAGAATAAGTTTAATCAATTTATCAGTCATTGTTTTTATCAGTGTTTTTATATCATGTTTTTATTGTTTTTATATCATGTTTTTGTTGTTGTTATATCATGTTGTTATTGTTTATTAATCAATTTATATATTATTTTCATATATAATTTACTAATTTTCTTTCATCTCTGACACTTCTATTATAAAGAGAGGGCAAATAGCGATATTAAAATATTTCTTCTAATTAATTCCTTTCAATGTGCATGAATCTGTGCATAGGCCACTAGTATCACAATAAAACTGTTACTTTTTCAAAAAGAGAAGAGTCTGTGGGACATTTCTAGACCAGGGCTGAAAGTGCCCTTGTAAGGATTGTCCTGGTCAGGGACCTGCCTCCGTGCTGTGCAGTAGCAAGGCCCTTGTTTGTCCAGTTTTGTTAATGTGAACAGTCTAGATCACAGACCCCCTGCAGTGTTCATCTCACAGAAGCCTCATGTTAATGGGTGCTTGCTGTTGAAGGAGGCTGGACTAAAATTGCAGCAGAGACTCATAGCTTTTCTCTCCACTGCTTTTCTCTGCCTTTTCCTTGAAGTTCCTTGAGAAGGAAGACGAGAAGAGAGGGTCACATTCACTTTTCCCTTCTCTCTTGCTACCTGCCCTGCCCCACCTCTTCCTTACTTCTTACAGCTCTTTCCACAGGTGTGTGGCAGAACCTGGATTGATGCTTTAATGCATTTTTAATTTATTATTAAAACCCAGAGATTTCATTCTGAGGCTTTGCGGGGAGAGGAGTGCAAAATACAGACCATGCAGCCCTGCTGCCATAGTAAAAAGAATAGTCCTGTCTTCGTCGCATGTGACTAGGCCACAGGAGCCAGTGCAGCTTCAGGGGGGTCCACTCAATGGCCTTGGGGTTGATGAGCTGCCAGGCTCTTGATCATTTCAGTGCCTTTACAGCCCGCTTTATGTGTTGTCCACTAAGTCAACAGTATGAATTCCTGCTGTAAATAGTCTGGCATTGTAATGGGACTTTAAATCATTAAAATTCAAATTCTGAAATCAGAATGATTCTTGCCCCTAATGTCTCACAGGAATAAGTACATATAAGTGCAGGAGTTAGAGACATTTGTATGAACTTGACCTAATTGAGTAACAGTCCTCTTGATATGAAAGCAATCCTATCCTGTGACAGCTGCATACGAGATAGTAATTCTGCACGGACACCATTGAGATCTCATAGGGCATGGTTTCTAAGTAACACGTCTGTGTTATCCCACATAATACATTTTTACTACCAATTATCATCTGACCTAACTCAGTGCTGGTAATTCAATTTAATTCTTTGATGACATCATAAAATATTGATAACAAAGCTGGTAATAATAATGGTGTGAGAATGGAACTAAGAGCCATTTTTTTAAAATAAATCTTTATTGTTCAGATTATTACAGGTGTTCCTCTTTTTTTTCCCCCATAGCTCCCCTCCACCTGATTCCCCACCCCACCCCATGCCCTTACCCCCCGCCACTGTCTTCATCCATAGGGGTAAGATTTTTGTCCAATCTCTTCCCGCACCCCTCACACTTGCTTCCCCTGAGAATCGTCAGTCAGTCCACTCTCTTTTTATGTCCCTGATTCTATTATATTCATCAGTCCATTCTGTTATTCAGATTTTTTATTCACTTGATTTTTAGATTCACTGGTTGGTAGGTATGTATTTGCTGTCATTTTGTTGTGCATACTTTTTATCTTTACCTTTTTCTACTTCTTCTTCTTCTTAAAGAATACCCTTCAGCATTTCATGTAATCCTGGTTTGGTGACGATGAACTCCTTTAGCTTTTTCTTGTCTGTGAAGCTCTTTATCTGACCTTCAACTCTGAATGATAGCTTTGCTGGGTAGAGTAATCTTGGTTGTAGGTTCTTGCTGTTCATCACTTTGACTATTTCTTGCCACTCCCTTCTGGCCTGCATAGTTTCTGTTGAGAAATCAGCTGACAGTCGTATGGGTACTCCCTTGTAGGTAATTAACTGTTTTTCTCTTGCTGCTTTTAATATTCTCTCTTTGTCTTTTGCCCTTGGCATTTTAATTATGATGTGTCTTGGTGTGGTCCTCTTTGGATTCCTCTTGTATGGGGTTCTGTGTGCTTCCTGAACTTGTAAGTCTATTTCTTTCACCAGGTAGGGAAAGTTTTCTGTCATTATTTCTTCTAATAGGTTTTCAATATTTTGCTCTCTCCCTTCTTCTGGCACCCCAAAAATTCGGATATTGGTTCGCTTAAAGTTGTCCCAGAGGCTCCTTACACTATCTTCATATTTTTGGATTCTTTTTTCTTTTTGTTTTTCTGGTTGGATGTTTTTTGTTTCCACATATTTCAGATCTTTGGTTTGATTCTTGGGGTACGTTGATCTACAGTTGAGTTTCTGTATATTCTTTATTTCAGACAGTGTATGCTTCATTTCTGACTGATCCTTTTCCATTTTTTTGGCATTCTCATTAAGCTCCTTGAAGGTCTCATCAAGTTTCTCAGCGGTTTTAAGAAGATTCTTGAGTAACCTTATACATGTGGTTCTATGTCATCCAGTAGTTTGCTTTCCTCTGTTTCTTTCATTCGTGACATGTTTCTTTGTCTCCAAATTTTGGCTGCTTCCCTGTGTTGATGGAGTAGCTTTGTGTGGTAGGTGATCTATAGGGGGCAGTAGCTCAGCCTCCTCAATTACATGAGGTGGATGCTCTTGGTATACCCCTTTGTGGGCTGAGTGCAAAGTCTTGGTGTAGTTAAGCCTTAATTGCCATTGGTACACTGGGAGGAATTGACCTCCAGGCCAATTAGCTGTGAGCACTCCCTGTGTCTATAATGGAAGAACTGCTGCGCTGAAGACACGCTTATGGGGCAGGACTTGTTTCAGTGGGGCTTTGGTGCTCACTGAGTCTGCCTCTTGAATGTGTCACTTATGGATATGAGGGGTTGAAATCTGGTGTCTCACACTGACCACTAGGTACACTGGCTTCTGGATCTCCAATGGGGTGCAGGTCAGCTACTCTCTGAGGCCACCCAGCAGGAGCTACAGTGAGAGCTATGGTTTTCTCCTCTTTGCGTGGGGTTTGGAGGTTTTGGAGCTGTCTGACCCAGGCTGCAAGTTTTCTAGGTTAAGCTGCGATAGGGCAGGGCTTTCTTATGCAAAAGCCGCTTCTTGGAGCTTGGGTGTGTTTGTAGGTTGTGCAGGGCGGGGTCTCAGGGTGTCACTAGGCTAGGGCGTGGCAAACAGCAATGGCTGCTAGTTAGCCGGCTCTGCGTCCCTGTCGGCAGCCCCGTGCCCCAGTGCCGTAAACAATTATTCCTGCGTGCAGCTCTGCAAGCTAGCCACCCTCACTGGCAGACAGTCCAGCTTCTCCCCGTAGGAGTTTGGGTCCCCCGCGTCTCCCCAGAAACTGTATTTCAGAGTAATCGGGGGCTTGTCTCCCTTTGGGTTGAAAAAAACAATGCCCGCCACCAGCCCGGATCACGCGCCTCCGTACCTCAGCTTTTCAGCGCTCGTGCACGTCTCAGTGCTCTTTTCTCTTTCCTTCTAGTTGTAGAACTTCCACTCAGCCAGCTTTCCCGTGGTTCTGGGTGATAGACGTTTTTTCTTTTAGTTGTATTTTTGAAATTGTTGCGGGAGGCAGCAGTTTAGGTGTTTACCTATGCCGCCATCTTGGATTCTCTCTCCCAAGAGCCATTTTTATAAATGCAAGTGAAGACAGAGCAAGTCTATTTGATTTCTTCTGATTCCATAATTCTCACTATAGTATGCATTCATTCAAGAAATAAACAAAGTGGGCACCTACTAAGTGTTAGGCACCGAACAAGGCTGACAAGATCCCTATTTTCATTAACTTTGCATCTTATTAGGGAAAAAGGGGCAATAACAGATAAATAAAGTCTCAAATACTGACAGATGCTGTGAAGAAAATGAAACGAAGTAGAATGTAGATAGTGACAAGGCTGTGGTGGGCAAGAAGCAGCTTCTTGAGTTGAGAAAGGCCTGCCTGAGCAAGTAACATTTGAGCTGAGACAAGTGATATAGAAGCCAGCCTTACAAAAGCTTGGGGAGAGAGAATTTCAGGAAGAGCTAAGGCCATGAAGAAGGCTGAACTTGGCGTGTGTGCAGAACAGAAAGATGGCTAGTGCTGCTGAAGCCTGGGGGTGGAATCGGAGAGTGGGTGGTGCAAGATGAGATGGAAAGGCCAGCAGAGCGCAGATCATATTTGACCTTTAGGTCTTGGTAAGGGGTGTGAGTTTTATTCTGTGAGCAATGGGGAGTTATTGGAGGGTTTTAAGCAAGGGAGTGGTATGAACTGTTGTCTGCTTTTTAAAAATCACTGAGGTTGCTGTGTGGAGAATGAATTGTGGGGAATTAAATACAGAACTGGGAAACCAGGAAGGAGGCTGTGCTATAACCCAGATGAGATGGCAGGGTCTTGGATAAGGGTAGTGACACTGGAGATGGAGAAAAGTGGTTGGCTGTGGGAAACCTATTGCTATGGACTGTACTGGAAGCCCAGACGGGGATGCGGAAGAGGAGAGAAAAAGGTCTTGATGGACTGTCTGGCTCTGTCCTTGGTCCTGGACATTTCACCATTTCGAGGTTTTTATGAGTGTCCTGAAAGAAGACAGAAGGCATGTTTCTTGGGTGTCCTAGATGGGAGCTAGGAGGGGTGACTGCTGTGATAGCTGACAGCATAAAATTCTAAATCTCTAGCCTATAGTGTGGGACCAACCCCACAGGATGGGATTTAATAAGGATAAATGTTATGCCTCCATTTAGGTTCAGAAAATCAATTTTATAAATACAGTAGGGGGCAGTCAGTCTTGAGCAAAGTTTACGTGAAAAGAGCTGTGGTTTTAGCTGGTCACAAATGCAGTGTGAGGTAATAGAACAGACCTTGGGTGTCCTTAGTCAGCATTGGCTGTCTGGGGTCCACACGCCTGTGCAACCTTCCTGTTGAGCTCTGTGCTGGTCAGGACACAGGTGGCCTGCTAAAGAGGAGTATTGAAGGTGACCAGATGATGTGAGTTATAGAAGCTGTTTCATGGGGGGACCAACTGAAGGAACTAGGGATAAAACAAGATTCAGGTAAGACAAGACCACAAGAGTTCCGGGGTCTTGAAGATTATCTTTAAATATGTACAGAGCCCTCTTGTGGAAAAGAGACCCTAATTCCGTTAACCCTAGAGGTTGACACTAAATAAATTTTTTATTCCTAACCTCAACACACATTTAATGAGCATCTGCTTGGTGCCAGTTACTTTTTTTAAAAGTCCCTGAACTTATGACACTCACTTATGATCCAAAGAGATAGGTATATAAGTGAATAAGTAAAATGATAATAAAATATTCCGGTGGCACAGGTATGCATCAAGTACAGTGGGGACACAGTGGAAGGAGTGACCACTCTACCTGCGAAGGTTTGAGGGAGGTGTCTCGATGGAGGTACCACTTCTCCTGAGCCTTGAGGGAGGAACAGCATGGGTGGAGGCATGGGCACAGGGACTTGGTGCATATCAGGTGACTAAGCATGGTTGGCACGACCAGAGAGCAGGTGGGAGATCCAGGGACTGCCTGTTCTGAAGGGTGAGGAGGATTTCTCCTATAGTGTGCCCTCGGCAGTCTCTGAAGAGCCAACAGGAAGGAGCTAGAGACAAGGCTGAGGGACAGAATTGGACCAGACTGTTCCCTTGACAAGGGAGTAACTTACTCTTTAGGCAGAAGAGGGGAGTGATAAAGCTGTGCCTTTGATTTGGGTACATTGTTCTACAACAATAAAATGAGTTGGTGGTAAGAGGGCCTGGAGACAGGAAAACCGGGGAGCAGCAGTTAGAGATGATTGGTAATGACAGGTTAAACTAGAGCAGTAGCAGTTGGGACAGAAAGTACTCCAGGTGAGAAACTGAAGTGGGGTGGCTCCTTTAGGAAAGGCCTGAAAAACCCTATAACTGTGTGCCCTAGTGGTGGGGGCGGGGCAGACTTGGGGCAACCAGTCAGCAGCTGCACTGCCGAGGGCACACCAGTCAGAGGCTGCAGTCCATCTGAGGACAGTATCCACACTGTTCCAGAAGCGCCCTTGCAATAGAGCCACTTTTCTCAGCCTCTCCGCCTATCAGCATGGAGAGGCTGCTGGCCGCGCCCTTTTCCAATTACCCTCTCTCAGAGCTCCGTCCCAGGAGGGCTTAAGCACAAAGGAATGATCCCTCTTTTTTTCATAGACGTGGGGATGTGACCTTCATCAGATGGCTTTATGACCTCTTCTAAGCAGTCTTGGACCTACCCCTGACCAGCTACCTCAGCCTGCGCTGGGCTGCTAGCCCTGCTCTCTCCACCGCCTGCTGCCCACTGGGCCCCTTGCCTTGCCTCCTGCCCATCCACCCAGAGGGGCTGTGTGTCTGAGGCTCTGCAGCATTCAGCCAAGCTTCATTGTGTGGCTCTTTATTCTCCAGTCCTTTTTGAGAGGCTCATTGTTTAGACCTTCAAGAATCTTTGGATTAGAAATCTGAGGAATTTGAAGCCAGGAAGTGCTGCGAACAACATAGTAAATGTGCGTGTCCTTAAAACAACATTAAGCGGCAGCACTAATGACTACAGCCAAGACTTCAAAGCACAAATCCCAGGAGTGATCTCATTTGGAAAGAAATGAGGGTCCCTGAATTCTCTGGAAACTCAAAGACAGGAACTATGTGGCACTTCTCTAGCTGATGTTCCATGTGTCCTTGCAGTGGAGTGTTTGGTTTCGCTGTTAAGTGACTTTGCACTGGGGGAGACTTGAGATGAGGCTGGATGAGAGGGCCACTCCAGGACCCACTTGTTAAGTGGTAACCCGCACACCACCCAATGTCTGCTGGCTCAGCTGTGAAACCTTGGGTCAAGTTGTGGTGATAAAGTCGATTGCTTGCAAAGCAAACCTGCACCTCTAGGTCTTAGTTTTATTCAGGGCTGCTGTCAGCTGTGGGCTTGCCTTTGATGGGCCACAGCAGTGTTTTCACGTCTAACTAGTGTTCTAATGATTGTGAGAGACCAGAGTTAATTGGATCTCCGTGGTACTGTAGATGCTTTAGAAGCCTCCAGTGTCGGGGAGGTAACTGTGTGTGTGCACGTGTTCACGTGTGCCCTCATGCCTGAGCAAGCACCATGAGTTAAGTGTCCCAACCCAGGTCTCAGGCTTGAGTTTGTTTTTGTTTTGTTTTGTTTGTTTGTCATTTTTAAAATCTTTATTGTTGAAAGTATTACATATGTTCCCCTTTTTTTCTCCCATTGACCTTATTGCCTGCCCCAGCCCCTCACCCCAGGCCTCCACCACCCTATTGTCTGTGTCCATGGGTTATCATATATGCATACAAGTTCTTCGGTTGATCTCTTCGCACCCACCCACCCTACCTTCCCTCTGAGATTCCACAATCTATGCCTTGCTTTTATGTCTGGATCTGTTTTGTTCAATAGTTTATTTTGTTCATTAGGTTCCACATATGAGTGAGATTATGTGATACTTATCTTTCTCTGAGCAACTTATTTTGCTTAACATAATATGCTCCTGATCCCTTCATGCAGTCTCAAAGGGTAAGAGCTTTCTTTTTCACTGCTGCATAATATTCCACGGTTTAAATGTACCACAGCTTTTTTATCCATTCATCTACTGATGGGCCCTTGGGCTTCAGCCTTGAGTTGTTAATACTTCTTTTTTCAAAGTCAAAAGTCTTAGCATCACCCCTAGATTCTTAACCTATTTCCTCTCACACTCTCTTGTTGCGTGTGATGTTCTGGGACCAGTTGAAGCTGCCCAGCCAAACTCACTGTGATGGGCAGTGTCTAATCCATCACAGATCTGTTCTGAACTTCCCCTTCTCACTGAATGCTCTGTGCCAGCCAAGTCCCACTTACTGGCTTTCCTTTTGTGGGGTTGCAGCAGCAGCAAGGGCCCCCATTCTCATCTCAGAAGTGCCAACCTGGGTGGCCACAGGTACTTCCTGATGCCTAGTTGCCATGCTTTGAATCATGCAGTCTGACCATGTAGGCAGGGATCAGTATTTTATCACTTCTCCACAGGAGAAAGAGTTTACATTCCTACTCTGAAACCTGAGCTGACCTATTCCTAGTAACCTGAGCAAACCTAACTCATGTACATATGGATGGAGCAAGGAGACCCAGAGAGGGCAGATGTTTTTATGAGGGAATAGGCTAAGTATCTTAGGGCAAGATGGTCTAGTGTGCTTTAGGATTTGGGATGCCTGGGAAATAGAGAAGCTAATCCACCTCTGGCCTTTTGCCTCAGACTCCATGCAAGCCAATGGACTGTGCTTACTCATTGAGCACTAGTATTGTTAGACTTCTCTTTATGTAGGTGTCCTATCTGCCTCAAATACATTGGTGTACACAGAAGTCATCTCTAAGTGGTAAAACACTATACAAATATAAGGTATCATTAGGTCTCTTTAACTAAACATAAGCTCTTTGAAGTCCAGGGTTGCCCAGGATGTTTCTTTGCACTCTCAAAGGTGGTCCCTAATCTCTCTGCCCTTTGCCTGGCTGGTTAAATAACCATTTGCAGCCAAGCTAGAGTTAGCCTCCTCTGTTACTCTCTCTCATAGCACTATTTTTTTCCTTCATGACACTTGTCACAATTTATAATTTTATGTTATCTGGAATTTATTAAAGTATGTCTTTCCCATTCAGCTTTAAGTTCCAGGAAAGTAGGGGCCCTGTCTGCTTTGTTCCTATCTACATTCCCAGTACCCAGATAATATTTTTGAAGTATAAAGTAGTGGTTCCCAAGAGGACATTACGGACAGAGAATCCTACCAGTTGGGGATGTTCTTGGCCTTTACTTTCAGGTTCTGAATGTTCCTAAGGTACCTGGAACATTCCGCCTCTTCCCATTACAATTGAATTTGACTGCTGGTGACTTGATTCAAATAAATCTCAGAGCCTCGAGAACACATTACTGGGATAGAGGTGGCAGCGGCCTTAGTTGACTTGTCCTTGTTCCATTTGTCCAGGGTGTTGTAGGAGGAGGAGGACTGGGTGGCTTTGGGGCTTCAGATTCAGAGGCCGTAAGTGAACTTCTAACCAAGCATGGTGCGCCCTCAGAGAAGGCGTGCTCTTTCAGACCTTCCTATCCATGGTGACAATTTGTGCCCTCCTCGTAGGGAGCTCAGAAAGACATACAGTCACCACATACCAGCAAGAATTCCATCAGAAGTGAGTTACCTTCAACTGACTTTCGGACCTACATTTATAGATTTACCCTAATTCATTTGTGGAATTGTAGCATTACCCTTCATCATTACTTTGAAATCACAATTTCACTCTGAATGACCAGGACTTGTAAGCAATTTCAGCACCAACCTGCCACACATGCTCTGAAACAAGATCTCTGTTAAGCTGCAAGTTCGTAATGGGTGATATTTGGATAACTCTGGTTAAATATAAAAATCATGGGGGATAAGTCAGTTCTGTGCTTGAAACAGCTATACTGGTCTTTGGCTCAGTAATGGCTCTTCCTCTCCTGCAGATCTTGGGCTTTCACAAGCTTTCTGTTATGTTTTTATCTTTCTTTCATGGCACTCCCTTACCCCTGCTTACACTTGTGTGTAAGTGGGCTAGTAACCTATACAAGCCTTTGTGTGGGGCTTTTAAGTATATTTTGTCCAACATTGGTTTTGCCCTAAGTATCTGATCCCCCCCCCCCCCCCCCGACAGTGGCACTGGATTTTGACAATCCTTTTCTTTCTTATCATTATGAGATGGCCCTCATCCAGAATTATGCTCATGGCCATATCCAAAATTAGGACTGTTGCTCAGAAGACCAGGGCCTTGCCAACTGAGCCAGGCAGGAGAGGAATGACAACAGGTTGTGCAGGCCAGGCGAGTCAAAAAAATCTTGGTACTGAATTATCTGTACCTCAGTATTGTGCAGAATTCCCAGCCACTCCAAAAGACTGTAGGAAGAAGACCAAACTAGGAATTTCCAAAGCAAGATGAGAAATTGAGGAAATTTGGGGAAGATAATAGGGCTGGGTGTAACCAATGTAAATTTTTTTAAAAAGAAAGGAAAATAACAGAAACAACGTGAATAAACAAATGTTTAGATGGAATTGAGCAGGAATAATGTGACAGGATGCAGGCAAACCTATGGATGGGGGAGGAATTGGGTAGGAAGAAAGCTCATGATCATGAAATATCTAAATTCAGAATCCCTCTGCAAGAATACCTTCTGTGTTTTAAAGAGTAATTATATGGCACTGTGGTTTAGTGGGATCAGTTGTTAGAATGTTTTCAAATTATTCGTCATGATAATGTACAAATTTTCCGCAAAATTCAGGATTGGAACTTCATTCCTGCAGACTTGCCCACATCAGATATGTTTTTATTTTGTTTTAAATAAAGAAAAAATAAATAAAGCAATCCTATATAATAAAAGCCTAATATGCAATTTGACCAAATGGCAGAATGACTGGTCACTGTGACACACACTGATCACCAGGGGGCAGACAGACACTCAATGCAGGAGGAGCGCCGTTCAGCCAGACGCTGGGCTCATGCCTGGTGAGTGCAACAGTGGTGGCTGGAGCCTCTTCCGCTTCTGTGGCAGTGCTAAGGACCCCTCAGGGGATGTCCAACTGCCGGCTTAGACCTGCTCCCCAAGGGGTCCCGGACTGCGAGAGGGCGCAGGCCAGGCTGAGGGATCCCCCACCCCCAGTGCAAAAATGTCATGCACCTGGCCTCCAGTCAGATATATTTTTGTTTTGTTTTAAATAGCGAAAGACTAAGTAAAGGAAGCAGTGGGAGAGAAACTAGCATGGGATGCCAGAAAGAACATGTGTGGCCACACACCTGCCTGTGTGTGTACACCTACTATAAATGTATATTTTATATGTCTGTCTATCTACTTTACATTTGCTATATATGGGTGTTCCTATTTTTTGGAGACAGATGAATGTTATATATTCTTCCACTAGAACCTTTACGCATCTGCTACATCTCTTTTGTCCATTATTAAAATCAGGGCTCTTTTGTTAAGTAAATAAACTGAATGAATTATCAGTGTTACTCTAGTTCTTTCTCCCTTCATCAATGTGATTTTTAAGCATTTTTATTAATACTTTTAAGTGTTGTATTTGAATGGCTAAGAGTCCTTTTTGTTGTTGTTGTTAAATATGTATTTTTTTTATTTCAGAGATTGGAAGGAAGAGGGAGAGATAGAAATATCAATGATGAGAGAGAATCATTGATTGACTGCCCCCTGTGTACTCCGCCCCCCCCCCCCCCCCCCCCCACCTCCCGGGAATTGAGCCTGAACCGGGGCATGGGCCCTTCCCAGGAATTGAACCATGACCTCCTGGTTCATGGGTTGACGCTCAACCACTGAGCCACACCGGCTGATCTAAGTCCTGCTTTTTTTTAAAAGACAAATCTTTTATGTCAGTGTCAAATGTATCCAAGTCATGATAAGTGCTTAAGCTAGTCTCTTGCCTTCTCTGGGCTTCATTTTATCTTCGAGCTGTGAATAATTATTCCAGCTCCGCCCTGCACTGCAGGGATATTTGGAAGGTAAATGAGATCGTATTTCTGACAGTATTGCCTGATCTTCAGAGACAACCTGTAGCATTATTATCCAGTCGTTATTGTTCTCTTAACAAATTGCACCCCATGTAATACAATACTTGTGGCACCCACGGCTGAGCTGGGCTTTCATTGGCAGAATGATTTCTACTCAGTGGCTCATCTTGGGCTGTGCTCAGAGTTCACTGTAACATCCTGTGGGCAGGAATTTAGTGGATGTCTGAGACTGAAGTGAAGATGGTGGCATTGGCTTTCTAGGGGGAGGCTTTTGGTCGGGAGGTGGCTAAGTGATTATAGGAAGGCAGGTGCTGATTTACCTGTTTGCCAGTTGGTTTTCTTTGGGGAGGCACTGTTTCAATTTACTGCATTCCTTGGAGGTTTGACATATCAATTAGATGTTATTGACAGTAATCGAGGGGCAGTTGCTGTAAATGTGAAGTTTTTACTGGTAGGCCATGAAATGACACCCCAAGGGACTGTAACGGAGTGGCATGATGGATATCGTGTTTCCTGCACTGGGAAGAGGGGCTGATTAATAGGGGAGGATGACTCTACCTCCTGCACTAAAATGGTATTTATTCATTTGCTGTCAATCAAGCCTTCTGTTCTAATTGGCTGAAAGGTTAAATCATCAATATCTGCTCATAAACCAAGTTAAAGTAGGAAGAAAAGCAGCATTAAATCATAATCAGTAGTCTGTTTATTTACTGCATTGTTACATCTGTGTGACCTTGGAGAGCCTTTCTCTACCCTCTGGTTACAGTAGCAGCCTGAGCTGAGGACTCTCAGGGGCTTGGGTGAAGGTTGCTGGAAAGGAGATGTTGGCTGTGCCTGGTGGTGGTGTGGCTGGAATTTAAAAAAGACAATGCTCGGTGTGATGGTGCCTCTGCATAATATAATTAGACCACGGCAACTTTTCCTGCTGTGTTTTTAATGTACGGCTCTTATATTGCTCAACACTTGTAAAAGGAAGAGTTATTTTTGAAGAGACAAATACATTTCCACACTAACAGTTTTATAAAGGTGTCAGTGAATAAGTATAGGCATCACTAAGTCACATTTTAAAGGCAGGCTTCTCGTTGTGATACATCTGCATTACCAAGTCTCATTTCTGAAATGAATCACACAGTAAACCTTTAAGAGAGTTGAGTAAAAGATCCCTGATGGCCAGTACAAGTGTGTATTGTCCCACCCTGCAGAAAGGATAGCTTCAGATCCATCCCGGGGAGAACACTGGCGGTCGGTTCCCCTTTCCATAGGCAAGTTTCAAGTGTAAGCTCCCTTGGGGTTAAGGGGCTTTCTCACTGCCACAGTAGCTTGTTCAAAGAAAGCCAGGAGTAAACTCCCATCAAAGGGTCTTTCCACTCAGTCCCCCCTGCTAGAGCACATCTGGCTCCTCAGGGGCTGACAAAGGTCAGCGTCCCAGAACCACATCTCTGAAGAAGGCGGGGCCACCCTGATGGCACGCTCACCCTCTGGGACACTTTCCTCACCTCGCACACCACTCCAGCTGGGCTTCTTGCTCACCTGCTCCCTCAGCCACTGCCCCCATCCCAGAGGGACAAACACTAAGGAGTGAACAGCTTCTTCATTATCTTGGTGTTTAACAAATTCACTCCCATGGTTGTTTATTTCAGTATCGTAAGCACAGACAGCCATGTCAGCTCTTGATCCTGATATACTGTATTACCATGTTAAATACAGTGTTAACTACCATTGATATAACATATTAAAAATAAATTAGCCAAAGACGGTCTACTTGTCAGTTCTTTGGAGTGTCTCTGAGATGGCAGGGGTAGCGGAATGTTTTCCTCAATGTTTGAAATTAGTGTATTTGTGTATCTGTTTTAGGTTATGTTTGTGGAAAGGTCTAACAAAGCCATCAGTGACTTCTATGGCAAAAATGGCCACCATTATTTGCTTTCCTATCTTTGGTGGCTGCTGAGTTAATTTTACCATAGGAACACTCACCCTCTCAAGAGCACCTGGCCTTATCTTTCTTGGTGAGTGACAGAACTTTGGGGGTATGTTGTCCCACAGTCAGACCACACGTGAGATGTGTGACAAGTTCCCAGATTGCATGGCAGAATGGGAGCAGTTTCAAAGCAGAGAATTTATCAGAAAGATGAAAGTCAAGAAGCTGGGTTCAGGTGCTAATTTGTGAGGAGAGCATGTCTGGTCTGCAGAAGAGGAAATGATGGATCAGTGTCCTCGTCCTCCTTCTGCAGGAGCAGACAGCAGCACTCGTGTGTGTTGCTTCTCACTCAACCTGCACAAAGAGCTAGTCAGTCATCATAGCTGTCAGTGTCACCAGACCCATGCACGGCCTGGTGAGCACTGCATAACTGTGCAGGAGAGGGGTCTATCCAGAAAGTCACACTTAACACAAGGATTATTTCTCCCATCGGGTAAAATGTCATTTGTAATTAGAAATTAAATTTCATATATAGAGAAATTAAATGTCATATAACTAGTCATTAAATTTTTGTGTCTGAGAAACATACAGTCTGTTGATCATTAGGATTTGAGAATAAAGAAAATTAAGATGATAGGGTTTCCTTTGCAAAGTTGCCCAATCATAGCTTCAATTTGTTTGTCCTTGGGAGCTTCTATCTCTGCCCCCACACTCAGCCTGAGGGAACCCAGGCAGCTGGCAGTGGACATTCCAGACCCATGAAGCTGGGATCTGGACATGGGTCTTGCCTACTGTTGTGTGAGAAAATATCTCAGAAGGTCTTCGCAGTTGGAGGGTAAAAGTTAGGATAAGCAGTCCTCGGAAGTCTGGCAGGTCCAGGGAGCAGCAGGGACCCAGCCTGGGAACCTGGGGGTCAGAAACAGACTGTAGCCCCAGGGAGGCTGGAAGGGTTATGGCAGGACCTTAGGGTGTCAAGGGGATTGGGGAGAGCAGGGGTCAGGACCAGATTCGTCCCATAGCCTGGTTTTGTCTGACCTCTAAGCTTAGAATGGTTTTTGTTTTTTTAAAGTGTAAAAAATAAAGAAGAATATGTGATGGGGGGTGTATGGCCTAAAATATTTACTATCTGGCCCTTTACAGTAACGTTTGCTGGCCGTGGGAGTAGGCGTAGACTTGAATTAGAATAATTGTTGTAACCAGGAGTCTGACATGCTTGTTGAGTTGCCGGGAATAAGGTGAGAGCCAGTTCTGAGGACCTGCAGGATCCTCAGGTCCCACCCCAGATCTACAGCATCAGAAGCTCTGGGTTCCATCTCAGGGACCGACACCCCACCCCACCCCACCCCACCCTCTACCCCTGTCTGTGTGTCACACACCCTGCAGGTATGCTGGTGAGCTCCAGTGTGAGAGTCCCTGGACCAGCGCATGAGAATGCACGTCAGAGCCCCAGTGCAGGCACACCTACTTCCCACCCGTGGGCAGCCCTGGACCATAGTGTCGTGTTCTCTGAAGGCAGTTGCTATCTTCACTGTGAATGACAGCTACAACACAGGTCACTGTGGAGGGGTTCTGTTATGAGGACCATTGGGAATTCACTTCTAGGCAAATTCTTCAGATATTGTCAGAGCTGCTGAGCAATACCGGGGGGCATAACAGAGTATAGGAATGGGGGACATACACCTGCTACCATGCATGCAGAAAAGCCATTCACCCAGGGACCCAGGCTTGGGAGTCCCAACAACTAAGATCCTCAGAGGAAGCCTGTGTTTCCCAAATGCTGCATTTCTGTAGCAAGCACTCTGCTGCATCCAACTAGACTTGCTCACTACAGAAAGGGCTCTTGGCCAAGGACTCTTAGAAGTGTTCAGAGCCTGTACCAGTCTTCTGGCCCCAAAACCCAACAATGTGGCTCCCTTTCATGCTGTTTTGTCATATCTAGAAGAAGTGACTCTAAAAGGAGTGTCATCTTTAGGTCCGAGCAGTGGCCCTTCTCAAGGCGTGAAGGCAAAGCCTCCAAATGGGTACTGAGGGGCCTTCTCCCTGGGGCAGTGTTTAGGCAAGGCCATGTAATTCGGGGCAGTGGTGTAAGGAGTGTTTTGGGTTGTTAATCTCTAGTTTAAAGGCTCCTCAGTACAGAATTTCAGATTTGGAGTTCTGCTGACTCGATGAGGGGAAAACAAATTAGCTGAATGACAAAACAGCTGAAATTTCATCCATTTCTACATCTCAAACCCACAGCTCTTTGGGACTGCCCAGCAGGACATTGGCATGATTGTTACGGGGCAGAGCCACCACAAAGCAGGGAGATGAGCAAATTATCCAGCAACTGTAGGAAAATCTACTTCATACTTTCACACACTTGGTTGAATTTTTTTAAAATATTGACTGAACAACTTGCTGATTATGATTGCCAACAGCTCTGTTTGACAGTCTGACAGAAAGCTAATGGGCATTTGCAACATCACCAGCAGTAACAGGGCCTCTGTCAGCAGCTGTGAGGAAGAAGTGTGCCTCTGGACCAGAAGAGTGGGTCCTGTCCCCCAGGGCTGTCCACTGGGCCTTGGTAAGCTGTTTGTCTAGCGAGCCCGGGGCAGGCATGAAGCCTGTACATCTCCATCACTCTGAGGGGTTTTTATGTTCCGATCTACAGGAACACAAATAATATTCTTTCTAAGCTGCTCCAAAATACCAGTGATAGAAAATATCATGGAAGAGGTGAATTGCCAGACAGTAAGCCCTCATGACCGAGAACTTATTCATAAAATGATGACAAATTTATTGCACACGTTCACTGCTGGCTTTCTGAGATTAATAGCTTATCTATCTGATTTTAAAGGCTGACAATGGAATCAGAAAGAGTTACTACCAATGGACACAGACAACGGGGCGGGGGGAGGGGAGGTGGCGGGTGAGGGCATGTGCTGGGGGGTGGGAGCGGCCAGGGAGAGTTCATTTGGGGAAAGGGAGACATATGTAATACTTTCAACAATAAAGAATTTAAATTTTTAAAAAAAGAAAGACTTACTGATCAGGTTTCCCATCCATCCCCTTCACCCAGCAACCTTCCTCCCCAAGACATAATACAGAGAAACAAGCAGATTTGGCTTCAGCAAGTCTCACAGTCTTTTTTTTTTTTTTTTAATTCTTTCTTTAAAATATATTTTTATTGATTTCAGAGAGGAAGAAAGAGGGAGAGAGAGATAAAAACATCAATGATGAGAGAGAATCATTGATCGGCTGCCTCCTGCAAGCCCCCCACTGGGGATCGAGCCCAGAACACGTGCCTTTGACCGGAATCGAACCTGGGACTTTTCAGTTTGGAAGCCGACACTCTATCCACTGAGTCAGTTTTTATTGCAGATTTCCATGTGCCAAGGATAACTGTTAACCTTCCTGAATGCAATTGGACTTCTTGAGTCAGCCTTCAACTCTGCATATCCTCGGGCAGGGCCTGGGCTGTGAATGACTAGGGCATGTGGAGACACAGCCTGAAGGGAAGCCATAGTTTACTACTTCACAGTAAACAAGCCATTGTGTGGTGTCTTAGCCTTGGGGGCATGAACAAAGGTCAAAAGCAGGTGTTAAAAAATACAAGGCATCAAATCTTGGGCATGGTGCACTCACTCATGGCCTCGGTTCAAGAAATGCAGGCAGGGAATCTCTGAGGTGCTGGCCTGGGGAGAACAGGATTCCTCAGAGTGAGGTGCCACCAGTGTAACTTCTTTCTCCCTGTGGCTAATTCAAGTGATTGGATAACAGCCCTGGCCTGCCATGCCTCCAGCCTCTCTCCTTGCCCACGGCCTCCTACCTGTCTTGGCATCTGGTTATGTCATAAATTATCTAAATCATTCAACTTAATTCATGTGCTTAACACATGCCCCGTTGTCAACTGACCTGTCCCATTGTCCACCAGGCTTTGTGAAAAGTTCACAGGGAGCCCAGGCTGCTTCTGGCTGCCTACACTAGGACACCATGAGGCAGCCTGGCCCAAGGCTCGGAGATGGGCAGAGCAGGGTCGCAGGTCAAATTTCTTCTTGCCTGAGTCTAGGCCTGTGCACAGCGAGGACTAGACATGGGGAAGTGGGGGTCAGAGGGTGACTTGGACCCAGCACAAGGGGAGCCAGGGACTTACAAAGGAACACAGTCTTCAGAGGTCTAAGCCAACAAATAGAGGACCCAGAAAGTCACCACACCAAGTTGAGGGATGGTGATTTTATTATTATTATTATTATTATTATTATTATTATTATTATTAAGAAAGTGTTTGGAAGAGGAAGAAATGATTTTTTAAAAGTCAACTTTCTTTCTGTCAGAAAGGTCCCAGAAGAAAGATTGTTGCCCTCACCGCCTGCCTTACATCAGCTTGCATGCCATTCATCGTCTTGCTTTAATTGTATTGAATGTGGCAGTTTATGCAAATTCTGGAAAAGGCCTTTATGGGGCTGCCAGAACACTTGTCACCTTTCTGTTACAGAACTCACATTCAGAAGTTCCTGTGCACTGAATGGCTCCAGGCTAATCTTGAGGGCTCCTTGCTAAGAGCCAAACTTTTCATCATAGAGAAACATTCTTTTTGTACTCTGGAGATTTTTAAAGCTCTCCCCAGTGCCCCCAATTTCTTATCCGTTCCCTATCCGTTCAGCTGCAAATATCAGCCCTTAATGGCTGGAGAGAGAGTCTATTTTTAAGTTTGTACTGAATCTATCCTGGTGTTGGGTGCTGAACGGCTTTGGCATGTCACCAGGTCTGGAATACTGGTAGGGGCTTAGTGTGATTTTTAGGTAGGGAATTGGTCAGGTTTGATTCGGAGGCTGCCTGCCTGCCTGTCCTTCTGGATGTCGCTGCCTGCCGGGCTGGGCATTATAGTGGCTCTGAGGTCGGGGCCAGGTGTTGTTCTGCACAAGCTTTTGGCATGAGCTTCTATAAAAGCAGTCCTTTTTTTAAACTTGAAATTCAGGGTGCATTTAGTCCTCATTGTGTTCTAAATGCATTTGGTTTTTAAAACACTAGGAAATGAAATTGCCAGATTCTTAACATTTGAAAATTGGCTCCTGCCCATGCCTAGTCCTCATATTTCCAGTGTGCATTTCAGAGAGAGTGTGCTTCTGGGAGACATGGCATTGGGCAGTCACGCAGAGCCAAGGAGGAGGTGGTGCTCCCTCGGTGGCAGCAGCCTCTTCCCAGTTAGTGTGGCTCCTCACTGGCTGAAAGGAGCCACTCACGTCCTTAAATCAGTCATTCTGTTGGTCGTGGAACTTGCTGGGGACAGAGAATCCTCAGGAACAGCAGACCAAATCTGCCCTCTCCACCAGCCTCTAGAACTGTCTGCTGCCACAAAGTGGGCCAGGCTGCCGGCTCTTCAATTCATTTAGCAGTTTTTACCCTTCAGACAGATTTCAGCAAAATTCCTAAGTGGAGAATTCCACTGAGGGATCAAAATATCCCTAATGAACAACACGGAGTAAATCAAGGTATTTGGAGGGTGCAGGGCTATGGGGGAGGAGAGGTGAGTCTTCCTTCACCTGTTCAAGTCCCCTCACCCCCACCACAGGCCTGGCCTACAGTAGCCCAGACTGTACTTACACAGGAACGTCACAGCCTGTGACACCGCAGCCAGGCAAAAATGGACTCGCCCAGCTGCCATCGGAGGGAGGTAAACAGCGAACCCAGAACCTGTGCCATGGATGGGGAGCCCTGGCTGTTAAAGAGAGCTCTCCTACTCTCCTCACCCGCAGGGGAAGGCCGCACCCATTCTCCCCCAACGTCACCCGGGACAGGCCTCCACAGCCCTTCCTGATCACCATGTTAAGTGGTTTTGAATTTCTCTTCTGGGCCAAGAGTTACTACTCAGTTGCCAGAATCGGCAGGTTGCTAATTTCCCTCCTGCACATCAGCTATTAGTGGGTCCGGTCACATCAGAAGGGTCAGTTGTGAACTCAACATAGTGATAGCCATTGTTGGACTAGACCAGTGGTTGGCAAACTCATTAGTCAACAGAGCCAAATATCAACAGTACAACGATTAAAATTTCTTTTGAGAGCCTAATTTTTTAAACTTAAACTTCTTCTAACACCACTTCTTCAAAATATACTCGCCCAGGCCGTGGTATTTTGTGGAAGAGCCACTCTCAAGAAGCCAAAGAGCTACATGTGGCTCGTGAGCCGCAGTTTGCCGACCACAGGTCTAGACAACTGTTTGGCTCCTAAATTCTTTCTGAATGTTTATTTCCAGAGAGAGCCATGAATTTTCGCCTCCCAAACAAGTGGCAGCAAGAGTCCATTTATTTATGTATTTATTTAGCCTCACCTGAGGATATTTTTTTTTTCATTGATCTTTAGACAGAGTGGAAAGGAAGGAGGAGAGGGAGAGAGAGAAACATCAATGTGAGAGAGACACATCAATTGGTTGCTTCCCACTCGCACCCCGACCAGGCTGAAGATCAGACCTGCAACCAAGGCATATGCCCTTGACCTGGAATCAAACCCAGACGGCCTGTAGGCCGGCTATCAGGCATTGGAGCATCTGGTCGCGACATCGGCCCCATCTCGCCCTTTGTGGTTATCTAGTTGGTACTCCCAGCCTGGTTCCTGACGAGGAACGGCCTGGGCCCCCACCAGCATAGAGGAATCTGTAAGGTGGATCTGATCTGCGTGGCCCGTCGCTGCTCCTAAGACCCTTTACCTTTCATCTGATGTTAGGGTGGAAGAAAGAATGACATGGATGGCATGCCGGGTGAGGTCATAGGCCTGAGAAAGGTATCAAAATTCCTTGACGAACGCGGTGGGGTTGGCAGAAAAGGACCCCAGCCGCTTCTCAATCTGGGAGAGATCCGACAGAGAGAAGGGAACATGGACCCTGACCACTCCCTCAGCCCCTGCAACTTCCTAGAGGGGGCAGAGGAGAGGAGGAGCCCGGGAGCGGGTGTGCCTGCTGACTGGGGAAGCAGGCGGCAGTGGGGGAAGGGGAAGGTCAGTAGGTAAGGGAGAAGACCCTGGGAGAGGGGATGGCGGATGAAGGTCGGGGAGTGAGGAAGGGGGAAGGGTGGGAACTGGAGGTACGGCAGAAGAAGCTGTGGAGTAAGGAGGCGGGTGAGTCGGAGGGGAGGAAAGATTCTCAGGGGGTTCAGATAAGGCGGAAAGTGGAGGGGTATCAGTAGGCAGAGGGGGTTTCTCGCGAGCTAGGAGAACCTGGGCTGTGGAATAGGAGGAGCAGAGGGAGGGACGGGAGTGCAGGTAGAAAAAGGCCTGGACATATGGAATCTCGGCCCACTTCCTGGCTCGTTGGCAGTAATTACTGAGGTCAGTTAGTCCCGCTTTCAGGGTCATCTGGACCCACTGAAGCCATGCCATGTTACAGAAGTAGCCAGATTGGTGAGGACACCCTAGAGGTGTCTTTGGTGAGTGCCCATTCCAATTCCTGGGGTCGGGTAGCAAAAGGTCAAGGACCAGGGTCCCAATCCCTGAGCCAATGCTATGACGGGGAACCCAAGGGACAGTAGAGGACATCTCCTCTACCCCCTGGGATCCGGAGTGAGGCCCAAAGGCCGGAAAACCGAGGCGGGCAGGAACGTCTTCGCTGCCTCCCCAGGTTCGAAACCTCTCCTGGAGAGGCCAGGAGGGCTATGCCCGGAAGGCAATCTCTGACGCGGGCCGAGATTTACGGACAGAGACGCAGGGAAAACCGCCAGGAATTAGCACGGGTTGGGATTTACTGCCCACGTTGCCTAGCCAAGGGAAGAAGGCTGAGTATCCTGAGCCACGAAGAAAGAAGAAGGGGGAG
Source organism: Corynorhinus townsendii (assembly GCA_026230045.1). Lineage (NCBI taxonomy): Eukaryota > Metazoa > Chordata > Mammalia > Chiroptera > Vespertilionidae > Corynorhinus > Corynorhinus townsendii. The sequence goes on from JAPDVU010000004.1 coordinate 93,196,826, forward strand.
AGTGGGGGGGCCCCAGACCATTAAAGGTCAAACAGGGAGCTCGCCCCCCACCCTGGTACGGCACCAGATGTAAGGTTTGCGACACAGGAGACAAAACACAGAGTCCAAGCCATTAGAAAGGGGAGGTTTTAATCTTGCGCTCCCGGGTGAAATTCGCTGGTCCGAGGGTGGGCCAGGGAAGTTCGCGCCAAAAAGGGGCATAAGCATTTCTTTTATACAGCTGTTTAGTGAGGGGCGGGTGGAGGGCATGAGAGGTGTGGAATTGGCCTTGGGCCAGGGGTCTAGGAAGGCGCCAGTTATCTCTGTCACCATCTACCTTGTAGATGCATGCATAGGCTCTGGACTTCCCCCCCTGCCTGACCTAACAGAACCCATTTTTTATTCACTTTTTTGTTCAGAAATCTTCTTAGAGATGGGAACTTGCAACATAAAATCTTCAACTAAAAAGCTCTGCTGTGTTGGCCAGCTTCACCAGAGAAGCCAGTGGTCAGGCTCCTGAGGAAGGAACCTTTTTCCCTGAGTGGGTACGAGATGGGAGCTGAGGACCTCAGGTGGCCTGTGACCTCACTGGTATTGGGAGGTGTGTAGGGACTCCTGACCCTAAAGCAGTGGGCTGAAGACACTCCCTCTGGTAAGAGTCCCAGGTCTCTTAGTCTCTCGGAGGAGGCTAACGACAGGCAAAGCTGAAGGTCACGAATGATAAGATCCATGTGTGACAGAAACCCTATTAGAAAGAACTTTTCAGAAGACTAACCAGACATTTAGAACTGTTTCTACAGTTTGTTTGCGAGGGACCCGTTAAACCTGGTAAGAAATGCCAGCCTGAGAGGGTGCATTATAGGTGCTATTTTGATTGACTAGGCCCATGGTCGGCAAACTGTGGCTCGCGAGGCACATGTGGCTCTTTGGCCCTTTGAGTGTGGCTCTTCCACAAAATACCACGGCCTGAGCAAGTCTATTTTGAAGAAGTGGTGTTAGAAGAAGTTTAAGTTTAAAAAATTAGGCTCTCAAAAGAAATTTCAATCGTTGTACTGTTGATATTTGGCTCTGTTGACTAATGAGTTTGCTGACCACTGGACTAGGCCACCCCTGTTTCTACATCACGCAGAGCTCTGTCCAGGTGCTGAGAAGCGTGCGGGCATGGGGCGCGCGCACACCCAAACACACCAGCTCCCACCCCTGGTTGTGTACAAACATGAATACAGAGACAGGAAGAAACAGGAATTTCCTTTTTTGTCTGCATGACACTCAAAACCACTGGTTTGTAGCACAGCTGCTGCTGCAAGAGAGAAGCACTTGGCCCAGAGTCTGTTTATGTGTTTGCACCGAGAAAGCAATCTTCGTTGCAAGGAGCTCTAAGTGAGACAGAGTAAGAGAATAAGAGAGAGATAATTATCTAAATTATGTTCGTGCTATTATTGAAGACGAATATAGTTAAAATGTAATTAAATATGACAGGCTAGCAGGATGTAAGCCAAGCTGTGGAATGCTAATCATCAATTACTGCACCCCCTTAGGGGTATTGAGGAGCACTGGAGCTTGGGGATGGGGACTGAGCGAGATGTGGAGTATGAAAACAGCCCCCTCTTTTCATGACCCCCCCCCACACTCAAACACTCCTAGTGTTCCCAGGACACAGACCTCCCTGTAGCTGCCGCAGGGTTAGAAGCTCTCAGCTCCACTCCCAAGGAGCTGGCCAGGGTCAGGGCCTTTTCTTTGAGAGGAAACTCTCTAAAAAGGAAAATTATGCTATGAACAGGGAAGGCAAAAACCCAAGACCGGCTCATGTGAGAGCAGTAAAGGCATGCATTCATTTGCCCGAGAGGCCCAGAAACCCCAGGTGCACTGTAATTGGGACAGAAAATGACATGTTCTGTTCCAGGAGGCTGCTCCTGACCCTCCATCAGTGCAGAAGGAAGGGTGTGCCCTTGGCTGTGCATTGAAGTTACCTGAGGAGCTCAGGCAGGGCCTGCCTCAGAGGCTCTGAGTTTTAATTGGTCTGAGGTACGACCTGGAGTTGGAATTTTAGAAGCTCCACCAGAGCACCTGAAGAGTAACAGTGCTTCCTCCTTTCAAAAGCCTCCTTGTCCTGGTCTTGAGGCTAAGAAGAGAACAGCGTAAGAAGATAGGTTTGTGGGGTTTTTAACTGAAACATAATTTATGTATCAGTTCTGGTGTTGGATCCCCAAAGAATTTTGAGGTGGTGGGAGTCCTGTATAAGAATTAGAAATTTAATTCATTCCATTTCACCACCACCTGAGCTCTGTCTAAGGCTGGAAAAGAAACTGGCCGCCTGCTTGGCCAGGTGGGTGATGCAAGCCAGTACAGCAGACTAGGGTGGGCCCAGGGGTGGTGGAAACCACCAGAAGCTTGAGGCCTGGCCTGGCCTGTTCACCTCAACTCCAAGAAGGCCCAAGGATGCCAGATATTCTCGTTTTCAAGAGAAACCAAACATTTGTATTTGTATTTGTCATCTCCCATTTTTTAAGTGGCAGCTAACTCCAATTTTAAAAATTACTCAGCACACCAGCAAAATATGTCTGTGAGTCTCCCATGTGTGACCTTTGCTCTCAGGAAGCATTTGGCTGATCAGCATGTGACTAAGTGATCATGATCCTGGTGGCTCCTAACGAGCTGTTTTCCTGCCACCTTGGGTCTGCAGTCAGGTTAGACAAACTTGGCCCCAGTGTACCTGAGCCTGGCACATGCAGAGCTCTCAGTAAATGGATGTGGAATGGATGGGCGGAAGGGTCCGAATTCCCTGTGAATCAGGGCAGTGAGGCAGCTGTAACATCTGCTGCATAGACACCCTCTCTCTAGAGCAAAGGAGGGGGCCTGAGGACCGTCCAGGCTGGCTGGGAGCTACCAGGGAGAGGCCCCCAGGACCCAGTCTGAGGGTGACAGCTGGAGAACCCCCACTTCACCCAGTGCTGGAAGACACGCTCTCCTCACATGCCCAGTCCAGGGCGCATCTTTAGGAATGATGAAAGAGGTGGCTGTGACCCTTGGCCATCACAAGGGCGAGGAAGACAGTGGGAACAGCTTGCTCGGAGGGACGGCAGGCAGCTGTGGGTCAGCTCTCGAGGGCGAGGCGCGCTCATAAAGGACTGTCAGCCGGCTTCACCCAGTCGAACTCTCAAAGCCTTGGGCAAAGCAAGTCTCAGAGCCACAGAGCTCAGTTAATAGGGGACAGCCTGTAGAGTTTCCTCCCACTTCGGGAATCTTCCTACAAGGTTCCCATTTGCCTTCCAGCCCTGATCACGAAGGGCGTGAATGCATCTGTTCCCTGTGTACCCTTTCTGTTCCTCCTCACCACAGGCTTTGCTCCCTTTCTTCACTCTGCTGTTTTTCATTTAACTTTTGAATTTTTTCATTTTTATCAAAGTTACACATGTACATAGTTTTAAAAACCAAGTAGAACTTGTAACAAAGAGCAGCAGTCCCTTGCTTTACCCTTCCCACCGCAGGTTCCTCTCCCATGGGAACTTCTTTCCTTTTTTCCTTAAAAAAAAAGTTAATATTTTGAAAATATTATATATTCAAAGAAAATACATTTAATATGGTTTAAAAATTAAAAACTATAGGGACAGTGAAATGCCCTCCTCCAGAGAGGATGGTTTATGCATAAACAGATGTGTCTTTTCCCTGTTTTTTTATACCGTAGAGATCTCTAGAGTCGTGCCCCCACCTGTGGCTGACTCTCCTCTCACTCTCTTTCCCTCCCCACTTCCACCCAGCTATCCAGCTGCTAGTCTTTCTTGTTTTCTTTCCTGCTAGTCTTTCCTAGTAGGGAGAGAGTTGTACCAACATTTTCTTAGCCAGACCACAGGGATGGGTATTTAGGTCATTTCTATTCTCTGGTCCACACCGTGCCACTAAAGCTGTATGTTGCTGTGTTCAGGCGGGGCCCGCATAGAGCAGACTGTAAGCAGCGATGGAGGAGGGGTTGCGCTCCAGGCCTGTGGACATGTCAAATGCTGCTGGTTGCGGTATGTCAGTTTGCACTTCTTCCCGGTGTGAGAGTGCCCTGGACTCTACTTGTCCAGCCCAGCATGTGATCAGACTCAGATTTGGGGGCAGACACGTTCATTTGTTTTAAACCTGTCTTTTGGTCTATAACTTCATGTTTCTAAACAACATGCTTATTCTGTTTCTTAATTCTGTTATCAAAATTATCTGTTGTCTTCTTAGTTTGGAAGTGGTTTTGGCCTCCTTGCCCTTCCCCCTGCCTCCTCTCCCCACCTCCCTCTCCAGTTACTGCTTTTCTTTATATCATTTATGGTGGCCACTAGCATGACCATGTAACTCTTGTTCAAGCCATGTAACGTGTTATGATCACCTTTTTTCATTCGTCTGTTTTTCCTGGAGTTAAAAATTACTTTGTATTTTACACATTTCATTAATTTTCTATGTACTTACCACTAACTCTTCCCCCTAACTTTTGTCAGAGGGATACAAATTCCCTCAACCTGCTCTAACGTCTCTGGTAAGTCAGTGTGGTTTTTCTCCTGAGAAGGTCCCCTGGCAGCCCCCACCTTCCCTCTCCCTCTGGTTGCCCCCACCCTCTGTGCATTCCCAGGCCCTATTCCTGTTTCCTGGATTCCATGACTTTCTTTGCCTTCCTTTAACATTTTGTTTGGTGAAGTTCATTTTCCATTAGTTTCTTGTGAATGCACTGGAAGTAAATTTTTGAGATTGATGCCTAAATGTAAGTTTCTTTGTTCTATCCTAATACTTGACGATAGTTTGGCTGGAAACAGTCCTCTGGCTGGGAACTAAGTTCTCCCTCAGCATTTGGACTAAAGGGCTCCCTTATCCTCCAGCTCCGGTGTTGCTGTTCAGGCAGCTCATTGGTCTGGCCCCCACTTCTTCTTGTTGCCCTGCTGCCCTCCAGAGCTTTTAGACCCTCTAGTGTCTCAGGAACATGCTTGGGTCGGTGATTCCTCATGGACTGTGGTGGCCTCTTTAACGTGGAGACTCATGTCCTCAGGTCTGGGAAGGTGCCTCTGCTATGTCGGCGATTTTCTAGCTCACTTCTTCTCCACTCTTTCTCTGGAACAGCTAACTGGGTAGTGGACCTCTTAGTTTGATTCTCTCCTCCTCTTATCCTTTTTTCTCTCTTCCTCTTATCCTTTTTCTTCCATTCTCTACTTCTGTCATTTTATTTGACATTCTGAAAAATTTCCTCAACTTAAGTTTCTATTTTGTTGAATTATGTATTTCAACTCAGTTTAATTTATGAGAGCATTTCCTTGTTCTCCAAATATTCCTTTTCATATTCTTTTATTCTATCTCAAACATGTAATAATTTTCTTATCTTTCTAGAGGTATTATAGGTTTTTTTTCTGAAGTTTTATTCTGCTTGCTGAATTACATCTATATCCTCTGAGTTACTTTCCTTTTCTGTTTGCTTTTGGTCTCTATCTTTCATGTTAGAGTCTTTGATCCTTGGCTGGCTGTTTACTTGTAAAAGTTAGGCACTGAGAAAGCTGGCTGGGAGCATCTGCATGTGGCCATCTGGTGGGCCTCACTGGAGGCCAGCAGAGGGGATTGGGTGTTTCCCTGGAGACCTTGCCACTCATTCAGACCCAGCACAGGAGCCCTCTCCCAGTTTGGCGTGGCCTTTCCTCCTTTCGTGTTGCTCTTAGCCATTTGTCCCTGTGCCAGAGGGAACTTCCTTAATACATTACCCAAAGCGATGCTCCCCACTCTGTCTACTCACGTGCTTGTTTCCCCCATGGCCCTCTTTAACTCGGATAAAATTGTTTGCCTCTCTCTTCCACTACAATGGAAGCTTCTTGAGGGCAGAGTCTAAAACAAGGCCTGTTCCATAGGAAGCACTTGATAAATATTTATAGGGAGATGCATGGAGAGACAGAGAGAAGGAAAGTAGATCAGTATCTCGAGGTCTTTCCTCTTGAGCTGGTCAGTCTCCTGCCTGGGGGTTAGGCCTGGGTGCCCAGAAGTCTCCTTCTGGGGTACTCACTTCCATGTGACCCCTTCCTCTTAGCCCCTGCAGAATCCCTATGCCCAATGCCCCCAGGGTCCAGACCCTCTATGTTCAAGGACTCCAGAGTGAAATCCCTGTCTCCTGCCAAGATGGAAGGGGACGTGTCCCCACTATTTTGGGAGGAGGACAGGAGAGTTGGGGGGATTCACCTGCTCCTTTACCTGCTTTCAACTAGTGCTCTTGGTTCAGCCCCTACACACCCTCACCATCAGAGGCAGCTGGTGACTCAAGCACATGGCTTTTTAGGCTTCTGCAGGGTGAGTCCGCCTGCTTCCTACATGTCTTCTCTCTGAGGTGTTGACGCAGAGATGGTAACATCTCCTTAATCCTTCTCTGTTTTGCGTATGTGTGTGTGTGAAATAATACACATATTAGATATGAAACCTTTATTAAATTCCCGTCCTGTGTTTTTAGTGGAGGAAGCAACGATTAACCCAAGGGATTAGTTTGCCAGGTCTCACTACCAGTCTGGCCCTGGCCAAGTGCTTTCTTGTCCCCGTCTTCCACTGCTCAGCAGGTCTCCTACAGAACGTTCTGGCATTCACACTCTCTCTACAGCATAGGCAGCAGAGTCATGTGTTTGCAGAGCAGAAAGACCAGGCACCCTGGGCTTGGGACCCTCCGTTCCTGCGGAAGGCGGGTGGGGCATAGGCTGGAAAGCCCTTCTCCTTGGTCCTTCCTCCTGTGGCCCTCAGGAGCCTGCACCCAGCCCTGGCACACACCTGCACTAACAGATGGTGATAGTTCCCCCCTCCCACCCCCACTATTCTCCCTGATTTTTATATTTGCACTTTGGTTAATTCCACCTCTGGCAAATTCTCACATAAATGCAGATGTGGTTTAATCCCTTTCTTCTTCCTCTTTCTTTTTATTTATTTAAAGAACTGTTTAAAATACAGAAGAGATTAAAAAGTAATATAACATTCTCTCACATACTTATCCCCAGAATTGACTAGTTAATATTTTTCATATATACTCGTCTTTTTTATTTTAATCAAAGAAATAAAATCTTCCAGTTAATGTTGAAGTCTCCTTTGTTCCCCCAAAGCAGTCCCATCCCTACCCTCTCCTCAGACAATCACTGCCATGGATTCAGCATATGTCTTTCCAGAGTATTTAGAAAATGTTTTACAAGCACATATGTTTTAATGAGTAACCTCTGTGCAGTATTGTACGTGGTCCTGCCCGCTGGGTAGTGTCCTCTAACTTGCATGTTGTAAGCCTGTGCTTTAGATCTTTCAGATCCTTCCACAGTGATCTGTGTGGAGGGAAGGTGCCCCCGCTGAGCCTCCTCCAGGTCTCCAATGGGTGAATATAAAGATTTAACAGGAGCAGCAGGCAGTTACGATGCCTTTACCACATGTCAGGCACTCGGTTCCTCATTGAATTCTCACACCCCTAAACAGTTAGTGCCGTTACCCCATTTGCACACAGGAAACTGAGGCTTTTGGGACTCTTGTTTGCCTGAGGTCAGCTTGTAATCCCTGGGGGTGTGATGTCCAGTCTTGGAGTCGGGACACCAGCACATATGCGAGGTGTTAGTCATGTTCTGGGACTGGTGACACTGAGCAGTGAGTGCCAGCCTCTTGGTTGTTGGAAAGTTCCTTGCTCTGATCACATGCTAGTAGCCATTGAACAGGCTTCTGTGGTCAGCTGCACCTGGTGGCTCTCGGACACTGACAGGTAACCCCTGCCTCACTGCCTGCCTCTGAAGTGGGACTCAGTTGGCTGCCCACCTGTGGAGCAGACTGTGGGAACCACCTGAGGTCCATCACGATTGAGAAGCACTCGGGAAACCTCACAGTGGTCTGCTGGGGAAAGGCTGTGGGAGGACAGGCCGTAGCCCCTCGACCTTATCAGTACCCACCCACCATCCTCCAGCCACATCCCCACAATTTTATACTCATTCCAGTGTTTAATCCTCATTCCACCAGCAGCAGCCCTAGAGAGATTGTTTTAAATCTCTTGTTTTTCTGGCTTGTTTAATTACTACTATGGCAACATCATCTTTTTTTATTAGCTTCATATATTTCAACCTCATTGTGGGTTAAATTAAGTTTTATGGGTGGGCCTAGGAAGCCAATCAAGATTTATAGCTTTATTTCTCTGGGAAAAAAAATGCTTCTAAGCATCGAACAACTAATTACAAGGGAAGTTTGGGAACACCACCAGTGTGTGAGTTGGGAACACTATACTGTTTGCATTGTTTTCCAATTAGTTCACAGAGGGATAGCTGATCTCCCCACAGAGATGATAAACTTCTTAAGGGCAGCTGCTACATCTTGTGTGGATGCCCCATAATACCAGCAAGTGCCAAGCTCACAAGTGTATTCAACAAACACTTATTCATTCCTCCAAAACCCAGCTACTTCTCTGCCTCCAAGACCTGGGTGCTGATGGGGTGCGTGGGTCCCCCTAGGAACCTCTGCAGTAATCATTAACTCATGCACTATCCCTTGGTGACTCACAGATGAGGTCAGGGAGGCACTGTGTCCTGTCTGGGTTCGTTGGGCTGAGTCATAATTACAGTAGTAATAACATGTCAGCTATTATTTTTAGCACCTCGTACACACCAGCACTGTTCTAGCTTTCTTGCATTTGTTAGTTTATTTAATATTCACCAAAAATTTTTGATAGTTATTGTTATTTCTAGTGGCCCGGTGCACAAATTCATGCACATTGAAAGGAAATTAATTAGAAGAAATACTTTAATATTGCTATTCACCCTTTCTCTATAATAGAAGTGTCAACCAAATTCACAATTGACAATGACAGATCGAAACACATGCATGCAATTGGTACCAGCGAGAGCTTTATATGTATTGCGCATGTGCAAGTCAACTTAGCCTTTTATATATATAGAATAAACTTGCTTAATTAGACCTGCTTTCTGATGTAGCTAAACTTTTTCCAGCCCAGTGAAGCACCCCAACTTCTCTTTCAGGTAATTGTCAGCAACACAGCAATAAATATCAACACAAAACAGATTATTATTGTAGATCATGCAGGTAGAACAAAGGGTAAAATAATTAACTACAGCAGTGTTTGACTATATTCTGTGCAGTGAGAAAACCTGAAGTCATTTTCAAGGTCCACCATTTCTTACTTCTTTTCAGTCGGGTTAAGTTTCTAAGCTTTCTAAATCTCCATTTTTTGGCTAATGAAAATAAAATAGGATTCCACCGAATCACCTATGATTCAAATGAGATGAGGCACAGGAAAATGCTTCAGAGACATTTGGTTAAAGTGTAAAATGTTTCCACCTGGCTATAAAGCAAGCTGTGTTCCTGGGCTGAAGAAACTCCAAGGAGGCTAGTCACTAGGGAGAGGAAGCCACTGGGCATTGCTACGTGATGTCATTACCCAGATGGACATATTAGCCTTTTATATACAGTATATAGATTAGATGAAGAGACTGAAGCCCACCGAGGTTGAGCAGTTTGCCCCAGGTCACAGCTGATGAGAATAAGAAAGTGAAATTCAGACTCAGGTAGCCTGGCTCCAGAACCCATGCCATGAACCTCAGGACTATCCTACCTCCAGTCCATGAAGGACCAAGATTAAGGCCTGTGGTCTGTACTGCCACCAGAGACCCTCCTCAACGGAAGTACCTGCATCATAACACAGGCTTGCTTTTTGCTCACTTCATGTCACATGATCAGTAGGAAAGCCTTAGGCAGTAGATTAAGATAGGTACTTTTTAAAAATGATTACATATACTCTACCAAACTATAGTAAATGGCTCTTGGAATTCTTCTATCCCAAACTAAAAGTTTGATCAGCATTTTAGCAGACATTCTTATCGACACCTTTGAATTCATGTGTGTGCAGATATATACATTACAGTGTAATGTAATTGGGACCTCATTCTGTAGCCAGGGGTGGCAGGGGAGGGGGTTCTGTCTGTCAGCATTGGACATATAAGGAGATTGCAACTCAAGAAGGGGATGGACTTGTCCAGTGGATAGCCAGCGAGTGCAGGGGGTTTTGTGGTTTGGGGGTAAGTGCTCAAAGCAAAGTCCATGTGTATGTTTTGACACCCGTTACTCAGGTTCAGCCCTGTTTCTGACCTTCATGAGTGCCAAGCCCTTGATGCTCCCCATTTTCTGAGAGTTTTGCCTATCAGGAAAGAGATTCAGGGTGGCCCTGGCCAAGCAACTCACTTGGTTTGAGTGTCGTCCTGATATGCCAAGACTGCAGGTTCGATCCCGGTCGGAGCACATATAAGAAACAACCAAATGAATGCATAAATAAGTGGGAGGACCAATCGATGTCTCTCTCTCTCTCTCTCTCTCTCTCTCTCTCTCTCTCTCTCTCTCTCTCTCTCTCTCTCTCTTGTCAATGCATTTAGAGAGAGAGAGAGAGAGAGAGAGAGAGACAGGGTAATTGGCAAGTAGGAATATTTCTACAGCTCTCAACAAAAACAGCAGTTGAGCTTATGAGTGGACTAGTACTGTGGCGTTTCCTGGCACTGTGGATCTCAGCTGCACAGCCTCTGTGGATGTTGCATATGATTGCAAATGTGGCTCAGCAGTGAGGACTGTTTCAATGCCACCTTCCCTTCCAGCAGCATTCAAGGCTGTTTGGAATCAGTTGGGGGGAAATGGAATATGAAACTTGGGGAGGGAGTGATGCTCATTACCTCATTCTAACCATCTTCCTTCCTACTGATACCTTGGTCTTAGGGTATATCCAGTTTTGCTGAAAATGAAATCGTCTATTCAACCTCAGGCTGTGTTAGTGAAAATGAACTCTAATGTGATTAGATATTAATGTAATGGCATGGAGGATTGGTATTAAATTGAGGCCTTTGGATCTTATTACTCCACAAACGCTCCTTCCTGCTCAGGCTGCTGCCCTGCCAGCCCTGCCGCCCCAAGCAAAGCGAGGGCAGTGGTGTTGGGGGAGAAGGGCAGAGGGAAATGGGGAGAATGGCAGCAGTGAGAGGAGGGCGACCCCAGTGCCGCCTCATTCCTTCCCTGGGGCTCCAGTCTTTCTGGTGGAGGGAGGAGGGGCTGGGCCACAGGAGGCTGGTTCGGACCTGCCAGCACTCTCTGGACCATGAGCGTGTAACTGAGAACCCTTGAACCTACAAGGATCGTGTCACCTTCACATCCAGAAGCACTTGAAGATTTTTTTGATAGGCCTAGGGCTAGAAAGCTAAGGACAAAATCTTTACCCCCTCCACTCCCATCCCTTTCCACCCCAATCCTTTCTGTGAAGCTGACTTGAGCCTGGTAGTTGTCACTGGCTGTTGTCATCCTAGGCCTGTTTCCCTTTCCTGGATGGTGGTCTGAGAAGCAGGCCCCCGCAGTGGCCCTTGCTTCCCCAGACCTGCCAGAAGGACCCACATCTGTCATGGGTTCCACCGCTTAGCTGGGAAGTGACAGCTAGACCTGTGAGAGCCCAGGCCCAGGGTGGAGCCCCACAGGGCCTGCCGGCCCCCAGGCCACAACCTGCCCAGCAGAATCTCCAAGAGCTGGGTGGGTCTGGGAGCAAAACAGTCCCCCGTAGAGAAAGGTCCAGGAGCACCAGCTCTGGGGATGGTCGACGGCATCACCTTCATGTATGAATGATAGCATTTGTACAAGGAGAGTGATTTTTCTTGTGCTGGTTCCAGAAAACTGCTTTCGGAGGCACAGACTTTGCACACAGGATGATAACGACTTTTTAATGACCTTAAGGGGCCTGGTGTCCAGGCAGCAGTGAATCAGCCTCAGTGGGAGGCTCATAACAGAGAGAAGATGGAACACCTGAAACCAGAGGGGAAAACAAACCCCAAATACATCCATTTTCTTTGGTAGTGTTACTTGGTAATTAGACAATTACAGGAACAGCTTCCAGCAGCTGGCATTTCCACTGTGTAGTGGAGGAGGGATGGCAGCAATGGTGAACTCCTCACATTTATTACAGAAAATACTATTGGCGTTTACAGTCGTGGGTGCCATGCTCTTTCCGGGCATTCCCGAGCTGTGAGCGAAAACCACGAGGGAGCTCCTCCTCTCAGGGCTCGAGCCGGGCTCTGGGGGCTTTAAATGAGCTGGCTTCCCCTGCTGATCCATGAGGAGCTGCCTCTGACATATCAGGGCTGCTTTGGGGCCCACCAGAGCCCAGGCAGTCCTGAGAATACACCTTTGGGGGTACATTTGGAAGCTGAAAGGGAGGGTGGAGGCCTGTGGGAAATGGCCTCTTCCTCCCTAGGTGCCATCACTTGCATGGGGTTCACCCCTCAGTGAGCAACCCCCACTACTCTAACCACGGTGCTGGGACTTCACAAGGCACTTTGCCCTGCCCACAGTCTTGCCTGATTCTCCTCTTCCCAGAGTCCCCAGGGAAGTCACTGCACCCACTCTGTGCAGCTGGTGGCCCCTGAGCCAGGCCTGTCTCACAGAGGAGATGTGTTTCACGAATTCCCGTCGACCTGGGTCACGTATATTTGGCCACTCTTGTGAGCTTGTGTGCAGTTGGCACTCATTTGTGGAGAGCTTTATAAGAAGCCACGTCACCTTCACAGAAGGCTAGAGCACCTTCTCCAGTGAGACTGTAGGCTCTGATGGGACAGTGGGTATCACTGCCTCCCTCGGCCACACGTTCCATGCAGCCTGTCCCTGACTCCCACCCTCCTCCAGCACAGGTCTCCCGGGAACAGACAGGCGGCCTTCCCTCTCCATGTGCTCGGTTAACTGTGCCGTCTAACCAGGCAGATGGTTGTGCTTCCTCCCTCAGGTCTTGGCAGTCGGTAACTTTTGAAAGACAGCCTGCCTCCTTCATCCGAATCGTTGGAACACACAACACAGCCAATGAGGTAAGGGTTTCCTTCTTGAAAGACGCTATGATAGTTCCTGATGTACAAGTAATGCTACCCCCGAGTTAAATGGAACTGTTTGTTCTGCCCACTAATGGCCCGTTGTCGACAGCTTGGTACAGAAGAAAGCCCTGCTCCTGCACAGTGGGGATATCATTACCGTTTCTGAGTGTCTCTCCATCAGCTTCTGAAAGCCAATCCTGTGGCTTTGCTTACTCCTCCAGCCCCTGCGGATTGCAGCCACAGAGACCTTGAGAGGTCAAATGCCCTTTCCTCAGAGTCCTCTGCCTCCCAGAGGACAGCTGTTCAGAGGCCCAGTGGCTCAGAGCATGGTGGTGAAGGAACCCAGCCCCACGGGGCAGCAGCGGTGCAGTTCCTGTCTGCCTGCTGGGTCCTGTGCCGGCTGCACAGCCGTGTTTATGGCCGAGCCACCTTCCGGGCCTGCTCCTCCCTGGCCCAGGCCTGGCTCCGGGGACAGGCGCTCGTTCCCATGGACCATGCTGTTTGTGGATGTTCCTTCACCTTTGGATTTAATAAAGAAAGATTGGGCGGGTTCTTCCCCCATTTTGGTACCTATGGTCAGGGCAGCAGTCGGGTGAGGTGCTGGGCCTCTGGCATCACCATGCTGCTTTGTCTGGAATGGAAATGGCTCGGGGAAAGGGCGCTGGGTTCCTCTGGGTAGGGAAAGAGAAGGCAGTGCCTACAGGGACTGCAATACTGGGACACCTGGGGTGAGAGAGGCCAACAGTGACCACAGAAGGATAGCGAGTGCCATTGGGGCTGAGCAGGCATGCCTGCGCTGTGTCCCCTCCACAGTATGGAGTCCCGTCGGGCGCACAGGAACCTCAGGGTTCACTCACACAGTGTCGGCATCTGCTTCCATTCTGAGTTTAAAATAATTAATAGTTAATCACTGACCTTTTCTGTTCTTCAGGTAGGTGTTGCAAAAGCACCAGGGGTGAGGGTTGGTGTGTGGCAGATGGACTGAGTCTGCCCATCCCCCACTTGCTTTTGCACAGACGTGTGTGTAGCATGGACCTCTGAAGGACCGCAGGTTAAAGACAGATTTATGAGGAGCAGTGAGGTTGAAACTTCAGAGGTAAAGGAAAGGCACAAAGATAGTAACTGTTCTGCAATTTCACCTTAACACGATATTTCTCAGATCTGCACAGGACCAGCCTCCTAGGCAGGCAACCAAGGCACTTGGTGGGGCTCCCCCCTAGAAGGGGCATGTGCTTGAGGTGGAGTGCTCTCTAGTACCATCTTGAAATTCTTAGCAGTTTTACCTTTGAATTCTTTTATAAGGGAAGCCCCATGGGGCAGTGAAACTCCCACCTGGGCCTTGGAGCCTCAGCTTACACTCAGGCTCCTCTCCGCCCCTTCTCCCTTCCCAGGAAGAGTTCCCTGACCCCTGGTGGCCTTTGTCCCTCCTCAACCTGCCCACAACCACTGCCATCCTTCACCCCCAGGAGCACTGGCACGTTTGCAGGGAGGGTGCGAGTCACGGGATCGGCCCCTGGCGCTGGTGAGCATCTAGCCTAGAGTCCCCTGTGCCAAGAGAGTGCCCTGTAACAGGTCAAGAGAGAGACTGGAAAAATCTTTTCCTGCCTTTTGAACAGAGGTTTCCAGACAGTGCATGGCTAGGCTAAGATCGAACATTGTGTTTGTCGAATCAGGTTCTCCAGAGCACATCCAGGTGTTTCCTGTTCACAAAAGCATTTTTAAAAGTGAAAATATTGTGCAGATTTACATTCATTTTGTCTTTTTAGTTATTTAGAATAAAAACGATGCACACCCACAATAAGTTTCTTGCAGAGAACTTATAAATAGTTCTGGGCCTCAAACACCTTTTATCTCTTTATTTCAAAACAAACTTGAAAATTATAAAAGTAAGCCAATAGATAATTTTTAAACCATGAAATAAAGAATTCTAAGCATCAGATCATAAAAGCACTTTTTTGATCATGTAATGAAAGTCAATTTAAGGCTACATTTTAATACATACATGATCCCTATATTTTTTATGTTTTGAGAACAAATCCCTATTTTTCTTACCACTTAAATTTATTAGCTAAAATGAAATATTGAGGCTCTGCGATTATGTATTACAACAAAAGGAATTCTTCAGTGGGAGAGGGCTGAGAAGCATTGGAGAGAGTCTGAGAGGGTCCCAACCCCTCACCTCAGCGACCAGATGAAGAATCCCTTCATCACACAGCTCTAAAGCTGGAGCGCGAGATCTCTCCCTGGAGTGTCCCACAGCCATCTGTATGGAGCCAACCACTCTGGACCAGCTGGTGTGAATGGGTTGGCTGGGAGGACACTGATCTGTCACATTTGGCCATGAGCAACTCACTCAGCTGCCTTAGTGAGTGAGTTATTGATCAGGAAAAGAGCTTTAATGTAGTGTTGCCAATGGGGAAACATCTTAAACCATTAAATAAATAGTGACCGGATCATAGGCAAGATCCATAATGTATCATTCTCAGAGTGTACAAGAGTCACACAAACGTTGAATTTCTCTAGGCATCAAGCACATAGCAAACCCTCAAAGAGGAGTGTTGTTTGCTATACGTAACTGGGTTCTGGGACAACATATGGAAGAAGCAGTCACCTGTCTTAGCACAGCAGGAATGTGTGTGAGTCGGTGTGGCAAAGAGGTGTGAGGGGCAAGGGCTGACAAAGGGAAGGGGTGACTCGGGCTGGTTGGCAGGACTCCTGGCAGACAACAGCCAGGAAAGGGGGCTGGGGCAGAAATCAGGGGACCAGAATGCTGAGAGTGAGAGCCATGCCATCATGCCCCATGGGGTCAGAGCCCCCGTGTCATAGTGGAGGGCAGTGTCGAGGGGATGCAGGGTCCCTCAGTGTGTCACTTCTGTGTGCCAGTCGACATCAGTAGCCTCCGTTTTGTCAGAGCCAGCGCCTGTGTCCATGTAGACACCCAGTGTCGGCCAGTCTGAAGACTGTGCAGATTTTAGAAGCATGGATGGGCGTGGTTTTTCCCATGGAAAGGTCAGCTTGTCTGTGCGATAACAGAAAGAGAAATGTGGGGGTATCACCTGCCACGTCTCCTGGGTAAGACTGTTCCTACAGGTGCTGTCCCATCCAGAGTGGCAGGGTCCCAGCTGGGATGGTGGGGAATGTGCAGCGTGGAGGCTCCTGTGAGTTAAAGAGCATTCAGTAGAGATGGGGTTGGGCTGTTCTGGCAAAAGGTGGACAAGTGGCCTGTACATGTCTAAGTGGCCACGGCGGCCGGCAGCTGTGCGACGGTGGCATGGAATCTGCCCTGACCTTCAAACACCTGGCTGCTATTGGGATAGCAGAGCCTCCTGCGCTAAACCAGGTAGGGATTTCATGCCCGATATCGCTGTGTGTCTGTCATGCTCCAGTCGGCCAGGCCTTCCTGCAGCAGGGCTCAGCCTGTGTCTGCTGCATGCTAATTTCCCTCACTTCTCTCTGTGGGGCCCAGCCTGGGCAGTCTGCAGTGGTTCAGATTTCCTGATCACCTGTGTGGGCACGCTTCTGATTTCCTGCGGCATTTCATCCCTCTCCTCTGGGAAGTGTATGTCTGCTTCGGGCATCTGCCTCATCTTCCTTTGTGAGCACCGCAGCAGTGAATTCCTTTAATGTTTTAGCTACGTTTATGACTTCTGTCAATAAGTCCCCCAGTGCTCACCCCTTAAAGACTGCACCACTGCCTCCGGTGACCTCCTGCCCCTGTGTGCTCTGTGCAATCCTTGTCATTAAGCCTAACTTCTTAGAACATTTTCCTTTCATTCCTCTGTTGTGTGTGCATGTGCGCACGTGTGTGTGTCATGCTCTGCTCCTCTCTCCCTGTGCTTGGCGTCCTTCTCACGTCTCGTGTGTTTCTCTCTTCTACCCTTGGGTGCCTTTTTGCACATCCTCTGTGCCCACTCGCAGGACTTCCTTTGTCGTCCTCTCACACTTAGCACTAGATGGCAGACATATGTCAGTTTGTCTTCCGGCACATGCACCTTGTCCTGCTTTCCTTCAGTTGTTTTCATTCATGTGCTTCTTCCCAGCACCTGGGCCAAAATGGTCCTTCTTGGCTGTTTCCTCATTTGCTTTTATGGAAGTCTCAGTCACCAACTCAGCAATTGTGTGGTCACCGGGCCCACCTGCCTCGACTGCTGATGGACTGAGCTACTCAGGAGGCGGACATTCCTCCCATCCTCCCTTTTCTGGAGGAGATTAGAAACTGGGCCTTGTGGACAACACCACTAATGTCATGGGATCTGAAGTTTCAGCTACAGTGACTGTCCCGGAGCAGCCATGCTGGTTCTGATGCTGCGCGCTCACAGCCCCTTCATTTCATCTCATGAATTCCTGTAGCAAAGTGAAAGCTCCCCTTAAAGGGAGCAGGCTGGGCCCAATCAAGGACTGTCTGCACCTATGAAAATCAATGTATCAAAAGAGATAGAAGTTATGCCTGTTTTCTTTTCATAGCCCTTATGAAAACCTGAGTTTAAGAGCAAGTTTTGGTGTGATTTTTTTTTCTAATAAATCTTTATTGTTCAGATTATTACAGTTGTTCCTCTCCACCCCCCTCCCCATAGCTCCCCTCCACCCAGTTCCCAACCCACCCTCTGCCCTTACCCCCCACCCCACTGTCCTCATCCACAGGTGTATGATTTTTGACCAGTCTCTTCCCACACCCCCCACACCTCTTTCCCCCGAGGATTGTCAGTCCACTCCCTTTCTATGCCTCTGATCCTATTATATTCAGCAGTTTATTCTGTTCATCAGACATTTTATTCACTTGATTTTTAGATACACTTGTTGATAGATATGTATTTGTTGTCACTTTGTTGTTCAAGGTTTTTGTCTTTACCTTTTTCTTCTTCCTCTTCTTAAAGAATACCCTTCAGCATTTCATATAATACTGGTTTGGCTGTGATGAATTCCTTCAGCTTTTTCTTATCTGTGAAGCTCTTTATCTGACCTTCAATTCTGAATGATAGCTTTGCTGGGTAGAGTAATCTTGGTTGTAGGTTCTTGCTATTCATCACTTTGAATATTTCTTGCCACTCCCTTCTGGCCTGTGTAGTTTCTGTTGAGAATTCAGCTGACAGTCGTATGGGTACTCCCTTGTAGGTAACTGTTTTTCTCTTGCTGCTTTTAATATTCTCTCTTTGTCTTTTGCCCTTGGCATTTTAATTATGATGTGTCTTGGTGTGGTCCTCTTTGGATTCCTCTTGTTTGGGGTTCTCTGCACTTCCTGGACTTGTAAGTCTATTACTTTCACCAGGTGGTGGAAGTTTTCTGTCATTATTTCTTCAAATAGGTTTTCAGTATCTTGCTCTCTCTCTTCTTCTGGCACCCCCATAATTCTGATATTGGTGCACTTGAAGTTGTCCCAGAGGCTCCTTACACTATCTTCACATTTTTGGATTATTTTTTCTTTTTGCTTTTCCAGTTGGTGTTTTTGCTTCTTCGTATTTCAAATCTTTGACTTGATTCTTGGGATCCTCTAGTATCCTATTGGATCTCTGTATATTATTCTTTATTTCAGTCAGTGTATGCTTAATTTCTAGTTGGTCCCTTTTCATATCCTCGAGGGTCTCACTAAATTTATCAACAGTTTCTAGAAGATTCTTGAGTAACCTTATAACCGTGCTTTTGAACTCTATATCCAGTAGTTTGCTTTCCTCCATTTCTTTCATTTGTGACCTGTTTCTTTGTCTCCGCATTTTGGCTGCTTCCCCGTGTTGATAGCATGACTTTGTGTGCTAGGTGTCCTATAGGGCCCAGTGGCTCAGCCTCCCCAATTACCTGAGGTGGACACTCTTGGTGCACCCCTTTGTGGGCTGTGTGCACAGTCTTATTGTAGTTAAGCCTTGATTGTTGTTGGTATCACTGGGAGGAATTGACCTCCAGGCCAATTGGCTGTGAAGATCAGTTGTGTCTACGCTGGGAGAACTTCTGTGCTGGAGACATCCTTATGAGGCATGACTTGCTTCAGTGGGGCTTTGAGCACTCACTGAGTCTGCCCCCTGAGTGTGTCGCTTATGGATCTGAGGAGATGTAATCTGGATGGTCCCACTCTGACCCCTGGATACACTGGCTCTTGGATCTCCCAAGGAGAAAGGGTACCCAGGAGGAGCTACAGAGAGATCTGTAGATTCCTTCTCTTTTTTGGGGTTTGGAGGTGCCCAGTTGAAGCCCAGCTATGAAGCAATGCAAGCTGCTGTCAAGCCTTGGGTCTTCTTTTGGAGGCTCTGGGGCTCTCTGACCCAGCTGCAGTAGTTAGGTTTCAGATTGCAAAGGGCCAGGCCATTCATATGCAAAAGCTTCTGTGCACAACTTGTGTGGGGGCGTGGTCTTAGGGAATCACCAGGGTGGAGCAAACAGCAGTGGCTGACCATCAGCCCTGCCTGGAAGAGGTCCTGTGTCTCTGTGTCCCGTGCAGGAACTATTAATAATCACTGCAAACAACTCTGAGACAAAGCTGCCCTTGAGTTCCACCGATGCCAGACAGTCCAGTTTCTCCCCCGTATGCATCTGGGTCCCCAGAGTCCCGCCCAGGACTGGAGTTCAGAGCAGTCGGGAGCTTGTATCTCCCTCCCAATTGAAAAAGACAATGGTGTACTCAGTTGCCACCCCTTTCTGCGCTCATGCTCGCATCTCTGTACCTCTGCACTTCACTTCTGCACCTCCGCTCCTCCTCCAAATCTCATTGTGCTTTTCTCTTCCCTTCTAGTTGTAGAATTTCCACTCAGCCAGTCTTCCCGTGGTTCTGGATGATACCTGTTTTGTCTTTTAGTTGTAGTTTTGAAGTGGTTGTACGAGGTAGCACGTTCAGGTGTTTACCTATGCCACCATCTTTTTTGATGTGATTTTTTATATTAGGCATTGAGCTCCTGGGCAGAGCAGCCCCAAGGGTTAAAAGGGACTGTAGGAAACACTCACAGTGTAGACAGTTACTACTCACGAGAACCCACATGAGAGCCTTTGCCAAGTCAATAACACAACTGAAGATGGTATTGACAGTTTCAGGCAGCTCTCAGGGTTCCATTCACTTATCGAATTTATGTGGCTGAGAAGAGAAGCGTGTCATATTTATCTTTATATCCCCGGCACCTAGCGTGGGCCTGGCGAGTGTGCGCGTAGAGTGCCTGCTGCATGAATGAGTGAGTGAATCACTCGGTCTGTCCATCTCCCTCTCCCACCAGTCAGCCAAATAAAGGAAAAGACTTAGTAATTCAACTGGTTGAGAGACTGTGGCATTCAAGGGTGAGTTTCTGTTGTCAGTGGAGTCTCTTAAACCAGAAACTTTTGTCAATGGAAAAATATGTATGCCAAATACCTCAGCTTCTCTTCACTTAGGATAATAATAAAAAATTATAATAATAATAAATTACAACTGTTATTTACGGAGCACTTATTTTGTGCCAGGCCCTATTCCAAGCCCTTTTATTTATTACACTCAGTAACCCTCAGATGTGAAATAGGAGATACCCTCACTGCATTGTGAAAATGAGGAAACACAGTCCCAGGTGCTAGCAAAGATGAGGTGTGATGGGCAGTTCTCACCAGTGCTGTGGGAGTATAAATGGATACAGTAACTTTGGAGAAGTTTTCTACCAAAGTTGAATATGTGCAGCCTACCCTGTGGCTAAGCATGTCCACACCTTTGTGTAGTCTCTAAAGACATAATAACTAATAACACTGCAGAAGTGAGCCCAGCTCTGCCTGGCCTCGCCGTCTGAGTCAGACCCTAGTGAGCAGGTGGTGCCTGTGGCGGGCTTGTGCAGCCAGGCACAGGAGAGAAGCAAGGCAGGGCCCTTCCTGGGGGGTTGCAGGCTCACTGCCTGAGAGAAATCAACCCAGTGAAAAGGGCCTTAGTTCTAGGGACATTGCGACTAGCAGTCGATGATCCAGACCAAAGTGGAGAGGCATGAAGTGAAGCAGGGCTGATGTGGATGGATGTGCAGCAGAAAGGGGGCAGAGGGGGGTGGGCGGGAGGGCGGGAAGAGGGGGGCCTTACCTCACCTAAGAAAGGGGTCCAGTGAGCAGGCCCTTGGGAATTGGGTAGAGGTGAATGAGAGGTCGTGGGAGGGTGGCAGATTCCTCCACCCGGCTCAATGCTGCCCACTGGCCTGTGGCAGGGGCCCCGGCAGGAACCCAGAGGCACCAGCAGGACAGAAAGTCTGCACGTGGCTGCCTGAGCTGCCCTCCGAGACCGCTCAGCAGAGCCTGGAGTGAGGCGCAGTTTATTCACACGCTTCTGTCAGACCCGTGAGTGGCTGTGGGCTCCCGGTGCTATCCTCGTTCCCATAGCAACATGTGGCTCTAGTGAAGAAAAAAATACATTGAAACGGACTCTGTTTAAAATAACCACCATTAGACCTCCGTCCTGGCCTGATGGTTGTGATTTCCCAGCCCTGAGCCCCAGGTCCTATCACACCCTCTGGCTCCCTGGAACCCCCTGCAGCTTCCTCTAGAGGAGGTCCTGCAAGCCCTTAAGGTGCACCTGGTCATGTGCTGCCTCCTAAGGCAGAATTCCTAGGGGGTCAGCACTGGAACTGACACAAACATCCCAGTGGCAGACTCCAAAGATGCAGATCCCCTCCCTCTGTGTGCTCCTGACCTGCGGGGAAAGCGAGTTCCAGCCCTCAAGCCCCTTCTGCCAGGACAGAGAACCCTGCCCTGCAGGTTGCACACAGCAGTGATGCGGAAGGGATGCTCACAAATAAAACCTGCTTGGAAACAGGAGTCACTGAAACAAACTGGGATTGAAAGGCGCCTGGGTACCCGGTGCTGTATACTGGAGACAGAAGTGGCAGTTGTAGGGGCCAGACTGGGTGTGGGCCAGAGAGAGGGTGAGCACTGGAACCGCAGGGCCGAGTTCAGGTAGGCCAGCCTGCACCTGTGAGTTTGCATAACAGTCCTAGCAGGAGGCCTCACCTGCACTTCTTGAGGGCAGAGACCATGCCATGGCCTCTCCATGCCCCAGTACCCAGAAGCCCCTCCATAAATCAGACGGGCCAGAGCTTTGGTGTGGGTTCTGAGGGAAATCAGGTCTCACTGGTGACGACCTAGATCTGAGGAACAAGGGAGAACAGAAGATCGCACCAAAGCTGCACTCCCCATGACCTTGGAGAACAGTGGGGCTTGCTGGCTATGAGGAAGTCTGGAAGCATTTATTCCAAGAAAATAAAGGGTGAGGGGTAAAGGTGAGCCATCCAAACCAAGACATCGATGTAAGGACTGCACGTGCAGATAATGGTCAAGGTCAGGGGCCTGGAAGAGCCAGGCTAAGAAGAAAGGGTCTAGAAGTAAGCCTGAGAACCGGTCATATGAATGGGGCAGAGAGGTGGGGAATGAGCGGAGGGTGATAGAGAAGTGTAGAGACCTCGGCCCTAGTGCCAGCCTCACCCTAGCCTGCTGTGTGACCCCAGCAGGCCATTTCACCTCCCTGGCGCTCAGGACATTTGTCTCTGAAATAAGGAGAGTGAACTAGATCTTAAAGGTTCTTGCCCAGTGAGACCAAAAACGGCAGAAAAATATTTCACTTGTAGCATAATTATAAAAGGTCCTTCTGTAGGTATCTTTATACTTAAATGTCCATTATGAAAGATTTTACTGGGAAAAGAGAGAAATGACACAAGAGCAAGCATATGTCCTTGTTCCAACACTCTTAAGTCCTGTGCCTCTGGTATTGGAGCAGCAGTAATTCTGCGCCAAACAACTGGCTGGGAGAAGGTGCCCAGAACCTGAGCCAGGAGCCGCTGAGCAGTGAGAGGAATGGAGACATCAGCTTGGGAGGATAAGCCAACCTGTGTCCCATGCTGAGCCAGCGGGTAGGAGTTGGGCCTGAAATGGCCTAGCGGCTGGAGCTCTTCCAGACAAGGGCGCCCGTCCCCCGGACTGAAGTAAAGAACTTCCCAGGACTGACAGGTGGGCGGGCTACTCACCTGCCTTTTCAGGGCGGTGGGCCACAGCCAGGTTCTTGTGATGCCAGTCTGGGGGAAGGGGCCTTAGTAAGGCCACACCTACCAGATGCTGCCTGAAACTAGAACGCTTCCCTTTTTTGTATTTTTGTTTTTCCAAAATGAAAAGATAACTCCTACGTTTCAGGGCCTAATTAGCTGAGTGAGTGAACTGCTCTCCCTGGAACGGGGAAGGGGAATCAGGAATCCCCAGGCAGCCCGAGGGAATAGTATTAGAAAGGCTTTTTTTCCAGGACCTTCCAAGCAGTGGAGTCCTAGTTATTTGTGGGCGCTATGTGCTATGAGAAAGTGACATTGGAGAGTTAGAAAACTGTGCCACATATAAGCAGTGTCATGAAGAAACCATTAGGAATGAGTGAATATTTGTGCAAAACTATGTGGGTGTCCTGTCGCCCTGAGCAGTTCTGATGAGTGTGGCTCAGTCTGGAAACATTTCCCTGGGAAGCAGGCTCCTTACTTGGAAACAGTGGTTAGGGCTGTTCAGAAGTCCATCTGTAACACTTTGGTTTTTAAAAAGGGATGTTTTGTTGGAAACACGTGGTCTTCATTTTTATTTGTTTATTTTTAAAATATATATATATTTTTATTGATTTCAGGAAGGAGGGAAGAGGGAGAGAGAAATAGAAACATCAATGATGAGAATCATTGATTGGCTGCCTCCTGCACGCCCCCTACTGGGCATCAAGTCCGCAACCCAGGCATGTGCCCTTGATGGAATCGAACCTGGGACCCTTCAGTTTACAGGCCAGTGCTCTATCCACTGAACCAAACCAGTCAGGGCGTGGTCTTCATTTTTAAAGGAACAAAAATGAAACATCCTGCAGAGGGACCCTTCTCCCAAGAGGGGAGGAAAGAAGGATGTTCACATCACCATCTCGGGATCACTTACGGTTCCTGCAGCTGAGTGGGTGTGCGCTGCTGCCACGCCACATGTGGAGGAAACACAGGAAGCCCTCAGGTGGCCACCTCAGGAGCCCTGCCTTCACACCTGACTTGCGGGCAGGCATCATTAGTGCTAGGTCTATTATAAAGATATGCCGCCCAGTAAATGGAAGTTGAAAGCTTGGGTCAGAAATCCTGTTTGTATTGGTTGCAATGAAAGCAGCCTGTGACAGTTACTCAGGAGAAACCAGAAAAGCAAGGTAGAGTCATTGATCACCATTTATTAAATTTCCCCAATTTCTGCTGCAGTTCACAGTGGACGCTTAAGCCACTTGGGAAAATTAGCAGAGGTGTCTCTGCTTTTAAAAACCAGGAAGGTATATGGAACAAACAGTGCTTGAGGAGCCCCTGCAATGAAAAGCACCGATAGCGGAGTCAGTCTGCTCAGAGAAGAGGCCACCACAGCTGTGGACCCGCTTCCTAGGATTCACGGAGGAAAGAACACTCCAGACCACCTCAGTTGTGTCCAAGTCATGGCTCCCGGAGAGGAGAGGCAAAGTGATACTAAACAGCAGCTACGAGGAAGGACACCGTAGTGACTCAGCTGTGGGATTCATCCCTGGGACTACATTCTAAATTAGCAGGCTCCTCCCGGGGGACAGATCCAGAGGCCATTGAAGCTGGTTCAGCGAAGGTGCCCCTTTGTGAGCGGCGGCAATCAAACAGGCTAATGGGATACACGATTGCCGAAAAGGGGGAGGGAAGATGATGTGGGGGCTGCGGAATGGTTCTGCATAAATCAGCACTGCGACTCTGCCCTGTACGCCTCATTCACTTTCGGACACAGCCTTTCCGAGGTGTAGTGCAGGGAAGGTTCAGAGGAAAGAAATTGAATCCCACAAGCTTCTGAGCGAAGAGAAAGTCAGGACTTGCCTGTTCCACCTACAGGGAGGCCCACAGGTGCGTGTGGAAGGGGAGCTAGCGGACCTGGGGGGACGGGCCACGCATTTCCAGATGGCACCCCCCCACTGGTAGTCCCCAAGGACTCCTCCAAGACATACTTCCTCCAGCTTCCTGTGGAAAGAGCAGAGGTCGCACCCCTCGCCACATGGCCACCAGTGAAGGAGCCCCTTCCCCTGGGCAGGCATACTTCCCACCTCTGCTCCCAAGAACATTGTCAGGACCAGCCACAGGCCTCTCCGGTGCACGTCCGCAGGTGCCCACCTCCAGAGGGAAGGAGCCCCAGCCTTGTGCAGGTGGTGGTGGTGAGGCACAAGCACCAGGACGCTTACTCCGCACTGGCGCCCTGTTGGGTGCCAGGCTGGTGGGCGGGAGTAGCAGCTAAGATGACTGAGCCAGCACCCTGTTCCACGGGGGGCGGGGGGGGGGGAAGGGAGGGTGGGGGTGGTGAGCAGCGCCTCTCCAGTGTGACCAGGTGCCAGGGCCCAGACCTTTATCTGGAAGTTCTCCCTTTGTCCCTTCTATCTGGGAGCCACTCCCCTCCTTGTCTGCCTCCCAGTTCTTCAAGGCGTCTCCCTCTCTGACCTTCCCTAACCTCTCCTTCCAGGCAAAATTAATTTCTGGTCACCGATCACGTGTGCCGTTATAATTTTCTGTATGAGGCAGGCATCCTGGTACTGAGAGAGCACAGGCTTTGGAGCTGCTGGGCCTTGAGGTTGAATCCTCCACCCCCCATGGGTGTGACCTCGGGTGCCTTGCCCCACCCTCTCCCCTGTTGGGCTGGGCAGTGTACACCCTAGTCAATGTTCCTGCTCAATAAGATGGTCCAAGTTTCAAAAATAAAACCAGTGAAGGATCTCAGATGAGTACAGGTCCTGGGTGGTTGGCTGAGCTGGAGCCTCCTGGGGCCCCACTGCTATCATCCCCAGAGGGTAGCATTGCTGCCTGCCAGTCTCCTCCCAGAGAACCTGGAGTCTCGGGCCCCTTTTCTTCCTGTCAGTCTTACTGGGTCTGTTACCAAGTTCTCTTATTCATTTAAAAATGAGTCTTCTTCGTTTATCCCAAATGGTTAAATTCTGCCTCAGGGGATTTCAAGTGTTCTCCTAAAAATAAAAGGCCTTTCCCAGTGAGAGGCAACAGGCATTTATTTGAGATCAAAGAATAGCTATTCAGGAAGCATCTTCAGATGAAGCCCAAACAATGTCCCAATTAGGAGACAAAGGCCCCGGTATTTATGAGGACGGGAAGGGGGACAATTGCATCAGTGGAAGGAAGGTGTTTCTGTTGGTGCAGAGAACATAACACAGTGATGCTAATTCTAAACAGTTTAAAATGTTCAGCCCCACAGTCTCAGTGGGTAGTCATAGTATCTGCCTCCTCCTTATCCTTGTAAACAGTTCTTGGGCACAGTGCTGCGTTAGGCGCAGCGCAGAGGTCATTTCGCCCTGTTTTAACGCCCGAACATCTGTGGCCCAGGACCTGCCAGGCAGTGCCTCCTGGATGGCAGTTCTGCTCCATTTTCAAGTGGCTCCGTTGACATTATTATGATTTTTTTATATGAGGTTTTAGTGTTTGTAGTCATCCACTTTCTTTAGACACATTATTTGTTGCCATGTGCATGCATTCCTTTTGTAGTATTCTAAAGGAATTCTCTCCGGCCCTCGGTGCCCTTTCCCGGCCTCGCCTGTCCTCAGCCTGCTCACTCTGACGCGCACTACACTCTCCACCTCTCCACTGACTCCAGGCCTCACCCATCTTTCCATTTGTAAGCACCCTCTCACATAGACTCTTCACGCCTCAGTTTTGTGACTGAATGAAGGTAACTTTCCTGCGTGTTGCCTTTGAACCCCAGAGCCTTACCCTCCGGAAGTGCCAGGGGGCTGCACAAAAGTTAGCTGGGCCTTTAGTGATACTCTTGGGGCTTGGGGGTGGGGCTCTGACGGAAGCGCGGCTCTGAGCCGCCTGGGTCTTCCTGTCTGGCCTCCCTCTCTGGTCACAGCGCCTCCCACGCCCAGGGAGCTGGGCAGCAAGTAGCAGTGGGACTTCCAAGCGCCTCCAGTTTCCCGGACTTAGATGGAAGGTCTGCCTGAGCCCAGCAGTGTCGGGAGGAATGGTTATGATTTCTGGAGAAATATGCAGAGGAGAAAGCCGAAACAGCCAGCGAGACTTGCCGTTGGTATTGTTAGGTGTGCTGGGGAAAGTGGCCATTTGCATTATTTTAAAACAGGTTGGTTACACGTGCTGAAGGTGTGCCCTCAGCATCGCTGGCTGGAGGAGTGGGTCTGAGGCGGGAGCCAGGGCAGGAGTCAGGCGCGGACACTTACTGAGCGCTCTCGGCAGACAGTCTTCCCGGCTCTCTTCCAGCTCAGTGAGGGCAGCAAGCCACCCGCCCTCCAGACAGCCTCGCTATGGGGACTTTTTCTTAGGTGAGAGGCTCGTTCTGAAGAACCAGCCATTCAGAGCCCGGCCACACTGAGATCTTTTATAACTTTATTTTTCAATCCTGGATTTTTATTGATTTGTTTATTCTCCTGAGTGGGAGAAAGGACGGCATATGTGGTCCTTGAGTCAGAGGGGCACCCATACACCAGCAGACAGAGGCAGGAGGGCTGGGCCCTGGGGCAGGAGACCCCCTGAAGCCTGGAAGGCAGGGCTGCGCAGAGCTCACCAGGAAATCTGGAGGCTGAAGAGCTCACAAGAGCACAGGGGAGAAAACCCATTCCACACAAGAGGGGAGTGCTTGAGGGAGGAAATGAGGACAGATGCAACTCCGCGCAGGGACGAGCATCAGCCTGGAGCTGAGGAGAGGCACTCACAGGCGGTTAAGAGCAAGATGGTGTAGGGTAGGAAGGCAGGGTCCAGAAGGGGACAGCGCAGAACCGTGCAGCCACCATGTTCAGAGAGACTGCACATGCTTCCCGGGGAGAGGACGGGCTGTGTGCTCGCTTTCAGGCAGCTCAAGGGGCAGCAAGTGTCGGGTGGATGTGAAGAAGCAGAGCTGTGTTTGGAGGGATTGCCCTGGCCACTCAGCAAAAGCCTGTTGGGCGTGGCCCCGCCTGTCACGTGCTTGGAAAGAGGAGTGTTCATAAAGCAAGAGAGACTGTCCATAACGCGAGAAATGGTCTTGTCCCTCCAAATGCTTAAAGAGGGTGAAGCTGATGGGGGAGACTAGATTAATGTTGCCACTTAGGAGAGATTTTCAAGTTTACCCTGTGCCAGGCAGGTCAGAGCGCAGGGCTTATGCAGTTTTAAAGGCCCTCCGCATCTGGCTGTTGATGGTAAGAACCTGCAGATGAGCCCAAAGAGGGAGTGTTGATATAGAAGGAAGAGAGCAAGGAAAGAAAGAACGAGAGACCGGCCGGCGTGATCAGCTGCCACGTGGAGTCCGCAGGAAGTGCCATGGCAAGGACAGCAAAGGACTGAGCTTTCAGGGGAGAATCAGCTCATTCGAAGAGAAGAGGAGAGCAGACCGGAGATGAATGCCTCACTTAGTCTCAAAATTAGAGTTTGAAATGTGAAATTTGACACCGTGGTAGATAAATGAATTGAAGTGGAAATATGGAAAAATAGTGATGCAGGAAGGAAAGTATGGATTTCTATTTTAAATATAATTTCACAGTTGATATTACATTTGTCTTCTCTCTGAACTTGGTTCTACAGTAGACGGGTCTGTGTGTGTGTGTTTGCACAGTGTGCACATGTGGCCCTGCTTAAGCTGTGGACGAAGCCCCTTGACGCCCCAGCTCTACCTCCTGAGCCCCCTACAGTCTCCTCTCCCAGGGAGAGTGGCAGGTGTCCAGCAGCCCTGCCTGCATCCCGCCCACACCCCGGGTACCAGTGCCTTATTCCCTTTGGATGGGCCCTGTCCGGAAATGGACTTACCAATCGTGGGCAGATCCCAAGCACATTGGCTCCTCTCTAGCCAGCAGGCCCCTGGGGAGGGAAGGGTGGACCCCCTCCCCAAGGAAGCGTGAGGTCAGCATTCTCTGTGCACACTGGGTGGCCGGGGAGGGCCAGCAGTGTGTCCGCCCTGTGGGTCTCCTTTGCTGTCCCCACCGGCTTCAGGCAGCCACCAGCCCTTTGCAGGCGTATCCGTGGAAACCAGTCACTGAGGATTGAGTCCTAGCATTCGCAGGTTCAAGGACAGCGTTATAACAGGTTGCGCCGACTTACTTACCCAGGGCCTTTGGTCAGTGTGGAAGGAGCCTGGGGGCCAAGGGCAGGAAGCCTCAGGGTAAGGAGCGCTGGAGAGCTGGCCCTGCCAGAGTTCATCCAGATACTTTGGTTCCAGAGCTGTCTTCTGCCCCCTGGCCCCCAGCCTCAGTTCCTGTCAGATGTCTGGCTCAGCTCACCAGTGTCTTTAAGATGCTCTCGGGCCCTCAGGACCCTCAGGAGCTGGAACTCACCTTCAATCCCATTCCAGTCGAGGCTGCGTCTGCTCCCTGCTGCCCGCCCTGACCTTCATCTCTGCCTCTGCTGGATCCTGCAGGCCCCTCCTCACCTCTGCTCACCCCTTGGCCTCCCCAGGGAGCTGTGCCAGCCCCCTCAGCCTGCATGTCGGGACCTTCCGGGTGCATCCCACCATCTAGACCTCACCTCTAACAAGTAACCAATGTGCGGCCGTTTCTCTCTAAAGCACGTGGCGGACCACAGCGCCTCCTCTTGGCCTCTGCGGCCTCGCACGCGAAGCTCCCACCAGTGGTTGAGGAAGCCTTGGAGGGCCAAGCTGATGTCCCTCTGCAGTGTCTTCCCCAACACCCTGCCTGGCACCACCTCACCAGCACATACACTCCCACCGCACAGTCTCCGTGTGGGACGATGGACAGGCTGGGCCTGTGGGCTTCATGGGGTGAGCAGGCCGTGGAGGGTCCCTGCTCCAAAGCCCTCACCAGCTGACAGGCCTTCTCCCCTGTTTGCTGCTCACATCTGCTCAGACCTCATTCCTCCCCTCATCCCCGCACCTGGAACACTTCTCCCCCTCCCCCTCCTGCAGGCCCTGCTTTGAGGCCTCGAGGGCCTCAGTGGCCGCCTGCCTTCTGCGTGCGTCTCCTGAAAGGGCTATGGGAAAACATGGAATCCTTAGAACATTTTACTTAAGGTTGATAAAATAGTTCTTAAGTTTAAATAGTTATTTTTGTTAATATGAGATAGAAAAAAATAAACAGAAGGTGGAAGACAGGAGTAATTATTAGGAATAAATGTTTGATGACATGATTTGCTAAAATGGATTTTAACCAACCCATTGAATAAGGCAGAGCAAACGTGTATGGGATTGTGGGAAACGTACATCCAGGGCAGCTTGAAAATGTTTTCATAATTCAGGAAAATTCCAGTTTTTAAAAATTACATGAGTCACAGTCTTGGACCATTTTAGAAAACAACTTGAGGATCTGGACATTGATCTCCGTAAAGCTCCCAGCATGCGTGTACTCCAGACTGCGTGCAGGGCGGCGTCCAGAGAGAGCTGGAGCCCGTGGAGAGAGGACTCTCTGTGTGCTGGGGGGTGCGGGTCCCTAAGGCCCACCTCGGGTGGGCCCCCTGCACACGCTCCAGCTCACATCAGCGTGACCTCCTGCTTTGTACCAGGCATGTCACACACAGCCATTCCTCCAGCCATGCTGCTGCTCTCCGGGTCAGGGTCACAGCCCTTCCCCCAGCCATGCTGCTGCTCTCGGGGTCAGGCCCGGCTCGCCCTCGCTGGCTGAGCGCTGTGCTGCGTGGAGCTCTGTCTGCACTGCAGCTGGCCCAGCACTGAGCAGAGCCCAGAACTGCTTCCACGGTGACATGGTCCTGGTGGGGGGCTCCTCCAGGTGAGGCTTTGGTTGCAGGGTTGCCCCAGGCATGGCAGGTGAAGTCCCTTCCCCAGCGTCTGATTAGGCACCCAGAGGAGGCTAGAGAGGGAGGGGCTGGTTTGCACCTTAGGAGATGAGCCTGGGTCCTCCTCTGGGGTGATACCCTGTGGCATTTTATAAGTAACTTTATTGAGATAGTTCACATACCATACAAGTCACCTATTGAAAGTGTACAACTCAGAGGTTTTTAGCATCTTCACCACCATTTCCATAGTCCACGTTGCCCCACAGACTTTTAACCCAGCCGCCCAATGCAAGAATCAACGAATTAAAGGGAAGAGCTCCGGAGACAAAAGTAACCAACATCAGAGGAATCCAGTCCTGGTGCCGAACTTCATGGTTCATCTGCTTTTACCCTGACTGTGCCTCAGCCTTCCAGCTGCTGCTGGGCATCTGCACGGGGCAGGCGAGCAGGACAGGGTCCTGCCAGGTGGCAGCCCCAGGGTGGACACTGACCGTCACTCATGGCGTATGCCTTCTCTCACCAGGTGTTCCACTGTGTCCACTTCGAGTGTCCGGAGCAGCAGAGCAGCCTGAAGGAAGAAAACAGCGAGGAGCCGGGGACAGGGGACACCAGCCCAGCCAGTCAGCCACTCGAGCCCCACGCTCTGCAGGCCCCCAGCGGCAGCTCACTGCCCTCCAGCCCAGGCTCCCACTCTCGCTCATCTGGCCGGCAGCACCAGTAAAGGGGCTCTAAGGGCAGGGACTTGGGGGCCTGTGCACAGGACCGTGTTCCCAGCAGGGCTTTGTCACTGCCCACCACCCCCTTCCTGTGGGGAGCAGACCTGGCTGCAGAGATAGACACGGAGCAGGTTTGCTCCTAAGGACAGGAAGGGGCCGCTTTGTTCTCCTCAGTTTGTTCTGATCAGGCTGGTCTCCAGGGGGAGAAAATGGTCTTCAATCTTCATCAGTCCAGCATTCACACCCTACCTCTCCAATCTAACCAGGCCCAGAGCCAGCACATGTGGGTGGGCAGGGGCAGACAGGCCTCTCGGACCTGGGGCAGGCGCCCTTTGAGAAATGGGTTTCCTTCGTGTCTGCTCATGAACACGTCACTCTGGCAACTGAATGGCTTTTTATTTCTTTTAATTACTCCCTGTTTGCTGAATCCTAGGTGTCCTGGTCTTTTTGAAATGCTCAAACAGCACTTGTTTTAACCCCTTTGACACTAATTGTTCTTCCTTAGTTTTGAACGGTTAAGCGTGGGGTGGAGCGAGAAGCACATGCATCTCCCCAGGGTTGACAGGGTCACTCCTCCAAGGAAGTTCATCAAGCACAGGGGCAGAGCAGCCTGGCACTGGGCAGCGGGCACTCACTGAGCTGCCAGGTCGCAGACCTGTCCTTCCATGGTGAGTCCGCCTTGGGAAGTGGCAGGTGCACCCACTGTCGCCTGCTGATGACATGCTCAGATGCCTGTGTGGAATCTGCACACCTCCCGTTGGGCTGGGCCTGTCTGCCAGTTGCCAGTGGGGCCGTGGGCAGGGTGGGCAGGAATGCAGGCCTGGGCCCGGCGCGGCCCCAGTCATCCTCCATCCTCCAGTTCTGAGACGCTTTCCTCCTTGCTGCACCGTGTCTCGCGGCTTGCTCAGCCCACGCTGTTGTGTCTCAGTTGTCTCCATTTGGGTTCCCTTGTAACTCGATCGATTCTTATTGCTGTTTCCTCTCTGCAGCTCTCCCTTGGCTGTCAGCTCTGTGAAGCTCCCCCACACGCAGAGTCCTGTGCACCCTGTGACTGCTGGGGGGTGCTTGCAGGGGTCCTTCCTCTGGCATCTTGAAGACACCTTGGCTTGGGTGTACGAAGAGCAGGGGCGGCTCACTGCTTTCTCCTGTAGCCAAGTCCTGAGTGACTGAGGGGATAGTGGGGTAGCGTTGGATGAAGGACTGTGGGAGCACGCCAGGGGGAAGTGGGGCTCCCAGTCTCCCTGCCCATGCAGCACACCCGTGGCCAGGCCAGGGCTTCATGCCGTTGGCTGCTCAGCTTCCCCCCGAAGGGGCACAAACTGTGTCAGAGCATTGGACCCAGCCATCCCTTCCCGCCAGGCTCCCCTCCTCCCTGCTGTCTCCTGGAGACCCCTTCGGATTGTACACCTTTCACACCTCTGCCCTAGGTCTGTCTTGAGAGAATGAACTCTGTCCCCCCTTCCCCCACTCCCGCCTCTGGCACTTCAGCAGCTCCTACTATCAGATGAAGGGAAGGAAGGGGAAACCTAGGCAGTCTGATGACATGGTAGCAGGGAAGCAGCTGGCCTGGCCCACACCTCTCTGGAGGCCTCACGGGCATGGGCACTGCTCTGTGCCCAGAGGAGCTCAGCAAGTCCTGTGCAGCTGCCCCCTGGGACCAGGCAGGGGCTCTGCCCTCCTGACGGCCTCCTGACTGGGGAGAGGGGGCTGCAGGCGGCTGGAGACCCCATTGGAGGCCTTTCACAGCAGACACGCCAGACCGAGGCCTGCATCTCCAGGGAGTGAGGGGTAAGTCCCGACAACTGCCCGACTGCTGTTCTCCAGCGCCAACTGGGCCTGCAGAGGACTTTTCCCCTGCGGCTGCCTGGACCAAAACGGTCCCAAAACAGGAAGAGACCCAGGGAGCCTACTGGGGTGCAGGTGCAAGCTGGGCGGCACTCAGCTGGAAGGGTTCCCAGACACCCAGTTAGAGGAAGGAGCCTGGGCTAGGCCATGGTAGGGCAGGGCTGGTATGGGACCCGGCTCCCTTGCCTCTATGAGGACACAGCCTGGGTGGTGACCAGGCTGAGGCAAGGTCAGGGGAGGCTGGATCCTCCCAGTGGAGGTGGACAGGGGTTTTTGTGACCTCTGGCCCATTACTGTGACCCTTGTCAATTACAAACTAAAACAACAGCTTTGTAACCACCTCCTACTCCTCTCCCCACCCCCCAGCCCCCCATTCCCCCCCACCCCCCGGTCAAGAAAGGGCACCGTGGGAATAAAAGGCCACTTTCACCAGGGCTGTGGGAGGGAGCCTTCAAGGCACCTCTGACAGTACCCAGGAGGCCCTGGGCAGCAGTGAGAACGCCGGGAGCCTGTGCCGGGTAGAGCAGCCTCCTGTGCCCAGCAGCCCTGCAGGTCTGTGGAGGGGAGAGGACGGGGTTCTCTGCCAGGGAGCCTGTGCCGGGGGTTTGGGGGGAGAGCACACCTGGTTAAGGTGCTATTCAAGCTGCCGACTTGAAGCAGGTGCAGTGGTGTAACACACAGCCATCTACACACACACTTGTTTTCCGTATTCTCAGTGCTTTTTCTGCTGTTTCTGATATTAGAACCATGAGCCCATGATGGATGTGGGACTCTTCTCAATCGCTCTTTAAATTGTCACTTTTAAAATCTTTTTTAATGACAAATACATTAAAAGTGTTTTATTCCTAGAAGAGTTGGGAAAATACATTATTTTCTGCAACAGTGGGATGTTTGTTAGACTGATTCCTTGGCAAAAAAATGTTTTGAATTGTGCAAAAAATTGCCCAGTAGTTATGCTGTCGCCCCAATTACTAAACTGCTGTGCAGACGGCTGCAGCCCAGTCAACTTCACCTTTATTTAATTTAGAAGATAACAAAATGGTAATCACTTATCCTTTCCAGAGACTCGGGAAAGAAAGGCACAATGTGTGGTAAAAAGCAGAGCCCCCTGGGGCCGCCGCCACTTGCAGTAGAGAGGGAGTGTCCCCATTCGCTGCAGTGAACAGCCTCAGCCTCCCTTTGGACAGAAGAGAAAGGTGTCAGAGGGGGGAAGGAAAATTAAATTGGTCTCCTTCCAGGAGTTTTTCCTCGTTAGTGTTTGCTTTCCGGGGTTTCCCGCATAACTGCCTTTCCTGTGGGTGGCAGGTCCCTTGATGCTGCCGAGGTGGCTGGGGCCCAGCAGCTGCCCGTGGCCATAGCTGCTGCCTGTGACCATGGCCAGGGCCGTGGCCGCAGCCCTGGACGCCGCAGCCTGGACGCTGCGAGCTTGCCCTGACCACAGCTCCAGCAGCAGCCCTGTGCTCGTTCGAGGCCCCAGGAACTGAGATGCAGTGCCGGGTCTGTGCCACCTGGTTTTGTGGCTGTAATACTAAATCAGAAGTCCTCGTGGTGCTGGTGTGTGTGCAGGTTTCTGGGAAAGGGGAAGGGGTAGTTGAAACAGAATGCAGGCACCCTGAATGCTGCTTCCTCCTGGAAGTTGCCCTCACACCTGGTTACAGGTGAGGATCCAGAGCCCTGGAGGTGTGACAGGAATGGGAAAGGTGGTGAAAAGGGGCTGGGGGTGGAGGTTTGGGGGAGGGGGTAGAGCAGCCTCCTGTGCCAGCAGCCCTGCAGGTCCGTGAAGGAGAGAGGACGGGGTTCTCTGGTTTCCGTCAGCTTGGCTGGAGGGGCCGTGCACTTCCCTGGGGCCTGGGACCCACCTCTGCTGACGAGCGCTATGTGGCTGACTGTGAGTCCTCACCAAGCACCCCCACACCCTTTCAGGCAGGACTTCACGCTGGACTGATGTGGGCTAGGACCTGCCTCCATTGGGGGTGGGTTGGGGAGAAGGCACATGGGGGCCAGGTGAGCCCCCTATACCCTTATTAGAATAGAACTGGTCTTTTAAGATGACTCATTAAAAAATTAACGTAATGCTCATGGAATAATGTTCTAACCTGGCAGAAGGGGAAAGGGTGCCCTCCCCCTGGCTCGCTCTGAGTCCTCCTGCCCTGGGCCTGTCACTCACCTCCTGTGTGACACTCGTGGATCTGGCTTCTCCCAGACAAGCCGGACTGAGGGGCCCCACCACCGCTTAGCTCCTTTTTTAAGAACTGACATTCTCCCCAGAGGCCTCCCCTAAAGACTCAGTCACCCCCGTGCAATTTGTAGTAAAAGTCTGTGCATTTGCCATTTGCATCCTATTTACAGCCCTGAGCCGGGAGGTGAGGAGAAGGCCTGCACCTGTCTCCACGCTGCCCCCTGCTGGCTGTGGGGGGCGGCTGAAGGGTCTGGGCTCCTTCCCGCCAGAGGACGGCCCTGAAGATGCCAGGCCAGCGTGGAGCAGACCTGCTGCCCTGGCAGGTGAGGGAGGTGGGCAGCAGGTCTGAGGAGCCTCTGGGTGGGGATGGGGGTGGGGGTGGGGGTGGGGTGGGGGGTGGGGGTGGGGGGTGGGGGTGGGGGTGGGGGTGGGGGTGGGGGTGGGGCCCAGCCCTGGAGCCCGGTGGCATTGACTATGGAAGTCCATCCGTCTGCCTCCAAATAGCCTCTTCCTGCCACGTGAGCCCCAGGGTGGGCTCCTGAGCAGCCTGGGTGGACAGAGCCAGCCTGTGAGGTCACCATGCCTGGCCCTGGGGGTGTGGCCTTGGCATCCAGCCCTGGGGACGTCGGGGGGGGCGGTTGGGGGGGGGGGAGGGGGAAGGCTGGTCCCATGGCAGCTTGTAGCTCTGGGTTCCAGGTTTACTGCTTGTCCTGTGCCTGACAGTTGGGGGGGCGGGGGGGGGGGGACAGGAGGGGGGCAGCTGCACCCTCGCAGCATGCCCCTAGCAATGGGGAGTTCCTGCCCTGGTCAGCAGCCCCAACGTCAATGGGACAGGGCACTGAGATCTGAGGAGGTGATGGTGGGGGCAGAGCGCTAACCAGGGCCTGCCTCTCCTGGCCAAGGTCCCAAGGGCACCTGGCAAACGTCAGGGGAGAGGCCTGGACGGGTGTGGGAGTGACAGGAGCATCTCAGGGTGATGGGGCCTTGGCCGTGAACGACTCTGGTCACACTGTGCAAGCTGAGTTCCCTAGAGAACGGGGCCTCCCCTGCCTTTGGGGTCGGTGCGGGGCCTCAGAGGTGGTGGGGCCAGCGTGCGGGGCCAGGCGGCTCCTCTGGTTTCCCGGGAAGCTTCGTCAGCACCCACAGAAGCTCCGGGCCGTTTGGAACGGGATGGACTTGAGGGCAGGCTGCGCCCCTCACTTGGTGGAGCAGCCAAAGTGAGCAATTATGCAACCCATGTTCAGAACATCCCGAGGTGCCTGTAAGCGTGCGCCCTTCTTAGACTGACGGCTTCCGGTGCCGTGACATTCGTGTCCTCTCCACAGCTGCCTGCAGCCCCTCCCCGGGACAGGCCCCATCCAGGCTTCCCTGGACCTCCCTCCCGGGCACCGTGGGTGCCTGCCTTCCCCCTGCCTTCTCTGCTGTGGACTGTGGACGGGCGTCCGCTTAAGAGCCAGTGTTGTCGCCTCCGTCCCCTGCAGCCCGCTGAGCGGGCCATGTCGCTTCCAGTCGCCCTCGTGCTGGGCCGCAGCTCAGAGCAGAGGCCTTAGAGCCGTCCGGCTCCCCGCACAGGGGACCCCATCTCCCTCTCCTCTCCGAGATGCCTCTTCAGTGGCGTTTGGTGGAAGAAATGCCACCGCAGATACACTGGGCCTCAGATCCCAGCCCCGAGCGTGGTACTGCCCAGCTGGCAGCCCGCAGGCTGTTCCCCTCCCAGGCCTTCTGAGCAGACGCCCAGGGCTCGGCGTCTGGTTAACCTGGAGGTTTGGGCTTCACAGGGGAGCCCCCCTTTAGCAAGGCTCTTGGGAAACCTGATTTAGGCCTCGTCATGTGCGCTTACTTCCGAGCTTCGTGTTGATTGAAATGTCGAACAAGACAAAACCAAATCCAGGGAGCAGTGGGGTTCACCATGCTCCCCCCCCCCCCCCATGTTGTCCCCACTCCGTTCCCTCGGCTGCCCCACCACTCGGCCCATCACTGGTCATTCAGCACAGGGCGGAGCACCGCCAGGCCCGGCCCGGCCAGGCCATGCTCTAAGAGCTGGGGACGCAGCGCCATCAACGCCCACAGAACAGACAAAGGTCCTGCCTCGAGGCCCTTGGTTCTGAGGGGTGACTGCACGCCCGTGGGCTCCGGGAGGTGAGGACTAGAAGCTGCTCGCAGGTCCAGGTAGGCCTTGAGAAGCCTCCCAGAGGCGACAGCTGGGCAAAGCCCGAAGGAAAAGCCCCAAACTGGCGAGAGGGGCCTGGTGGGAGAGAACTGGCCCGGTTGCGACGGCAGCCAGTGGAAGGGCGGGCGCCCCGGCTGCGAGGAGAGTTCTCGCAGGGAGAGCAAGGGAGGAGGACAGGGCAGCTGAGGGCAGAAGGGGGAGAGCTGGGGGCCTCGTGGACAGGGCAGCAGCCACGGTGGCAGGTGGATTCCGAGGGATGGGAGGGGCCGGCCTGGGCGGGTCAGCTCCTGACAGGCTGGGCCTGTCACACGGGAAGGCCCTGCAGCCGGATCTCAGAGGGACCTGCTCACCAAACACGAAACCCAGCAAGGACCGAGGAAAACGACACGCATACAGGTGGTCACGTTCCCACAGCCCCTGTGCTGGGAAGCCTGCAGGCACGGCCTCTCTGTCCCTCAGCGGAGCAGACGTCAGGGGAAACAGGACTTGACTGCATGGGACCAGGAGGCAGCAGGATGTCAGCATTTTCCGAGGGTGGGGAGCAAGCGCGGCAGAGCAGGCGCCTTGGTTTCCACGTTGGCGGTGACTCCAAAGCAGGGTGCCGGAGTGCGCTGGGCCTGCGGGGGTGGCTGGGCTGCAGTCCGGTTCCCACACAGCACCCAACCTTCGGGGACGCTGAACTAGACCTGAGAGCAGCTGGAGCCTGGGCCGGGGTGGGGGAAGACCTGGGTCACCTCCCCAGTGGTTATGGAGCCAGGAGGGATCACGCAGGTAAGAGACAGGGCCCAGGCTAAGCCCTGGTGGCCGGTGGAGCCTGGAGATGAGGAGACCGCGAGAGTTGAGGGACGGGCACCTGGTGGTGACAGCCGAGGAGGCGCTCAGTGCCAGAGCGTTAAGTTGGCCGCCTTTGGGACACCTGAGGCTGGCTGTGAGCTCGTGTGGGTGCCTGGGGTCCCCACTTCCCTCTCTCCAATGTTCACTCTCCTAACATGCTGCCCTTTCATGTTGCGGGGTTGGAGGGGCAGGATGCATTTGCCCAGGACGTGGAAGGATGAACTCTCTTGAAGTAGCTACGCCTCTGACTCTGTCCCTTCACCTACCTGGACCACAAAGCTTCCGTATATTCTACTTGTTTCATCTATTTACATTTTAAAGATCTAAAGTCTTGGACTTTGAAGTCAAAGGTGGCAGGTGGCTAGTTTGGAGGGCAATGGGCAATATTAACTCCAACTTAACTTGTGCAAACGAGGCACAATGACATCCATTGTCACTTTCCCCTCCCTCAAAATCACAAGCAAGGACCAAAACGATATATAGCTTGAGAAAAAAAAGCAGAATAAAAACGAGGAGGGGATGCCAGAAACTCAGGAAGTGGTGGAAGACTCGATGGCAGGCTGGATTATTCCATTGTGTACATGTACCACAGTTTTCTAATCTATTCATCTGCTGATGGGCACTTAGGCTGTTTCCAAATCTTAGCTATGGTACATTGTGCTGCTATGAACATAGGGGTGCATATATCCTTTCTGATTAGTGTTTCTGGTTTCTTGGGATATATTCCTAGAAGTGCGATCACTGGGTCAAATGGGAGTTCCATTTTTAACTTTTTGAGGAAACTCCATACTGTTCTCCACAGTGGCTGCACCAGTCTGCATTCCCACCGGCAGTGCACAAGGGTTCCTTTTGCTCCACATCCTTGCCAGCACTTGTCATTTGTTGATTTATTTTTAATTTCTTTATTGATTAAGGTGTTACATATGTGTCCTTATCCCCCCATTGCCTTCCCACACCCCCACTCATGCCCTCACCCCCCTGTTGTCTGTGCCCATTGGTTAGGCTTATATGCAATCATGCAAGTCCTTTGGTTGATCTCTCCCCCTTACCCCCACCCTCTCCTACCTTCCCTCTGAGGTTTGACGGTCTGATCGATGCTTCTCTGTCCCTGGATCTGTTTTTGTTAATCAGTTTATGTTGCTCATTATATTCCATAAATGAGTGAGATCATGTGGTATTTTTCTTTCATTGCCTGGCTTATTTCACTTAGCATAATGCTCTCCAGGTCCATCCATGCTGTTGCAAATGGTAAGAGTTCCTTGATTTTTACTGCAGCGTAGTGTTGATTTGTTGATGATAGCCATTCTGACAGGTGTGAGATGGTACCGCATTGTTGTTTTGAGTTTCAACTCTTGGATGATTAGTGACTTTGAGCATGTTTTCATATGTCTCTTGGCTTTCTGTATGTCCTCTTTCGAAAAGTGTCTATTTAAGGTCCTTTGCCCATTTTTTTTTTATTGGATTTTTTACCTTCCTTTTGTTAAGTTGTATGAGTTCTCTCTAAATGTTGGAGATTAAACCCTTATCTGAAATATCATTTGCAAATATGTTCTCCCATGCAGTGGGCTTTCTCATTGTTTTGTTGATGGTTTCTTTTGCTGTGCAGAAGCTTTTTATTTTGATGTAGTCCCATTTGTTTATTTTCTCCTTAGTCTCCATTGCCTTAGGAGCTGTGTTGGTAAAGATATTGCTATGACATATGAATGCTATTTTGTTGCCTATGGAGTCTTGTAGGATTTTTACGGTTTCCTGTCTTAACATTTAAGTCTTTTAGCCATTTTGAGTTTGTTTTTTAACTTTATATAAATGAATATGTGAATTCTTCATGTTTTTTTTTTAATTTATTTATTGTCTAAAGTTTTACATATGTCTCCTTTTTCCCCAATTGGCACCCCACCCCCCCCTCCCCCCAGCCATTCCTATCCCGGGCACCCCTATGTTCATAGCAGCACAATTCACCATAGTTAAGATTTGGAAATAGCCTAAGTGCCCATCAGCAGATGAGTGGATTAAAAAACTGTGGTACATGTACACAATGGAATACTATGCTGCTGTAAAAAAGAAGGAATTCTTACTATTTGCAACAGCATGGATGGAGCTGGGGAGCATTATGCTAAGCAAAATAAGCCAGTCAAAGAAAGATAAATATCACATGATCTCACTCATATGAGGGATATAATGATCAGCATAATTTGATGAACAAGAATAATGGCAGGGGATGGGGGGGGGTAGAGAGCAACCAAAGGACTTGTATGCATGCATATTAGCATAACCTATGGACACAGACAGTGGGGCAGTGGGGGCTTGCCCGGGGTAGGAATGGCTGGAGGGGGGGCTGCCAAGTGGGGAAAAAGGAGACATGCTTTAGACAATAAATAAATAATAATAGTAATAAAAGAAATGTAAGTGCAGCAGAAAACGCTGATGATCCACTCAATCTCTTTGGAGTGGTGGGTGGGAAAGAAGCTGTATGAGGACTGCCCTATGACTGTACACATGCGTGATGTTGATATTAAAAGTCAAAGAAGACAGAAGGGACCAGCCCTCCCAGGGTGTTGGGCACAGTCTTCAGAAACCAGCCTGTCCCAGCATCCCCCAAACAAAGGGGCACATCCAGGTCCCCGCCATGCCAAGTCGGGTGCTGGTTTCTGGTCAGACGTTTTGGAAGATGCAGGCTTGGTGGGATGCACAGCACAGGACTTTTTCCCTCTGGACCTTCTCTTAATTGGTGCCTCTTGGGACCAGCTGTGCAGTTCCTTGAGCACCTTCTGTGTTTTTGAGGAAGAACTTCGGGCAGCCTGGAGGTCAGTGCACATGGGCCTTAGTGCTGCATCGTCACAGCAGCCCAAACTCAAACCACCTGCCAGGCATGCTGGGCCAGTTCCTAGAACCTCACCTTCCCCGCAGCATAAATCCTGTCCCCTGGGTTTATAAACAGCAGGTGCTTCTGACCAATTCCTGGAGAGAGTTGGAGGTGGACAGTGATCCAGGAGCAACAGGTGGGTGACCACAGGCTCCAGAGCTCCCACCCGGGGGCCCTGCTCACCTGCGGCCAGAGCCCAGGCAGGCTTCAGCAAAGGCCTGCAAAGAGCCCTGGCCGCGTGGCATGGTTGGAGTGTCATCCTGTGCACCGAAAGGTTGCCGGTTCGGTCCCTGAAGGGTGCATACAGAGGCAGCTGGTCAGTGTTGCTCTCCAAAATCAAACATATCCTCGAGTGAGGATTTTGAAGAAGAGCTACAAAATGAAACCGACAGGTCACCCTCAGTTTGTACCTGGGCTTGGCTGGGAAGGGGAGACAGGCAGCCCGGAGCTCAAGGGCGTCTCACAGACGCGGGTGTTTAAGCTGCTGGCGATGAGGTGCTCCCCAGACTGGGACTTGAGATCACGTATGATGGTGATAAAACGTCCAGTTGGGTCCACGGACTTAGGAGGCAGGCTGGTTGGCACCCCCGTTCTGCCCTCCTGGGGTGGGCCGAGCCTGAGCTATTGGAGGGAGTGTGGACGTGGTTGGGCAGGGCTCTGGAAGACTTTGGGAGCAGGAGGCCAGAGGTGAGAATGTGCCAACCCCCTGGGGTGGAGGCTTTGGTGTCTACAGGCCCAGCCCGCCAGCTGCAGAGGAGCTGGGGGTCCGGGTAGGAGGGGAGACAGGACCCAGGGGGAGGACAGTGAAAAGGACAGGCCTGAATGACGGGGGGTTGGAGCCCATTGGGCAGAGCCTGGCTCCACACCTGCTGCTCCAGGTGCTGGGACACAGTGGGGAGGTGGGACCATCCAGGGTTTGAGTTGTGGAGGAATGTAGTCTGATGGGTTTTAAGGAGAAGAGTTACCCAGGGATGAAGCTACTGGGTAACTCAGGTGATTGGTGAGGGGCAGAGCTCAAGGGGCAGGGAAGTGGGCTGACCTGCAAGGAAGAGATGACAGGAGTGCAGACAGTGGGTGTGGGTGAGAGACGTGGCGACCCCAGGATTTGGGTCTGAACAGGAAAGGGAGATGGTCACTGTAAGAGACTCGTGGTTGGAGCTGGGTGGGAGCAGACTAAGCTGGGTGCAGGCTGGACACGCAGGTGGAAATGCTGAGCAGACGCCACACACAGCCCTCAGCTCCACAAGGGGTCCTGGCTGGAGACGTCCTTTAAGGTCATTAGGGAGGGAGGGAGCAAGGCCCAGGGAGATGAGCCTGCAAGGGAGATGGAGAAGCTGCCAGCAAGGGAGGCGGCGACCCAGAGAGCGGAGTCCTGGGGTGTTTTAAGGAGAAGGGGGGCGTGGGCACCTGTGGGGGTGCTGCTCAGGGACCGGGCGCCT
Organism: Corynorhinus townsendii; assembly: GCA_026230045.1. Classification (NCBI taxonomy): domain Eukaryota; kingdom Metazoa; phylum Chordata; class Mammalia; order Chiroptera; family Vespertilionidae; genus Corynorhinus; species Corynorhinus townsendii. The sequence continues at coordinate 93,239,320 of JAPDVU010000004.1, forward strand.
GGGACTGACCACTGGGCAGGAGAACCAGGAACCTGGCTACAGGGGCTTTCTCTTTGAGGAGAAATTGGGCAGCAGTGGGGTGGGTGTGGGGTGAGAGCTGATTTTCAAGTAAAGGAGAAAGTACTGTTGACCCAGTGGAGAGGGATAAATAGGTGATGCAGGAGGGAGGGGACAGTGCTGAGATAGGGCCCCGGGGAGGGAAGGGGTGGTGGGGGAGCCAGTGCTTGTTTCCTCCTGGGAGCAGGCAGTGGGGCAGCAGGCCCCTGTGAGGTTGGAGACGGAGTGATAGGTTCGCTGGGGGCCAGGTGGCGTCACAGTGAAAGGAAATGCCAGCTGAAGCCCCTCCCTGCAGGTCCCAGGGTTTGTAAAGTTTGCAGGAACGGGATACTTAACTGCTTTGGTTGAAACGGGTTCCTTGTTCAATTCCAGCTTCCCACCACCACACTCCCACTCCTGTGGGGAGATGCTGAGGCCACATGGGCATTTTGGGGACTTGGCCAAGGGGAGCTGAGTTGGGGAGATAACAGTTAATTCAGAATTCGTGGGACATGTCGGTGTGGTTGCAGTCCGTCCCTGTATAGTGGGTGACTGGCGGTCATCCTGGGTGAGACCAGCCGCTGTGCCGGGACTTGCGACTTGAAGGTGCAAGGCCAAGGTTGTTGCGGCCTAGTGCATCCTGCAGAGCCTGACCGGGCACAGCTGAGTGGAGGGGGAGTCGAGACGGGAAAGGTATGGAGCCAGAGGTAGTCCATGGGAATCTGTCCACCATCGGTGTGAACGTGAAGAGGACTGGTCCTCGTCCAGGACTGCGAGAACCGAGCGTGCTCACGACGCAGACGTGCCACTTTGTTGAGCAGAGGGCAAAATTAGGAATTCTCGCTGTGCCTGGGCTCTTACAGCTCATGCAGCAAGACCTTGCTCACCGTTTCCCCAACAGTGCTCAGAATTCACGTCTATGCCACAGTGAGTTGTGAGATGAAAGAAACTTCTCTGAAGTATCAACAATGCAAAACAAATTGCGATCAGCCGAGCTGAGATCGGACTCAGCTCTGCCTCCATCACAAGAATTGTAGTGTTGATATTCTGGACTTTAAAAAAATTTTACTTTATTGTTTAAAGTATTACCAATAGTAGTACTCCCAGTAGTCTGATAGTCTGTTTGATGCTTCTTTGCCTCTGTATCTATTTTTGTTCATCAGTTTATAATGTTCTTTCTATTCCACAAATGAGTGAGACCATGTATTTTTCTTTCACTGACTGGCTTATTTCATGATATTCTGGACTTTTTAATGTTTGGGTATTTGTCAGCTTTTAAAAATGTTATGTGTTGTGATTTCTTATTCAACCCCTGCGGAGCAGGGTCCGAGGTCCTCCCCGTGTTCTGGGCTGACAGAAGGAGCGTGGGTCTGCGTGTCGTCCCCCGTGTGGCTATGCATCTGCTTAGGTTGGCTGACAGTCTTGATGGAGGAAGCAGGGTGCGGACTATGTCTGGTGTGAGCACCACGTTGAGTCACAAATGGGCTGAATAGCACTAAGGACAGATGAGAAATGCTGTGGATTTGTCGTGACTTTAAACATGTCCTTGAATTCCCTGAGCTCCTCCTCCCGAATGTGGCTAGCCTTGGTGACTTGCTTCTAAGACTGGTGCATGGAGAGGGCTGCTTCCTGGAGCCGAAGGCATGGGACAACATGTGCACCTCTGTGTCACTTGTGCCGCAGGGGCTCAGGGCCGCCAGGTGAGGGTCTGACTGGTCACGCCCACGAGGACCGTGATGACCAGAAAGTGGAACAACAGGTGGTGGTGTTTGGAGACGGACCTCTCGGGCACTGTTGGTGGGACCAAAACGGTGTGGCCACTGCAGAAGGTGGTTTGGTGGTCCCTCAAAAGATTACATAGACTTACCGCAACATCCAGCAATTTCACTCTTGGGTATACACCCCTGGACATGAAAGCAGGGACTCACGCATGTGCACACACGTGCACACACATGTCCACAGCAGCTCCATCCACAGTGGGCAAAGGGAATCAGCTCAGGGTCCACCGAGGGGTGAACGGGCCAACCAGTTGTAGGATGCGCTCCCAGTTCTGCCTCAGAAAGAAGCGAAGGCGGCCACGTGGCCACCTCGCCAGCGCTGGGCGAGGGACAGAAGCCAGGCTCAGGAGGCCACACATTATGCGACTCCATTTAAATGAAATGCCCAGAACAGGAGAGTCACAGACAAAAAGCAGATGGCTCGCCTGGAGGGGAGAGAGCACGGGTTGCTTTCCAGGTGATGAAAGCGATCCGGATGCTATTTGACACCGTCGTAAAGGTGCTGACCGCCACCGAACTGGTCGTTTAAAGTGGGGGAGTTTATGTTGTGTGACTCTCAACTCAATTTGAAAAAGAGTTTGGCTGCCCCGGAGAGCCCAGGAGGCCCGATTGAGGCAGCGGCGCTCGCCATACGCTGGGAGCATCGCCGAGCAAGAGGGTCTTTCCATTCCCACCAAAGGGCACACCAGCCAGGGTCTGTTACCCCAGTACCCTAAACCCAGCACCCCCATTGGGTTCACCTGCCGCTCAAGGTTTGCCCACCCAGAAGGGACCCCTCCCTGGGGAGGTGCCCGTGGGTGATGCTCACGGTGCTCCAGAGGGGAGGGGCGCGGCCAGCGCGAGAGCAGCAGGTGGAGCAGCCAGGCTTGGGGCAAGGTACCTGACGATGAAATGGGGTTTTAGGACTATTTCTGGAGTAAGGAAAAGGAAGACAGAAAGGCGTGAAGACTGCTTTAGGCCAGCGGAATGGCGTTAACAGATCATCAGAATAGCTGGCAGTGATCACACACCTACTTTGTGCCAGGCGTTGTCCCAGGAGCCGTTCACATACGCCTTATCTAACCCTCACCGTCCTATGAAGCAGTAACTGTTAGCTCCATTTGCCAGACAAGAAAACAGGCTCAGAGACGTCTCCTGAGCCATGCGGCTTCTCTACAGATAATTTGAGAGCCGCGGAGCTGGCCCGGGGCCAGGAGGACCCACACGCCTCCCTGTGGGACACATGGCACCACCTTACAGAGACAAGGCCACTGGATGATCATTCCTGTATGGAGACCCATGTCCTCTGTTACCGTGTCCTGTATGTAAATGATATTTCAGATAAGGGTTTAATCTCCAACATTTAGAGAGAACTCATACAACTTAACAAAAGGAAGGTAAAAAATCCAATAAAAAAAAATGGGCAAAGGACCCTAAATAGACACTTTTCGAAAGAGGACATACAGAAAGCCAAGAGACATATGAAAACATGCTCAAAGTCACTAATCATCCAAGAGTTGAAACTCAAAACAACAATGCGGTACCATCTCACACCTGTCAGAATGGCTATCATCAACAAATCAACACTACGCTGCAGTAAAAATCAAGGAACTCTTACCATTTGCAACAGCATGGATGGACCTGGAGAGCATTATGCTAAGTGAAATAAGCCAGGCAATGAAAGAAAAATACCACATGATCTCACTCATTTATGGAATATAATGAGCAACATAAACTGATTAACAAAAACAGATCCAGGGACAGAGAAGCATCGATCAGACCGTCAAACCTCAGAGGGAAGGTAGGAGAGGGTGGGGGTAAGGGGGAGAGATCAACCAAAGGACTTGCATGATTGCATATAAGCCTAACCAATGGGCACAGACAACAGGGGGGTGAGGGCATGAGTGGGGGTGTGGGAAGGCAATGGGGGGATAAGGACACATATGTAACACCTTAATCAATAAAGAAATTAAAAATAAATCAACAAATGACAAGTGCTGGCAAGGATGTGGAGCAAAAGGAACCCTTGTGCACTGCCGGTGGGAATGCAGACTGGTGCAGCCACTGTGGAGAACAGTATGGAGTTTCCTCAAAAAGTTAAAAATGGAACTCCCATTTGACCCAGTGATCGCACTTCTAGGAATATATCCCAAGAAACCAGAAACACTAATCAGAAAGGATGTATGCACCCCTATGTTCATAGCAGCACAATGTACCACAGCTAAGATTTGGAAACAGCCTAAGTGCCCATCAGCAGATGAGTAGATTAGAAAACTGTGGTACATGTACACAATGGAATACTATGCTGCTGTAAACAAGAAGGAAGTCTTACCATTTGCAACAGCATGGATGGACCTGGAGAGCATCATGCTGCACTTACATTTCTAAACCTCACACATATTGCTCTCTTGAATGTTAGACACGTGACTCCCTCCTACGGACGGGACGATGGGAACTTGGCGCACCCTGCAGACTTCCCGGTACTGACTGTTCCCAGAGCAACACTCGTCACTGTTTCTGTGTTTACATGATTTGTATTTGATATTATTCACAGCTAAGTCATGCAGGGTCTATGGTTCCTCTTATTTTTTGTTTTGCAATAAATTGTCTCTTTCTGTTTGTGTAATTTTCTATCTAAGACTCACATCCGAACCCCATGGTAGAAGGTAAATCAAATACAGACACTGACTCACCGGAGCCCCTCCCAGCCCGTAGGGAGGTAGACGGGCTGCCATGGGCCTGAGCCTTGCAGGGCAGCGCCTTCCTGCACCCCGTCTTTCCCCATCTTTCTCTGGTTATTCCCCTCTTCCGGAGCCCTCCCGGAGAAGCTCTGAGGATGGTGGCCAAGGAGGGAAACTCTCGGAGGCCCTGCAGTCTTTCCTCGGGTGTTTCTGCTGCTTTGGCGCCTGTCTGGGTCCTCCCTTCTCTGAGCGGGAGGCCTCTCAGTTCCCAGCGTGTGGCTGACCCCCACCTTGATGATCCGTCCCACTCCAACTGCCAGCTGGGCCTTCCTGTCCTCCTGCTGCCCACCTGAACGCCCTTCCTCTTCCCAACGCCGGAGGTGCTGACTGGAGGCGAGGCCGCGGGCACAGTCCCACTAACCCTCGCCCGGAGCAGCGTGTTCCCAGGCCCCCAGGCCCGGTGCTCTCTGCCTATCTGTTCACTCCATGCACCTCGGATTTCCTCTGAGGATCCTTCATCATCGTCATGACAACTGTGTGGCCAATATTTCTGCCTTAAAGGTGGTGGGGAGGGGCGCCACTCCACCAAATGTTTTTAAACATCGTCACAAGTATTAAGTGATTTTCAACTGTGTGCCACTGAATTTTAAAACATGCAATACCTGACTACTGATGGGCACTGACCTCTTTTCCCTTAGATTGCCAAATAAATGACAACAGCCAACACAGTGGCTGTCTGATGTGAATAAATACCATTTTTTGGGTCATATCGGAAAAAAAAAAAGTATTTTTGGTGTGCCACCGAACGTTAGCAGTTTATGTGGGCCATGAGAGGAAGCAGGCTAAAATCGCTGCTCCACACCAGTGAGTTCACAAAGCAAACACACCATCCTGGTCCTTCCTCCAGGGAATGCCGTTCTTCATCTTCTGGGTCCTGCCATGCAAACACAGGGCCCAGAGCTGGTGCTCACTTCCTCCCATCTCCCCAGATGTGCAACCTCCTGCTGACAGCAAAGCTGGGCCCAGCAGACTCACCTCCTGGCCAGGCCCCAGCCGCCCATGGTGGAACCACCCACAGACCATTCAGAGGGCTCGGGCCGCAGAGCTGTGGGAGGGGGACCTTTGACTAGTTTCCTAGTGGTTCCAGGGGCATGTAGGAGAATGGGCGAAACAGAGAAATCCGAACTTTCGTATGACTGGTTTAATTTTTTCAGCAGGAAAAAAAGAATAAAGTTACAAGAGTCTTTTAATATTTTCACAATGTTAAAACTAAAACCGAGCTCTAGGCTGTGTGTGTAAGTAAATCTAGAACACAAAAGGGTTAAATAAGATTTCTCTTTTAAAGATACAAGAATTTAAGCTTTCCTTACATTTAACAAACTTCACAGAACAGATACTGCAGGGAACAAGCCCCCCCCCCCGCCCCCCCCCTGCTCTGCCACCAGAAAGTGAGGGCCGAGCCTGTGTGCTGGGCTCCCCATCGCTGCCTCCAAGCAGCAGCTGGTGGGGCCTGAGGAGGGTGGGAGCTCGGGGGGCCTCTGGGGGATCAGAGCGTGGTGGGGGCTGAGGCGGGCCAGCTCACTGAGGATGGCCGGGGACTGGCCCGAGGGCCGTGGCTTGACAACAGTGGTAAACGTGGGCAGACCCGGCCCCTCTGCCCTGGGCTGCCCTAGAGCAAGACACCGGTCTGGGTCCTGAAGCAAGAATTAAGGCTGGAGATTTTGCAGCGGATTCCACTCTGGTGGGGTGGGGAGGTTGGAAAGAGCATGATTTCCTATTTCCTATTTTGGATTCTGGACCAAAGAACATTTTCAGTTGCAGGAATTAATTTGCAGACAGAGTTGACCTGCTTGTGGTATAAAAGGGCAAGGTGCTGGGTTAAACTGTTCCAACAGCCTGCGGGGGGACAGGTCCGAACTGCCGCTGCAGGGGCGGTTCGGCTCTCATCGCCTGGACGACAGGAGCTCCGGGCCACGCACACCTGCTCAGCTTATCCTATCGGCCCCTTCCCCCCCACCTGATGGGTAATAATTCCTAACATGAGCAAATAGGCCCGCCCCCCCTTCCCCACCCGCCTGAGCTACTGCACTCCTGTCTGCCCATGTGAAGAGGCACAGGCTGGGCAAGGTGCCCCCCACCTGCTGAGCCAACGTCTCCTTCGGAGCCTGGCCATGGCCACAAGCCACAGCTGTACACAACACACAGCTGCCCCCGCAGCACATGCGGCCTCCCTCACTAACCCTGCTGTGTGGCAGGCGCAGACTGCTGTCGCTGGACTACAGGGCTGCAGACGGGGCCAGGCCACCCTCCCCTTGACCCTTGGCTCCTGCTGGAAGGGGCAGAATCTGGGCAGCAGCTTCCCAGGGGCTCCTGTGGGCTATGAAACATTAAAAAAACTCCCAACATAGAACTGTGGCTGCAGAGGCCGACGCGGACCCAGCCTCACTGCTGTGCTGCAATCAGCCATGTGTGATCAACTGCCAGACCCTGTACGTGGCAAGTGGCAAAGCAGAGCCAGTGGGTCGGGCCGGCCCCGGCGGCCTCTCGTGGCCTGGGGTCCTGTGTAGAAAGGTGGTTCTCGTGGATGAACTAGACTTGAGCTAATTTTCAAAGTGAGGTTACTGTTTCTCTTCTCATGTGGTGTGTTTTTTCATAACAAGTCAGGTAAAAAATTCTGTTAAGATTTTCATAAGAACCTGCTCCCCCACCCCCAATGAGCTCTGTGGGAGAGTGAGGCCACCACCCAGCTGAGCCACGTGTCAAATCTCAGCAGCCTCCTGTGGCCAAGGCAGCGTGGCCACCAGGCCGCCTGCTGCTGGGACTAAGGATAAGTGAGGAGGTGAAAGGCTGGACATGAACCAGAGTTTTGGCAGAGCCGTGTGCGCGGTGGGGGCTGGAACACCAGCTTCTACTCCTCTACCGACTCAGAGTCTCCGTCTGGAACCCTTTCCGCTTAAGGCTTTTTATAAGTTTGACTCCAGCAGTGACAGGTATGTGTTGTTTTAAATCCACTAGCCATGCTCAAAAAAAATATTCTTCATGTTTTAATTTTATACAATGGCTAGCAGGCACCTTAGTAACCAGCCAGAAATCAATTTCAACCACCATCAACCCCTAAACTACAGTACCAGGATGGCTGGCTAAAGAAAGGAAACGGACTGGCTGTGGTCTGACGTGTGCCCAGTAAAGGTGTCTGGCTGACTCTGTCCTAAATAAGGCTAACATCAGTGAACTAAGAACAGCGTCACGTGGAGGCCGTGCTGGCCTTCACGAGCACCCCTCCCCAATGCGCTGGCAGGAGCGCCCCACTTTCCGGTCCAGTTTCACCATTTTCATGATGGCTTCCTCTCGGCCTCGGCCCATGTGGTCAAATGTACAGTCATGCTGCTCGGGGAGGCGATGTAACATACAGAACACGTAACCTGCAGAAGCGGAAGAAGCAGAGAAAACAGAGGGTTAGGGTGGCTTCCAAATGCCCAAAGCCCAGCTCTCACCCTGTCTGGAGGGCGGGAGGGCACCTCAGTGGGTGGACGGTCCCAGCAGAGGCTCCTGCTGCTGAAGAGTTTATTACAGAGCCCCCACCCCTCCTCAGCTCAGTGTAATGTCCTCAGAGGCTGACTGGGCATTTCTTGCTGCTCATGCCTGGATGGACCCTGGAGGCAGAACCCAAAGGCGGCTGCTGCTGCTGCGGACACACCTTTCCCTAGAAGAGCAGAGGCTCTGAGCTCCTTCCCTCCAGCCACCGGGCAGGTGGGGAGCAGAGCTACCAGCTCAGCGTTGTCCCTGGAACATCCACCCAGGACACCAGCATTTCTCAGAGGGAGACAGGGAGCAGACCAAGGGATTATGTTAAATTACATTCTACCTCCTGTACAGCTAGGGCTTGGGGGATCGTGGGAGTGCTCAAACCATAAGCTGCACGTGAAGGGGGCTCTCCAAAGAAAATGGATTTCAAGTGCTAGAAAAGGTATTACATAAAAACAGAGGATAAAACGGAAATGCTGAGCCCCATCATCTCCACGGAGCCTGATGCTTCTAAACTCCACTTGGCAGGCAGGAGGTTGAGGTCCCGCACGCAGGCTTGGTCCCCTCTCTGGAGCAGAGAGGTCCGAGGGAGACGCTGGTGAAGCTGGTAGAAAAAGGGATGGGGGAGGGGCTGGTGCAGTCCCTCTGTGATGGGAAATAATGAAAGGAGGCTCAGAGGACAAAGGGAACATACCTGCATCAGAATGTGACCTGTTCCCTCCCCTCATCTGATCAACTTCTAGGAATGCTGGTCAGTATGTGGATGTGCAAGGCGCACAGACACCTGAGTCTCCTGAGCCCTCACTTTAGGGGAAGGGGTGGTGTTGGGAAGCCCCCTGCCAGTGCTGGCTGGCTCCTCATCCATCAGTTAGTTGTATCTCGCCACACCTCAGGGTTCCATGGGCCTAGACCAGGCCCACAGGACCAGCCTGTGGGTGCATCTGAACCCACCCCAAGCCTCCTCTCCCTGGCCTGGAGCAGGCACCCACAGCAGCCCTGCCACCCCAGGGCCCTCCTCACTCACTCTCCAAGCAGTACCTCTGCTCGGACTTCTTTTCCCCAATGGCCAGGGCAGCCACCCCTTGCAAACTGGGAGCTGTTCCTCTCCACACCCTCAATTTCTGTTCTTTTCAGAGACAAGGGGTAGAGGCAGTGATTTCGGAAGAACAGAAGTTGGAGCAAAGACTGAGTGGCCAGAACGGACGAACATTTGGACAACCTTAACTTTCAACATAAACTTCCCCGGAGAACATTCCTCAGCTGCCCTGAGCTCCTGCGTGCATGGGCACGGGCACGGGCACAGGCCGCGGGCCAAGCCCAGACTATGCACGGTGCGAGCAAGCGCACTACTCGCTGCTCCCAGGGAGAGCACAGCCATGTGTTCCACTCTAAATTGGGACTGGGTTTAAGGAAAAGGAAAGAGATGAAATTATATCTCCTGAGAAGCTGAGCTCCCATTTGGTCCAAAGGCAAAGTGAAGATTAATGAGCTTACGTGTTCTATTTACTGATGAGTTCATTACTCGAAGCTGTTGAATATCAGCTGCCTTTCTCCTAAAGAATTTCCCAGCAGAAGCATGGATGGCACCTCCCACCTGATGAGAAGCTGCCAGGTCGGGCTTGGGGTTGGCACACCAGAGATACGGTGGTAGCATTTTATTCCTAGCATCTACAATGAGGGGTGGGAGGGTAGGGCCCCCTGCCCCCTCCCTTCCCTTTCTTTAAGATATTGGGGTGATGCAGGAGAATGTCCCAGGAATTGTCTCTCCTGATGAATGGTGCTTGTTGAATACAAGCAGCAGGAAATGGATTGCCTATGAATTCATGTGGACCTGGAGGCAGACTGGAGCAGAGGGAAGACACTGCAGTGTTGCCCTACCCACGCACCCCACAACTCTGCTTAGCTTGCCTTCCAACAGCTGGGGGGGCAGCAACTTAGTGGATCTGAGAGCCCCAGGGGTGACAACCACAGCAACTTCCACATATTCTCGCTGCCCACCCAAGGATTCTCCATCCAGCCCAACACCCCTCATTTCTCTGCCAAGTTCTATGAACCTCTATTAAAACACACATGAGCACCTGGCATTTCATTTTTGGAAAGTGAAAACCAGTGACCAGCAGCTAAGTTTGGGAGTGGTGCTGGTAAGAGGAGGGTCCACAGCATTGTAACTCACTGGGCAATTTTGGAAAGCTGACTTTCCAAGTGGCCGTGCCGAGGTTATTAGATGTCCCGCTCCTGTCAGAATCACTCATCAGGAGGAGAGTGCAGGCTGGAACTTGTCTGAACAGGTGTTATCCACGGACAGCAGCCTACCAACAACATGCATTTCCGCATCAGCAGTGGGATACAGGGAGGGTGGGAATGACTTGGGGAGTGGGATGGACCTTTATCCTCGTTTCCTGGTACCCAAGGATCTGTTTCCAGAAACCAGTGCAAGTGTCATGGTGGAACCTGGAGACTGAGCTGGGTATGGGGAGATGCGTTCAGGGTGCTAGGAAGATGCCTGCCCCTAACTTCAGTGATGAGCAGTGTGAGCACAGGGGACTGACGGCCTCCACCCTGGCCAGGCTGTCCTCCACACCAGAAGCCAGTGGGGGCCTCTCCAGAGAAGGTCAAACAAGGCATGTCCAGAGGCACAAAAACACAGGGGACCTGAACTGAGCAGCTGAGCTGTGGCCCAGGTTTTGGTGTTATCACGCAATTATTTTCCCCTGATTTAAAAAAGTTATATATCACCTGGCTGGCATGGCTCAGTTTGAGTGTCGACCTATGAACCAGGAGGTCACAGATAAATTCCTGGTCAGGGGGTGTGCAGGAGGCAGCTGATCAATAATTCTCTATCATCATTGATGTTTCTATCTCCCTCTCCCTTCCTCTCTGAAATCAATGAAAATATAGTAAACAAACAAAAAAAAGTTATATGTCAATGTAGAATTCACTTACTTGTTCACATACACACAACCTGTATCTATCACTCCCATTAGGGCCCCGTAGTTCAGCTTTGTGCACTTTTCAGAACAAGTCAGCACACTTTTGCTAACAACAGCTGCTTTTGTTACCATGCGTGCTTTGGAGGGATTAGGAGAATAGGAGGATATGAGAAAAAGGATGCTGACCCCCACAAGAGAGGAAAATGTTTTTGAAGATATGACCTGCCTGCTAACTGGCAGCCCTTTCCCTGCTGTGCCACAGGGCCCATGGCATGGAGCCCATGGACCAGTCTGCGTGAAGCACTGGCCTGGGGGAGGCCACAGGCAGAGCTCCTTCATGGCTGCCAGAGGTGCTCCTGGTAAATGTGCATCACACACTCAAGAACCTGAGTGGGCATTTCTTTGCTCACTGGCACTGGGATGAGCCCTCAACTAAAAAGGGAGCAGAGGGGAGGCAGCAGCTCTGTGAGCAGGTCCCATGGCCCAAAACTCTGGGTCCCTCTCCGTCTGCCATTACCTGGCACCTGACTGGCCATCATGGCATGGGGAGAGGAACCGGAGGCCAGACCACAGCAGGTGATACCAGGCAGCACCCTAGTGAGCTGGGCTGGAATGCCTCCAGAATGTCTCCGGCAGCTATACTCTCAGAATGAGAGAACCTTCTTTAACTACATAGGCAGCAACAGAGAAGGGAGAGAATGCCTGTGTAGACAGCCATCATGGCTGAACCACCAGGGCTCATACCTATGGCTGTGGGTGGCAAGAGATGAGAAGAGATCAGGAGCTTCCCTGTCGGTCACCATCAGAGACACGGATTATGGTGTGAGGCAAAAATGCAACCTGAAACCTGTCTAACCCTCTGTCCCAAAAGGGTCCCGTGTGAAAGAGAAGCGTATATGCCCTAAACAGAGGCCTGGGGGTTCTCGTCGGAGGACAGGCATTTCAGCAGAGGGTGCTGATGGTATAAGCAAGTGCTTTGGACATGCCCTCCTGACGCAGACCTGGGGCTGTGACCACGGAGCCATATGCCACATAAACCTGAAGATGCCCAATGCGATGGCCCTGAAAACATTTCCAGCAGAAAGTGGAACTGAGGCTCATTCTCCCAAGATTCCAAGTTCTGACATGTAGGTTTCTACAAACGCTCATTTGATGGGAACCAAACGTCTGACCTGACCCTTCAGCTCTTCAAGTGAACACCTGAAAGTTACACAATTCTTTCACCCCCTCTAAACCTCACCTCTGCTGACCAGGGTATTCTAAGATGAAGCAATGACAGTCAAGAACAACGTGTACAAACGCTGCCATTAGGCAGAGATAGCATGCCTTGCTCTAAGTGCTTTCACAGTTGCTACAGTATTTCTGTTTCACTTGTTTACAAAAACCAACAGCCATGGCTACCCAAGAGGAGCACCGAGACAGAGGCCTCGCCCAGGGCCTGAGGAGAAAGGGTCTGTGTCCTTCACCGCTCAGTTCTGGCAGGCGGGCCTAAGGACAGCGGACCCAGACAGCAGCCCTAATCTGCCAGCTCCCTGCCCTGCCTCACTGCTCCCTCACCCACAGGCTGGGGCAGTGCAGCCCTTACCTTGGCTGAGGCTCTGGGCCCCCAGGCCAGCACTTCCTTCCAAACCCTAAGGATTAAAAAGAGGTTAGAACTGTCTTTTTCTATGGAATTTCCTAAGGGAGACAAAGGAAGTGCTCCCAGAATTCACATTCAAATTCTAAGCCCTTGTCATTTTTATTCGATCCCCACCGGACTGACATGTTGCTCTTTCAGCTTTGTCTTGGAATGAAAAGCACAATTTAAAGCTGGCAGAACCAGCTGGATACTTTTGGACTTTAATTACAGTTGTTTCCTTGAGCTTTCCCCCCACCCCACCCCCGACTTGGAGGCCCCCAGTCAGTCAGGGCAGGGACCAGGCAGGCCTCAGCGCCAGGGCTCGGTGTTTTTACCTCACTTGCAAGGAATGTTTTACAATTTCTTATTCATTTGAATTTCAGATTGTCAAAGATTAAAGCAGAATCTAAAAATACCAACAAGCTTTGGGGACCCAGGTTCTGTAGAACCACCACTGGAATGCAGCCTGAGCTGGCGGGGCACATGCTGTCTGTGCACGGACACGTGGGTCCCGGGGCGCCAGCTGCAGCCCGGCACCAAGGCCCTGGCAGGTGTAGCCAGTGAGGAGGAAAATCCGAGGCTGCTCCAACAGGTACACATGTGCCCCAGCAAGCAGAGCCTACCCCAGCCCTTCCAAAACTTCCCAAGAGACCTAGGTAAGGACCCCCAAATCTCCACAGGTACCATTTGCTATCTAAAGTGCCCATTTAAAAAATAAATGGCAAAGATACCTGACCCATGTGACTGAAATGACCAGGCAAGCTCATCAGAAAAAAAGAATCACATTTTCCAGCAGGTTCAGAGTTTCTTAAAGCTCAGGACAGCTCACTGACCTCATAGCTCATTTGTAAGTACTCATGGGGAACCGCAAGTGGCTACTGGAAAGCATTAGCCATTTATACTCCCACCAGCAGCAATCCCTGGATTACACCACATCCACTGACCCAATGCCCAAGGCAGAATTGTAACACAAAAATGTATTAAAAGATCTTAATGCATTTTACTTCATCAGGCCCAGGATACAGGCAAAGCAGCTGCAGGTGTTTCGGAAATGGGCTGCGTCTATTCTGCATTCTTCTCCACTCCTGGCTTTGCAGGGTGGAGGGAAGCATCACACTCAGCAAACAGCCTGGATCTCGGCTCCTGAGTTGGCTGACAGTGCCTGGCTGGGCTGGGGAAGGAGGCAGGCTATGGGACAGGTCAGCTGCCCAGGGTGCCAGAACCAAAGCCACAGTGAATTGTCCAGGTGAACATCGGTACGTCTGTCTTTCAAAGGAAAGGAGAAGAGCCACTTTACTTGACAATTTAATAAAAACCACTAATCCATACCAAAAACATCCTAAAACAGAAGCCCTGCCCCCACGATCAATTAAAATACCAGTTAGATACAAGCTAAATGTTAGACCAAATGCAGTGTGGTAGGAGGCACAGACACAGGACCCTTGTGCAGCTGTGTGTGCGAGGAGCTTAGTGAAGCTCCGGACACCTTTGCTAAAAGTATAAAAACTTCACCACTCTAGGTGTCCTTTGCTGTAGTCTCCCCAGACTGCCCCTTTTTTGCAGAAACTCTAATGACCTCTTTCCTGTCCTCTGTGGTGAATGTGTGCCCTGACCCAGTAATGTCCTCCCTGGCAGCCTCACTTTAACCTGACATTGAGAGAACAAGTCTTCTCACCCTTCATTCTTGCCTCTAAGAGGACAAACTTATTTGTGCCACTGAGGGTGGGAGTGAGGTGAGTGGGCTCTGGCGGGGGTCGGGGAGGAGGGGTGCCTGCACCACGAAGGACCCTGCACCATCATTCTGACTTGTGAGAACTCTCCTCTGAGCAAGCCCTTTAAGTCCTCAGTGCACAGGGAGAAGGAACCGGCTGCAGGCTCACATTATGCCAAGCTGTTTTATCTAGAGATGACACGCATTTAAAAACTAAGAGAAAAGAGCTCAAGGCAGTTTTTGCAACTGGAATAATGACTTGGTCTTTCAAACACCATTTCATTTCAGTAGCTGAAAGCAGGCAGCATTAGTCTCTTGGTACCTGGAGCAGTTTTTAGGATCTGGAAAACCCTCCAAGGTGCCTGCACACCTGGCCTCCCACTACACCCCAGGAGAATGGTGGAGTCCTGGCAGAGAACTTGTTTTTTGGGAGTGACTTTCTCCTCTCAGTAGGCTCCTGAATTGTTTGGTTTCCTCTTTCAGCATTTCCATATCCTTTGAAAGATTATCTTCTCTATGCTCAAAGTCAATAATCATCCAAGAGATGCAAATAAAAAGAACAAAGAGGTACCATCTCACACCTGTCAGAATGGCTATCATCAACAAATCAACAAACAACAAGTGCTGGCCAGGATATTGAGAAAAAGGAACCCTCGTGCACTGCTGGTGGGAATGCAGACTGGTGCAGCCACTGTGGAAAACAGTATGGAGTTTCCTCAAAAAATTAAAAGTGGAACTGTCCTTTGACCCAATAATCCCATTTCTAAGAATATATCCCAAGAAATCAGAAGAACCCATCAGAAAGGATATATGCACCCCTAGGTTCATAGCAGTACAATTTACAATAGCTAAGATTTGGAAACAGCCTAAATGCCCATCAGTAGATGAGTGGATTAAAAAACTGGTACATCTACACAATGGAATACTACGCTGCTGTAAAAAAGAAGGAACTCTTACCATTTGCAACAGCATGGATGGAGCTGTAGAGCATTATACTAAGTAAAATAAGTCAGTCAGAGAAAGATAAATATCACATGATCTCACTCATTTGTAGAATATAATGAACATAAACTGATGAACAAAAATAGATCTAGAGACATAGAAGCATCAAACAGATCACCAAACCTCAGAGGGAAGGCAGAGGAGGTTAGGAGGTGGTGGGGTGGTGAAGGGTAAGAGGTCAACCAAAGGACTTGTATGCATGCATATAAGCGTAACCAATTGACACAAACAGTAGGGAAGTGGGGGTGGGAGCAGCCAGGGAGAGGTTAATGGGGGGAAAAGGAGACATATGTAATACTTTAAACAATAAATAATTTAAATTAAAAAAGGATATTATCTTCTCAAACAGAAATGTCTCCTAGAAAACCAGCTCCAAAGATACAGTGGAGACAAGAGAAAGGGCCGTACCATTTTACCAAGAGCCACGAAGGGCACAGCCTGGGCCTGTACCTTGGCTAGGGAAGTGTGGCCTTTTTGGCCATCCCTGAAAGCTAATTTGGCAAGAGCCAGTTCATCCAAGTCACAGAATATCCAAGTGGCAATGGCATTGGGGCATCAGACTGTAGATGCCATGTGTCTCTCTAGAACAACACTTGGGAAAGAAATGAATACTCCCCACATTTTCTCCAATGGCCTTTCAATCCACATGCTGGGTGGCAGGGGAACATAAAAAAGACAGACAAAAGCTGGGAGAGACCTATGGCTTAGTCTCACCCCTACTGCTATGGCAAGTCCCTCCACATAGGACCCTCAAGTCCTCTCTGGGTAATCCAGCGAGGCAGGCACTCTGGCTTTGAGCCTGGAGTCCTGGAGCCCCATTCAGCAGCACAGCTTTAACAGCTGTGTGGTTGCGGGAAAGCTACTAACCTCTGAGAGCCTCAGTTGTGATCCCTATAAAATGGTGCTATTATGAGCATCAAAACAGCTGGTGCACGTGAAGTCCCTGCACAAAGAAGGTTGGCTGTTACTGGGGTGGCTCTTCCAGCCATTGTCATCCTGACCCTTACACAGTATAACTAACACACCTGGCTTCAAGGCTGGGAGGCATCTCCTCCCCTGCTCTGCCCCCACCTTTTACTTCTCAGTCTCGACTGGTTCCCTTTCCCTTTGAAAAGCCACTACTGACAAGGAGAATGAACAAGGAAATCTTCCTCTGGACATGTGATATACAAGTTTTCACAAACCTCTCTGTACAGACTGTACATGCATGCTAAGTGACAAGCTCTGTAAAGATTTGTTGAAGATATGCAAATTTTAGAGAAACCTGATTTAAATATTTGAAGACTACACAAGGCAGTCTGAAGAGCGCTCAGTGGGTAGGGACACCATGAAAGGGACTCAAAAACTTTCCAAGGACAGCAGAGTGTGCTTCTTTGCTCTGGGGGGGGGGGGGGGGAAGGGGGGGGCTTCCCCACAGGCATGGCTGAGAATTCTGCAAGCCACTTTCATAAGCAGAGGCAGAGCGCCTGCATTCCCAAGTTCAGCCATGGCCTGGCGGGTGTTGAAGAGCCCTATGTCTGTTTCTCAGAGACTGTGGGGCTGGGAGCTGCAGTGAAAGGATGAGTGGGAGGAAGCAATGGGTTTGCAATGTGGACACTGCAAACCACCTACATTTAACCCAGACTATCCAGCACCACGTGCACTTGTCTGATGTGTTTCTTTTAAGAATGAAAAGTTCACATGCTTCTTGTTTTCACAATACCTCCAAAAGGTCATTCTGAGGACCTTGAGAGTGAAAGCAGGATTCTCTATTTTCACAAAATTTGACCTGTAGGGTCACAAGTCTCACAACAGCTGCAGTCACTATTGTGTGTGTGTGGAGGTGGGGGGGGGGAGGTGCGGGGGAGCAAAGCTGGCTTCTGGAGTCCCTGTGCTTAAAGTTAGTTTATTTAAACACACCTCCCCTAAGGGAAAGAGGCTTATTCAGTGACAGAAGACGGTTTTAGCTGCAGACATCAGCTCAAATTTTAGGTCAGATTATGGACTATACGGTAGTTAAACTTCTCACTGAATGGACAGACCACTCCAGGATTCTAGAGACTTCCCATCTGGTGAGTCGGTGGGGAGGGTGGGCTCAGATATGAAAACGTCAGTGGTTACTGTCCGAGTATAAAAACCACCAGGAATGCAGCCTGAGCATTGCTAATCCGATGAGCCCTTTCAGTCCTCACTGACAGCCCCTGGGACGGCTGACTACTCCCACGGGCCCTGTGACATGCCTGTTTTCCTTCTTCTCTGGTAGCTCATCTACTGACGTTAAAACATTATAGAATGATCCAGTGCTGAACTCTCTTTTTGTCTCACCACATGCTCTCCCAAAGTTTAATGTCATAACTATACATGCTAACAACTGAAATTTCTCTCTACCCAGACCTCTGTTTGGAGTTCTATGACTCTGTATCCAATTATCTACTTGGTATCTTGGATATCTGACTTAAGATGTCCAAAATGGGACACTTGCTACTACTTCTCCACAAATCTGCTTCTCCTTCAGTATACCCCATTCTACAAGAACATGGCCACCATGTGATGCAGGCAATGGTTCGTGACACAAACCTGGAGTCATCACTGGTATCTTCTTCATTATTACATTCAATTAAAAAGTCGCGTGGGATGCTATTTCCAAAAATTAAATCCATTCTCTTTTTTAAAAAAATAAATCTTTATTGTTCAGATTATTACAATTGTTCCTTTTTTACCTCCATAGTTCCCCTCCAACCGGTTCCCACTCCACTCTCTGCCCTTACCACCCCGCCCCCCACTGTCCTCATCAATAGGTGTACAATTTTTGTCCAGTCTCTTCCCACACCCTTTCCCCCTGAGAATTGTCAGTCCACTCCCTTTCTATGCCCCTGATTCTATTATATTCACCAGTTTATTCTGTTCATCAGATTTCTTATTCACTTGATTTTTAGATCCACTTGTTGATAGATATGTATTTGTTGTTCGTAATTTTTATCTTTACATTTTTCTTCTTCCTCTTCTTAAAGAGTATCTTTCAGCATTTCATATAATACTGGTTTGGCGGTGATGAACTCCTTTAGCTTTTTCTTATCTGTGAAGCTCTTTATCTGACCTTCAATTCTAAATGATAGCTTTGCTGGGTAGAGTAATTTTGGTTGTAGGTTCTTGCTATTCATCACTTTGAATATTTCTTGCCACTCCCTTCTGGCCTGTATAGTTTCTCTTGAGAAATCAGCTGACAAATGCATGGGTGCTCCCTTGTAAGTAACTGTTTTTCTCTTGCTGCTTTTAATATTCTCTCTTTGTCTTTTGCTCTTGGCATTTTAATTATGATGTGTCTTGGTGTGGTCCTCTTTGGATTCCTTTTGTTTGGGGTTCTGTGCACTTCCTGGACTTGTCTTTCTTTCACCAGGTGATGGAAGTTTTCTGTCATTATTTCTTCAAATTTTTGGATTTTTTTCATTTTGCTTTTCCAGTTGGGTGTTTTTTGCTTCTTCGTATTTCAAATCTTTGACTTGATTCTTGGGATCCTCTAGTATCCTGTTGGATCTCTGTATATTATTCTTTATTTCAATCAGCATATGCTTAATTTCTAGTTGGTCCTTTTTCATATCCTTGAGGGTCTCACTAAATTTATTAACGGTTTCTAGAAGATTCTTGAGTAACCTTATAACCATGGTTTTGAACTCTATATCCAGTAGTTTGCTTTCCTCCATTTCTTTCATTTGTGACCTGTTTCTTTGTCTCTGCATTTTGGCTGCTTCCCTGAGTTGATAGAGTGGCCTTGTGTGCTAGGTGTCCTATAGGGCCCAATGGCTCAGCCTCCCCAGTTACCTTAGGTGGACACTCTTGGTGCACCCCTTTGTGGGCTGTGTGCACAGTCTTATTGTAGTTAAGCCTTGATTGTTGTTGGTATCACTGGGAGGAATTGACCTCCAGGCCAATTGGCTGTGAGGATCAGCTGTGTCTACGATGGGAGAACTTCTGTGCTGGAGACATCCTTATTGGGCAAGACTTGCTTCAGTGGGGCTTTGGTGCTCACTGAGTCTGCCCCTTGAGTGTGTCTCTTATGGATCTGAGGACTTGTAATCTGGATGGTCCTACTCTGAACCCTGGGTGCACTGGCTCTTGGATCTCCAAGGAGGTGCTAATTTAGCCTCTGCCTGAGGCCTCCCAGCAGGAGCTACGGAGAGATCTGCAGATTCCTCTTCTTTGTTTGGGTTTTGGAGGTGCCTAGGTGAGGCCCAGCTGTGAAGCAATGCAAGCTGCTGTGGGGTCTTGGGCCTTCTTTTGGATGTTCTGGGTCTCTCTGACTCAGCTGCAGTTTTTTAGGTAATTTTAGATTGCAAAGGACCAGGCCATTCATATGCAAAAGCCTCTGTGCACAGCTTGGATGGGGCGGAGTCTCAGGGCAGAGCAAACAGCAATGGTTTCCCGTCAGCCCTGCCCTAAGAGGCCCCCAGGTCTCAGTGTCCCTTGGTAATCGCTGCAAGCACCTCTGAGAGAAAGCCGCCTTTGAGTTCTGCCTGCTGCCAGACAGTCCAGTTACTCCCAGATGAGTCTGGATCCCCAGAGTCTCGCCCGGGACTGGAGTTCAGAGCAATCGGGAGCTTGTGTCTTCCTCCAGGTTGAAAAAGCCAGCTGCATACTCAGTTGCCAGCCCTCTCTGCGCGTGCACCTCCGTACCTCTGCACTTTACTTCCGCAGCTCCTCTGAGTCTCGGTGTGCTTTTCTCTTCCCTTCTAGTTGTAGAATTTCCACTCAGTCAGCCTTCCCGTGGTTCTAGATGATACCTGTTTTGTGTTTTAGTTGTAGTTTTGAAGTGGTTGTGCGAGGCAGCAAGTTCAGGTGTTTACCTATGCCGCCATCTTGGTTTCTCCCATTCTCTTCTTTCCTCTCTACTATCACCATCTGGTCAAAGACCCCCATAACCTCTTGCCAAGGCTGCTGCACAAGCCTCCTATAGGTTGTTGCCCCAGTGAAATTCATCCTCTTCACAGCAGCAAAGTGATTCCGTCCACCCCTATTTGGGATTGGTGAGTCATATTTAAACCCTTTAACTGTTTCCCGAGAATTAGGATGTCACCATCTCAATATCCTCTTGTTTCTGCTGTCTCTTTCGCTCCCCTTGTGCCATTCACTTTCTAGTAACTCTATGCTCTAGACCAGTGGTCAGCAAACTGTGGCTCGCGAGCCGCAGTTTGCCGCTCTGTTGACTAATGAATTTGCCAACCACTGCTCTAGACACACTGACCAGCTAATTAAGGTCTTGCTTCTTCAGGCCTGTTTCAACGGCTCTTCCTCAAGAAGACCTTCCTAGACCCTCAGAGTAGGCTAGGACCCCATTATATGCTTTTATGGTATCTTGGACTTTTCCTTCAGTCATTAGTCACAATTATAATCATAAGGTCATCTATATAATTTTTTCATTTAAGGTGTTTCCCTGACTAGACTTCATGAAAACAAGAACCATGCTTCTGTGATTTATCACACATCCCCTATGCCTAGAACAATGTGCAGCTCACTCAAAACACTTTGGTTGAGTGAATGAGTGAGAGGTTAGTTACAATAGACTGTTTTCTGAAGATCAGGGGACAAGTGAAAGCCAGTTAAGAGCTCAAGTAGCCAAATCCAATATCCTCATCCTGCCTCAGCAGCATGTGTTTACTGTTCCCTCTTTGCTGAAGCACTTCCCTCTCTCGCCTTCAGCAATGATCACGCTCCTCGATTTTCCTCCCACCTGGATGGGTGTTGCTCCTTGGAATTCTTGACTGGCTTCTCTTTTAAAATCACCACAGAATGTGGCCTTCATGCATCTTCTCCTTTTAAATACCCTCCTTTAAGTGATCTCACCCAGACCGAGGGCTTCAAGTATAATCTAAATGTTGATGTCTCTTGAATTTGTTTCCAACCATAAATACTTCCCCTAAACGCCAAACTCCTATATCCAGCTGCCTACATGACAAGCATCTCCAACTAGACTGGCTACTAGGAATCTCGACATGCTCAGGACAGAACCCCCAATCCCGACTCCTGTATCATCTTCTCATCGTCCCTGCCTCAGTGAGGCACACCACACCCACAAAGTCCAGGCCACACCCAGGACTTGTCCTGGGTTCCTCACTTTCCCTAGCTCCTCACATCTTCTTTAGTAATCTTGTTGCTGTCCCTCTAAGTGATGTCCTGAATCTGCCCTGCTTCTCTCAAACATCCTGTGGCAGGATGAGTGCAGCATGCTGATAGAATGGGGAGAAAGGCAGCAGGATGGTCACGACACAACGAGGCCACACCTCTCCCGGAGCCTACAATGAGTCTCCCTGTTTTTGCCTTTGCTGCCCTCCAAGGCTTCTCCCTCACAGTAGTTAGAGGGATTTCTTTCTTTTCTTGTTTTTTTAGGGTAACTGATCTGAAATGTGCTTTTTAATATTTGTTAATTAATTCCCCTTTGAGTATGTAATACATGAGTATAATAGAACTCAATTTGTATAAAATAATATTCAGAAAAATAAGTTTCCCACCCCATTCTCTAGTTTCTCTCCTCAGAGGCAAAGCAACCACCGTACCAGTTCTTATGTATTCTTGAGAGTCTATGCATACACAAACAGTTATGTTTCTCTCCCAGAGGGATATTTAAAAAATGTACATCAGATCTTGTCACTCCTTTGCTTCAAACCCTTCAATGCCTCCCCACAACTTTATAATAAAATTTCTAATTCCTTGCAAAAGCCTACTAGACCCAATGGGTCCCCCCACCTGCCTCTGCACTCTCCACATGCTCTATGCTCCAATCCCAGAGCCACCTTTCTGGTCCCAGATATGCCAGTTTGTTCCTCCATGGCCAACATTGTTCTCTCCATCTAGCACACGTCCCTCCCAGCTGTCGGATGACTGGCTCTCCCAGCTTCTATGTCTCAGCTCAGCTTTCCCCTCCTTCCAGATGCTGGCCTCCCCTCTGGAAGCTGCCTCGTGCTCTCCTCATTCTCTGCCATTCTCTTACATCATGGCATTTACTCCCATCAGAGGACCTTATTTACCTGTTCCCTGCGTACTGTTATTCCCTGCTATTCCTCTGAAATGCAATAAAGATCAGTATGTAGACTAAATAAATAATTTGAATAAATATTTGCCTCATTAAAAAGAGAAAAAAATAATTCTAGCAATAAAAGAATGTTTAATGCTGGTAACAGTATCACCACCACCCTGCCCCAGTCCTGGAGAGAACTGCCACCACACTGTCTACTTCCAATTGCCTGGGTGAACAGGGCTAAAGTGAGCACAATCTAAAAGCTGCTGTCTGGTCCTAGCTGGTTTGGCTCAGTGGTTAGAGTGTCAGCCCACACACTGAAGGGTTGTGGGTTCGATTCCAGTCAAGGACACGTACCTTGGTTGCAGGCTCAATCCTCAGCCCCAGCCAGGGTGAGTAGAGGAGGCAACCAAACGATGTTTCTCTCTGTCTTGCCTCCCCGCCCCAGTCCCAACCACCACTATCTCTAAAAACCAATGGAAAAATATCCTCAGGATTAATTTTTAAAAAAGCTATTGTCTGATTGTGGAATATTCCATTTTCTTACTTTCCTAATTATGCTTTTCTACTGCCCATTATTCCCTATATGAGCCTATATTTGCTGAGGTTGCTCTGAGAGGCAACCAAAAAATGTCAACAATGTCATCAGATGCTCTCTTGGAATTAAAACTTTGCTGTAACTCATGATCACAAATTCGGGAAGTACAGATAATGAAGAGCTGAACATAATCATACAGTCCTACTGACATTTATTTCCTACTCTACCCTATTTAGTCAGTTACCCTAGAGTACCTGGAAAATTAATCCTGGGGTAACACTTCAGTTCAAGGAAAGAGCAATTTAATTGATGCAAGAGTATTAACACAATGCAGACAGCTCTGTAGCTCATGGGGATGGCCCCGGGGAGGGTACATGCAGTGGCTGACCTTGGCCTGCACCTCCTGGGAGACCTCACAGGCAGTGCACCTGGTGAACAGCATCAGACATGCTGGATTACAACCCAACCACTTCCATAAGTGACACACTCAAGAGATGGACTTAGTGGGCAACAAAGCCCCACTGAAGCGAGTTGTGTGGTTAGTTCCTACACAACAGCTCCTCTGCTCTTGTCACAGCTGGTTGCCACAGCTGATGGGCCTAGGCATCAATCCCTCCCAGTGACATGCCAACAGCAATTGAGGCTCAACTACAACAGAAGGGTGCACACAGCCTACATAGAGGGCCCAGCTCAGGTGACTTGGGGAGGCTGTGCCACTGGGCTCTACAGCACACCTACTACATTAGGCCACTCTACAAGACCAACAGACATAGTAGTTCTACCTAATACATAAAAACAAACACAGGGAAGAATCCAAAATGAGGAGACAAAGGATGCTCAAGGAACTTAGTGAGACCCTCAACAGTATGAAAAAGGACATGGAAACCATAAAAAAGAACCAGTTAGAAATGACAAATACACTAATAAAAAATAAATTATAGAGAATCATCAGTAGAGTAGATGTAGCAGATAATCAAATCACCAGTTTGGAAGAGAAGGAAGCAGAATACACACAATCAGAACAGCAAAAAGATGAAAGAATCTAAAAAAATATTAGGATATGTAAAAAGACTCTGGAACAACTTCAAGCGTACCAACATTCACATCATTGGTGTGCCCAGAAGGAGAAGAGAGAGACCAAATAACTGAAAACATATTTCAAAAAACAATGATAAAAACGTCCCTAACCTGGTGAAGAAAATAGACATGTAAGTCCAGAAAGCACAGGGAATCCCAAACAAGATGAACCCAGAGGTATAAACCAAGACATGTCATAATTAAAATGGAAAAGGTTAAAGACAAAAAAGAGAAGTTTAAAAACAAGAGAAAAGCAGTTAGTTACCTACAAGGGAGCTCCCATAAGACAGTCAGGTAATTTCTCAATAGAAACTTCGCTAAGTGATGAAAAGCAAGGACCTACAACCAAGTTCACTCTACCCAGCAAAGCCATCATTTAGAATCAAAGGGTCACATAAAGAACTTCCCAAACAAGAAAAAAATCAAAGGAGTTCAGCATCAGCAATCTAGTATTATAAGAAACTAAAGGCTCAGTGCATGGATTTGTGCACCAGTGGGCCTGCGCCTGGCCTGCGCCCTCTTGAAATCTGGGACCCCTTGGGGGATGTCAGACTGCCAGTTTCGGCCTGATCCCTGCAGGCCAGGCCAAGGGACCCCACCAGTGCACAGATGCACCAGGCCTCTGGCATGCATATAAGGTCTTTGGTTAATCTCTTCCAGCCCTTCCCCTTCTCCTCTGAGATTCATCAGTCTGTTCCATGTTTCCATGCCTGTGCATTGAGCATCTGCCCCCTGGTGGTCAGTGCACACCATAGCTTCTGATCAAATGGTTGAATGGTCAGCCGATGGCTTAGGCTTTTATATATATAGATGTTAAACCGTCTTCGTTAAGAAGAAAAAAGGATAAAAATATGAATAAAATGGCAGTAAATACATATCTATCAACAATTACTTTAAATACAAACAGATTAAATGCTCCAATCTAAAGATGTATGATGGCCCTAGCCAGTTTGGCTCAGTGAATAGAGTGTTGGCCTGTGGACCAAAGGCTCACAGGTTCAATTCCTGTCAAAGTCATGTACCTTGGTTGCAGGTTTGATCCCAGCTCCAGTCAGGGAGCATGTGGGAGGCAACCAATCGATGTGTCTCTTTCACAGTCTCCCTCTCCCTTCACTCTCTCTAAAAACCAATGGGAAAAAATATCCTTGGGTGAGGATAACAACAATAAAAAGACATATGATGACTGAATGGATAACAAAACAAAGCCTTACATATGTTGTCTACAAGAGACTCACTTCAGATCAAAAGATACACAAAGAGTGAAAAGAAATGGAAACAACCACACGCAAAAATCGGAGCAGCAATACTCATATGAGACAAACTAGTTTTAAAAGAAAGGTCATAAGGTAAAAAGAAGAACCCAGCAATTCTTCTTTTGGATATTTATCCAAAGAAAACCAAAACACTAAATCAAAAAGAAGTGTACATTTATGTTTATTGCAGCATTACTTATAATAGCCACAATATGGAAACAACCCAAGTGTCCATCAATAGATGAATGGATAAAGATGTGGTACATATATACAAAGGAATGTGATTCAGCCATAAAATCTTGTCATCTGCAACAATAAGGATGCACCTGAAGATATTATGCTGAATAAAATAAGTCAACAGAGAAAGACAAATGCCAGATGATTTCACTTACATGTGGAATTAAAATAAATAAATAAATAAATGAACAAGCAGAACAGAAACAGACTCATAGATACAGAGAACATTTTGATGGTTACCAGACGGGGGGAGGTTAGGAGAGACAGGCAAAAAAGATGAAGGACTTTAGAAATAAAAAGTGGTAGTTATAGAATAGTCATGGGGATGTAAAGAACAGCACATGGAATATAGTTAATCTATATATATAAAAGGATAATATGCTAAGTGTCCGACTGTCTGACCAGTTGCTATGACGTGCACTGACCACCAGGGGGCAGACGCTCAATGCAGGAGCTGCTGTGACGCACAAGAGCCGGCACCACAGACCTGGTGCTGACAAACCAACACTGGCTTCCCCGCCACCACCCAGGAGCAACACCCCACCAAATCGCAGCCAATGCTGCCAAGACCCCAGGGCACAAAATGCGGCCTATAGCCCAGGCCAGTGCAGCCCAGAAATGGTCACTGTGGGCTCCAGGTAATGATGTCATGTAGCAACGCCTGACTTCCTCTCCCTAGCAACTAGCGGCCTTGGAGTTTCTTCAGCCCAGGAACACGACTTCCTTAATAGCCAGGTGAAAACATTCTGCACTTTAACCAAATGTCTGTGAAGCATTTTCCCATGCCTCATCTCATTTGATCCTCACAGAAGTCCTGGAGTAGGTAAATAGGAGACTTGGTGGAATCCTATTTTCTTTTCATTACCCAGAAAACGGAGATTTAGGAAGTTTAGAAACTTGACCTGACTGAAAAGAAGAAATGGTGGACCTTGAAAATGATTTCAGGTTTTTTTACTGCACAGACTGTAGTCAAACACTGATGCAGTTAAATATTTTACCCTTTGTTCTCCCTGTGTGATCTACAATAATAACCTGCTTCATGTTGGCATTTACTGCTGTATTGCTGACAAATTACCTGAAAGAGAAGCTGGGGCGCTTCACTGGGCTGAAAAAAGTTTAGCTAAATCAGAAAGCAGGTCTAATTAAGCATGTTTATTCTATACATATAAAAGGCTAAGCTGACTTGTGCATGTGCAATACAGATAAAGCTCTTGCTAGCGCCAACCACACTTGTGTGTTTCGATCTGTCATTGTCGATTGTGAATTTGGTTGGCACTTCTATTATAGAGAAAGGGCAAATAGCGGTATTAAAATCTTTCTTCTAAAAATAAACTAGCCTGGTTGGTATGGTGCAGTGGATGAGTGTTGACCTATGAGCCAGGAGTTCACAGTTCAATGGGTCAGGGCACATACCCGGTTGTGGGCTCGATCCCCAGAGTGGGACATGCAGGAATCAGCCAATCAATGATTCTTTCTCATTGATGGGAGAGATGTTTCTGTCTCTCCCTTCCTTTCTGAAATCAATAAAAATATTCTTAAAAATTTAATTAACAAGTTAATTTAAAATTTTTAAGAGTATTAATTTTAATACTAATTAGTATTATTAATATTAAAATCTGGAACATTTTCCCCTTCCCGAGTCAATCTGTAACACTGTAGTGCACAGTTCTAGAGAATACATGTCATCCTGTGTATTAATCACAAGGGTGCACAAACTCCATCATGTACTGACTCGCAGCTTCCAGCTCCCAGGGGCTACTGGGCTGACATGGTTCAAGAAGAAGAGCATGTGTGTGTGGAGCAGTGGCCTGAGGCTGCAGAGGAGGTATCCTTATAATCCAATGAGAAAAAGGTCTGCTCAGCTCCTCTAGAAACAATTGGGCCACTGCTAGACTAAGCCTCCTTAATCCATGGGAAATGTCTTCAATAGCCATTACCTTCCATTCCCATGTTATGACCTAACAACAACCCACCTCCTGTATCAAAGCAGTACCTTGACTGATACTTAACAGAAAAATTTGGAGGAGAGCATCTAGCACCTGTCTGGAACACTTCCCCAGCTCCCCTGCAGCCTGAATAATCTTCAGGAGGACTCATCAGAATAAATGAAGCAGACCCAGCTGGCTGCTGCTGAAGAGAGCCATCAGGTGGAATTCTACACAGACTTCCGGTGTCATTTGTCTCCCAGTTGTCCACCCAGGCACTGCACATTTTAGCATGAACAACAGTTGGTGAGAACCCATGATCATGTATAAGGAGGTATAAGCAAAGAGGGGCACTCCTTGCCATGTCCTCTTTCCAACTATGTCCAGGCACTGTGCTGGGGCAGAGAATAAAACAGTACAGGTGGCTCTATCTCACAACTCCACAGGCAACAACAGAGAAAGAGAACACCCTTCAACTCTCCGGAGGGAATAGAAAGTGGCATCCTCCTAAGATCACACCACCCTTGAGTAAATGCCAGTGTGCTTCCCATACCTACCACACCCCCATTTCTGTCCTCCTCACATCTCCTTACATTTCTAGTCCTCTACTTAGTCTCCTTCCTTTTTCTCTCCAACAACCTCGCCCCCCCCGCCCTCCCCCCCGGGCTTTGGTTCCCAAGGTGCCTCAGTAGCTATGGTTGCTGTAACTCCTGACCTGACAGAGCAGGGTGTTTTCTGGACAGCAGATCCAGGGCAGGCCAAGTCTGGTGATGCTCCTAAGAATCCACACCAAGCAGCTTCTATGTGTGCACCTCTCATCCATCTGCAGAGCCCACAGGAGATGCCTGCATTTCCTACTGAGTTCTGCCTCACCCTGATAGTGGGAATAATGTCAGTACAAATAAGGAGGTGTGGAAAGGGGAGTAATTCCCAACAGAAGCCAGCTGATCCAATTATTTTAGGCACTTCTCCAATGAATTACAGGGCTAACTCATGCACCCTTTCCAGGTTTTGGCCTCTTTAACTTTGTTCCAATATTTCATGGTCAGCTTTGACTACCCAAATCTGCAGTGGGACAGCTCCTCTTCCCAATAGCTAGGAGAGACCATCTCTCAGCACTTTCTCCCACCTATCCAGCCCTTGTCTGAATCTTTATGTCTAATGCCCTTTGTGGGTCCTATCCCAGAGGCATGACTTTCAGTCTCAAGAGTTGACTCTCACACAGTGCCTAGTGACATCAGGCACTGTGTGAGAGTCAACAACCCACAAACACTTGCTGTATCTGGGGCTCCAGTTTGTGGGCAGATGTACTGAGCTCTGAGATGGGCTTCTCCACATCTGCCTTCCAAAAGACAGCAGCACACCCCAATTCAATTCTCTTTTTTTTGTACAGAAGCACAATTATCAACCAAAACTGGAGAGCTTGTGTTGCTATTTGTCACAGTTGTATTCAGGCTCATTGCCAGGAAGAAGATAGCAAAGCTAGAGGCCAGACTTTTCTTAAGAGTTTGCCTCTCTAGGGCCCAACAGTTGAGGAGTAAGGGCTATCATGTGATCTTATCAGAACCTTGGTCTGCTTAGGTAAAAGCACTTTTCAGAAGCAGAAACAAACTTCATTGATATTGATGTCTTCAGAGGGAAGATGCTATAGAAATATCTAATAAATAAAGAATTCAGGCTCCGGTGTTGGGCTGTCAGTCCAGCAAAGGAAAGAAGCTTCCAGGCTCAAGAATCAAAAGTATTTACTGGTCATCTGTGCACTATTTACAGACTCTCTAGTTCTGTGGCCAGGTGGAGGAGAAGGGAAAAAAGAAGTCACTAGCTCCTGCCTTTAAAGACAGCTGGAGATGAACAGAGAGGAAAACAGATGAAGGACATAAGCAGTGAAGCAAGAAATCAACTGCAAATAAAATCAATACAATCCAGCTATGTGTAATAAATTGGGGGCACTGAGGAGAGGTCAACAGCATAAGGTATCCAGGAGGAGGTAAGTTTTCAAGGAAAATGAGGACATGAATTAGCACTCAGGAGTAAATGGAATGTCAATACGAATTAACTGTGGCTCATATTACCAGGTGCAGTGGGAGACAAAATGTGGCAACACTGGCCCTCTCCTGCAAAAGCACCTATCTAGATGGAGGGACAAGTGGCATATGGAACACAATGGAGCAATGCACTGGGATGATATTAACACCAGTTCTGGTAGGTCACACAGTAGGACACAATGTTCAATAAAAAGCATCTCTGAAATGTGGGGTACTTAAGGCCTAGGCTAAGATCTATATGGCTGAAAATGTAGACAATTCATGCTACAGTCATCCCCTCACTGTTGAGGGCACCCCACAGGACATAAAAAGTGGTGGGATTCTGGGAGTTGGACAGACCTGGGTTCAAATGCTGGGAATTCCCTTAATTATTTAACTTTAAAGCTTTAGTGTTCACCTCTGTAAAAAGGGAATATCATTTGTACACTGACACTTTTATAAGAATCAAATGATATAACACAGTTCAGGAATCTAGTATATAACAAGTGCTCAATAAAACTGTTCTTTTTCCTTCACCCAGAAAATCACAATGGTGATGAGACAGGGTCCACTCATTTGTTCAAATGTTTACTAGCATCACTACATGCCAGGAACTGAAGTAGGAACTGGGAGCCACCCAAGAACATTATATGGTCCCTCCCCCTTTCAGGGAGGACAGACATGTAGACAGACAATTGCAATATGTTATGACAAGTATAGCAACAGAGGCCAACCATAATCTCCGCAGAAGAGAAGACTTTTGAGCAGTCTCAGAAAGACATTAGCAAGGGAAGGGTTTTGGTAAAAATAAAAAAAAATAAAAAGACACCCAGATTTTGTGAGGACCTCTGATGAAGAAAGCTGTGGAGACAAATACTGAGGCCAGTCCGACATTTCTGTGCCCCACCTTGTCCTTGATGCCCCTACACCAGTTCTTTATCTCTTAATGACCTTGCCACAGCAGTAACTAAGGTGCTGGAAAGCCAAAGCCACTGCATTCAAGTATCAGAAGAGCAGAATGAGGAGCAGTGAGGATGGGTTATTCAAGGAAACTCGTTTTAGTTCAATGGAAGAAGCAAGCACCTGTCCAGTCTAAGCTGCCTGGCAACAAGACATGTCACACTTCCTACAGGCCAGAGATGTACACAGTGTCTGGATTAACAGCCAGGACACTACTGATGTGGTTTCTGCTGCATCAGTTCAGGAGGCTGGATGGGCACCAGATAAGTCACTCAAGTGCTTAGATTTTTACGTCAGAGAGTGACAGGTTGCCAGGCATGAATGGAGATTAATGTGGTTTCTTTCACACAATAGGTCTATGACCTCCAAAGAGCCCATCTTATTCATGTGCCAGACAAATCATAGGTTTTATTTATGCAAATACACCCATCCCAAAGTTAAGTATTTAAGTAAACCACACATATCAAATAATTTTAATTAGACCAAGCAAGCAATGCTACCCAATCTGATAGTATATACAAGGATGGGGCAAAAGTGGGTTTACAATTGTTTGCATGGAAAATAATACAATAATTAATAAAAAATACAATAAACTGTGTTTTGCATGTTCATAACTGTAAACCAACTTTTCCCCTCTTCTGTATATCTTGTCTGATTTTTCTCCCCTCTACCAATAAAAATTCAAAGCAGATAAAAGTATGTAATCCTATATAATAAAAGGCCAAGGACCATAAGCATAAAGACCAGAACAACCACTCGACCAGTTGCCATGAGGTGTACTGACCACCTCTTGGTCCTCCACCCACCCACCCCTGCCCGCAGGCAAACAGGGAACCATGGGGAAGTGGGCAAGTGGCAGCAGGGCGGGACTAGGGACTGGCGAGCAGGTGGAATGGCTGACCTCTTGGGCCCTCCACCCGGCCTGCAGGCTCCGATGGATCAGCGATGGTGAACAAGGGAACCAGGGTGGGTGGTGGGAGGACTGGGCTGGCTGTCCGGCCGTTGGGATCCCCAGCTCATTCCCAGCTGCTCAGGGGCTCAGGCTGGTGGGAAAGCGGGCACCAGTGACTTCACCTCCATGTGCATGTGCCAGGCTGGCCGCTGATAGAACGCACTGCCCACTCGGGGCCACTCACGCAGGCACTGTGGCACTGACAGAAGCTGCGGCTTGTGGCACTGACGGAAGCTGTGGGGTGCACCTGCGACCTACCTGCCCTGGCAGCAGAGGCAGCGTTCAACCCGGGGACTGGAGAATGGAGAGAAGATGGCCCTGATCGCAGGCTAGGCCTAGGGACCCTACCTGCACGATTTCATGCGCTGGGCCTCTAGTCTATATAATAAAAGCCTAAGCAACTGTTTGGGTGGAATGACCAGAACAACTGGTCACTATGATGTGCACTGACCACCAGGGGACAGATTCTCAACATAGGCACTGGCCCCTAGTGGTCAGTGAGCTCCCACAGGGGGAGCACTGCTCAGCTAGAAGTTGGGCTCACAGCTGGCGAGCACAGCAGCGGCGGCAGAAGCCTCTCCTGCCTCTGTGGCAGTGCTAAGAAGCAGTGAGCTGAGTGGTAAGGAGCGAGGGGTCCTGGACTGCGAGAGGGATCAGGCCGGGCTGAGGGACAGCCCCCCCTGCACAAATTTCGTGCACTGGGCCTCTAGTCTATATATATAAAAGTCTAAGCAACCATTCAACCCTCTGACCAGTAGCTATGACATGCACTGACCACCAGGGGGCAGACGTTCAATGCACAGGCATAGAAACATGGAACAGACTGATGAATCTCAGAGGGAAGAGGGGAGGGGGGAGGAGGGAACAGATTAACCAAAGATCTTCTATGCATACTAGAGGCCCAGTGCATGGATTTGTGCACTCGTCGTGTTCCTCAGCCTGGCCTGTGGGGATCGGGCCGAAACTGGCAGTTGGACATTCCCCGAGGACACAGTCCAGGCCAAGGGACCCCACTGGAGCACAAATCCATGCACCGGGCCTCTAGTAATAAATAATGCTAAGGTTCACTATCTAGACCTTATTTCTCCAGCCAAATATTTAATTGGAAAACCCTCAGGTTGCACTTGTTCCTTGGCTTCAAAAATTTGCATGGAAACTGACCCAGACATTCTCCACTCACCTGCTTGGGCTTGCCTTCAACTACTACTGCAAAAGGACTTTCCCCTAAAGATAACCAGCAGGCTCATGAGAACACCACATCCCTGACTTCTAATTTTTTTTTGTATGTTATTAGTCAATACTTACTGGGTACCCACTACAGGTCACATACTCCGACGGGGAATGTGGGAAGCTGCAGGATGACATCTGGTTCTGGCCCCTGAGGATTTTAGAATCTAGCAGACCAGTGGAGGAAGGCATGTTTTAAACACTCAGAAGATATAAATCTCTAAATGAAAGAGAATGGAGTCAGCTAGATCTGATATAAAACTTCTATGATGTGGATCACCTCATACTTGAAATTGCTAGTAATTCTATTTGGTCTTAAATTACCGTTGCATTTCTTATGAAAAATGAGCTATTAAGTGTATAGGCAGTATATCAAACTTTGGGGTATATGAGAATTATCTGAGCAACTGCAATTTTACTTTCTAAAAAGGAAGTATTCCATCCCTCTCTACCCAGGGCCTGTGAAGTTCTGGTCTCAGGCCCCCACTTTTTAAGAGGCACTGCTCAAGAGGAAATCACAATGAGAATCTCAGGGGCCAGAACCAGATGTCATTTTGCAGCTTCCCACATTCCCCGTTAGAGTATGTGACCTGTAGTGGGTATCCAGGAAGTATTGACTAATAACATACAAAAAGGAAGATTGTCTAGGAGCAGATATTTGCACTCAGTGTAGTGAACACAAATTATTTTAACTACACACATGAAAGAACCTGAAAAGGACATTTCTTTAGCAAAACTTTGGGCACTTATCAATTTGAAAAAAAATTAAAATTCCTATTATTTTGACTAATACCATTTTTATAACTTTATACATTACCATTAATACATCTTTCCAGGCAAAAAATTAACTGAAACTATTTACTCTTGGAACTAAAACAAAAATATCAATAATTAATTTCCTTTTGTAATTTGGTGACATTTGCCATGAAGGGTTCAAAGAGTCCTGAGTCCTGAGCAAGGTCTTGGAGGCCTAAATAAAAGGAGGTTAAAAGAATTAGGTACATTAATTTGGAGGAAGAATCAAGAAATCTTCTGGGTACTTTTGAAGAGATAAGCTGGGTCCAGGGAAGGACGGTAAGAATACATGATGCAAAGCTATAATTAGTGCAGGTTAGTATGTGCTGATGGGAGGAGTGGGAGTCATATTGGTCAGGAACTTTAAGCAGTCCTTAAATCAAAGGCTGCATGAAATACTGATATTTAGTACAAAGGTATGATCCGAGGCTAGTGGCAACCTTTCTGGTCTGTTTCCTCATTTATTAAAAGAAAGTGGGGTTCAACTAAATGATTGCTAAGGCTCTAATCTTGGTGATAACTTATCTACCCACAAGTTTTTATGATTTTGTCTTGTGTGATAAAAGCATTTATTTCAAACAAAGCATTTTAAAGCAATCCTCAGTGTGGTTTGCTTTCATTACCTAAAGTAAGACTAATCCTAGAAGAGCATCCTGGGTGTACGTTATGATAAAAAGGTGAATTCTCAGGTCACCAGCCTTCCTCACTTAGACAAACATGCTACATATGAGGACAAACAAAGGCAGTGTGCTTCAATTGTAAACAGAAATGAATCCATGGGAAGGCAAAATTCTTTACAACACAGCTTTGTGGACCTATTAGATCACATGGTAGCTCACCATGAGCTATAGGATCTGCTTTGGGGGAATACATTTGAACATTTCCAATGTTATCCTAAAATGTATTCAACAGCTACAAATAGTAATATTTGTCAGGGTGAGGGGCACAGGTGGGGGACAGCTATGAAAAACCTATAGCTAAATCATACTCAGTGGTAAAAAGCTGAATGCTTTCAAGGAAAAGGCAAGTAGGTATATGCTCAACACTTTTTCCTCCCTCAACACTTCTATTAAATATTACATTGGTGGTCTAATCCAGTACAAAAATGAAAGAAAAAAAATAAGCATACAAGATTGAAAAGGAGAAAATCCTAAGGAATCTAGAACCAATAAATGAATTTAGCAAGGTTATTGAATAAATGATCACATATAAGAATTGATTTATTTCAAAGTGGCAGCAAAGAATAATATAAAAAAATAAATTTAAAAATTCTATTCACCTTAGCATGAAAAACTAAAATACTTAAGAATTTAACAAAAAATGTATGCTAAAAATAGAAAACATTGTTGAGAAATTAAAAAAGATGTAAATAAATGGAGGGACATATATTCATGGGTTAGGATATTGTTAAGATGGCAATTCTGTAAATCTTATAAATGGGCAAACTATTTAAACTATGAATAGAGTCTTCACCAAAAAAAGATATATGAGTATCCAAAGAGCATATGAAAAAGATGCTTAACATCACTGGTTATGAGAAAATGCAAATTAATATGCCATAGTGACACAGTACCACATACCTATTAGAATAGCTAAAGTTAAAAAGGAAGACAATATTAAGTGCTACAAATTATGGAGAAGTTAGACCCCTAATACACTGCTGTTAGTATTTTCTTAAAATGTTAAAAATACACTAACCATTCAACCTGGCAATTCCACTCTGTATCTACCCAGGAGAAATTAAAATATATGTCTACACAAAGACTGTGCATGAATATTTACAACAGCTCTACTCATAATATCCCCAAACTGGCAACAACTCAAATGTATGTTAATTGGTAAATGATAAACAAATGTGGTATTATCCATACAATGAGATACTACTCAACATTAAAGAGGAATGAACTATTGATCCTTAACAACATGGATGAATCTCAAAAACAACATGCTATGTAGACACACAAAACTATACATGTTTTGTATGAATCCACAGATATTAAAATTCTAGAAAAGGCAAAATTATATTAACAGAAAGGAGATCAGTGGTTGCCTGTGGCTGGGGTGGGAGAATGTAGAGGCTACCTAAAATGGGGCAGAAGAAAAGCTTTTGGGGTGATAGACATATTCTAAAATTTGAATTTGGTGATGGTTTCACAACCTAAATTTACTAAAACTCATTGAACTATACATAAAATAGGTGAATTTTATGATATATGAATTACATCTTTAAAAAAATCTGTTTAAAAAACCCACATACATCTTTCCAGGCAAAAAATTAACTGAAACTATTTACTCTTGGAACTAAAACAAAAATATCAATAATTAATTTCATTTTGTAATAATCCATTTTCTCCCCTTAAAAAAGTATTCTAAGCAGGGTAACCTATCCAAATGGCCTTGAGAAAGTTGTTATTGTGCTGTGATGGCTGCTAAAGTTGGACTATAGAAGTACTTGCAAATTTGCTATCCACATGAAAAATATTTTATTTCATGGGACAGGGTCTCTTGGCTCACCTGCCAGTCAGGACGGTATGAGGAGGCTTCAAGCAGGTGTGCTCTGCACATACTGTCTTTTTAAAAGCTCAGTCTCTGATGCTCCTATGCTGGGGAAGGGAGCTGTTCATGTTTCTGAAATCTCTCTCCAGTCTTGTGAAAGCACAGATGGTAGTTGGATCTCTGGGACAGGGCTGAACCAATGGGCTAAATACATGGAGTTCGTGTTCAATAAAAGGTTTGATTTGTTTTGCTTTAAAACTTCAACTTGCAATAATTTATGGAGCAGCAGAGGGACTAATCTGGTTTTAGACTAGAGCTCTTACATATTAAAGATTAAGTGGGGAATACAGATAGCATATTCTTGTTTAGGTAAAAATATAGTGAGACTGAAAGAAAAGGGGTAGGAAAGGGAGAAAATTTCCTCAGAATTAGCCTCAAGACTTAATAACCCTAAGCTCTCATACATATCACTCCCATCAACGATAATCTTGTTTTTACTTTTGGGAGGCTGGGCAGGGCTCCTCCCCTTGAGCCAGAAGTAACCCAGCTGCTGTCTCAGAGACGCTCTAGGCTTTCACTGCCAGACTCAGCATAAAGAAAAGGCTCCTAAACGGTGAGGTCTTAGCAACCGCACTCTCTAAGTAACATATGGCAGAGCACGGACCCTTCACTCACTGGCAGTAATGATAACACCGAACCAGCCCAAATCTATTTGGTCATGATAAAGGATCTCGGGTGTTTGCCTGAATAGCAGGTATTCTGATGGAACCAGGTTAGAACTCTACACCGAATGAAGCCTTTCATAAAAACATACTGTCTCCTTTTCTTTTAGAGTCATAGGACAAAACACCAAATGTTACTGACATGTCCACATCCCACCTGGACAAGAGTTAAAATACAGGCACAGACATGTGGGCTTATTTGTGGAGACTTCTGATCTGGTGAAATGGGCCAGCCTAGAAAACTGATCTCACCAACACACTTCACCTTGCCTCACACTGAGCCTTAGGATATCACTATTTGTACATTGTGCAGTCCTCTATAGTGGCAGGAATGGCTGTGACAAACACACACACTCTTTTCCACTTAGTGAAATCAATTCAAATACTTCCCAGATCATTCCTTAAAAAGATCCACCTCACCTTTCCTGTGTAATTAAAAAAAAAAAAAAAAAGTCAAATTAGATCATGTAGACCAGTGGTCGGCAAACTCCCGAGCCGCAGTTTGCCACTCTGTTGACTAATGAGTTTGCCGACCACTGGTGTAGACCATATTCAAAATCATGAATATCTTCTCACTGCAACCCAATAGCCTGGAAACTGGAATCCCTTTCCTCCCTTTGTAGTAGTCTCTCCTCACTCCACCCCAAGGCTCCATCTAGCTGCAAAGGTCACTTTCAGAACACCAGTTTTGTCCAAGCATTCCCTCTTTCCTCACACTAATTCCCACTCTTGCTTTAAAGCCCCAACTGTGGAAGCCTGTCCAGAATCTTCCAATTGGAATTTATCCCCCCCCCCCCACATATTCCTATAACATATGGCTCATACCTTGGTTAAAACTCTTATGGTAGTCTGCCTTGTATGCATGTTATTTTGTGCATGTGTCTGCTCTCCTCTCAGGCCCAGCAACTCCCTACTTTAAATGAATTTTAAAATCACTTTGGAAATCCTTAGAAAAGTGGCTGATTCCAGGACTCGACAAAGGTGTAAGTACAAAAGGCATCCAAAATAACATCTTATTATGCCAGAGAGTAAGGACATGTAGGCAAAAAGGGAGGAGGAGTGGCCATTTCACAAAGACACATAAGTCAACTTGAGAGAACTTCCATTGCCCCTGGCCGAGTGGCTCAGTTGATGGGAGCATCGTCCTGTACACAAAAAGTTTACAGGTTAGATTCCCGGTCAGGGCACATACCTAAGTTGTGGGTTCGATCCCAGGTCAGGGCACATATGGTGGGCAACCGATTGATATTTCTCACACTGACCTATCTTTCTCATTTCTCTCTCTTTCTCTCTCCCTCTCCCTCTCCTTTACTCTCCCCACCTCTCTCTATCTCCCTCTCATTTTC
Organism: Corynorhinus townsendii; assembly: GCA_026230045.1. NCBI lineage: Eukaryota > Metazoa > Chordata > Mammalia > Chiroptera > Vespertilionidae > Corynorhinus > Corynorhinus townsendii. The sequence goes on from JAPDVU010000004.1 coordinate 93,277,120, forward strand.
TGCCTCTCTTTCAAATCAATAAACATATCCTCAGGTGAGAATTATTATTTTTTTGTTAATCCTCACCTGAGGATATTTTTCTATTGATTTTTTTTTTAGAGAGAGAATGAAAGGGAAGAGAGACATAAAGAGAGGAACATCAATATGAGAGCAACACATCAATTGGTTGTCTCCTGCACACACCCAGACTGGGACCAGGAATTGAACCTGCAACCAAGATACATGCCCTTGACTGGACTCAAACCCCAGATCCTCCAGTCCATGGGCCAACACTCTATCCACAGAGCCAAACCAGCTAGGGCTCAGGTGAGGATTAAAAAAAAAAAAAAAAAAAAAAAAAACTTCTGCTGGCCAAATCTGGGATAATTTGAGCACCAAAATAATTAAATATAATAATGAATTAGAAACCACTAAAAAATATAAGAGCTGAAATTGAACCAAGATGGTGGCATAGGTAAACACCTGTACTTGCTGCCTCTCACAACCACATCAAAACTCCAACTAAAAGACAAAACAGATATCATCCAGAACCACAGGAAAGCTGGTTGAGTGGAAGTTCCACGACTAGAAGGAAAGAAAAAAGCACATTGAGACTGGTAGGAGGTGCGGAGGTGCGGAGGTGCGGAGGTGCAGAAGTGCTGAGGTATGGAGACGCGCGCGAAACAGGCTGGCAACTGGGTGCACTGTTGTTGTTTTTCAATCGGGAGGGAGATAACAAGCTCCCAATTGCACTAAACTCCAGTTCCAGGGGAGACTCTGGGGACCCGTGGAGGAGAAACTATCTGGACTGTCTGGCATTGGGCTGGAACACGAGGGCAGCTTTCTCTCAAATGTGTTCGCAGTGATCATTGTTCCTGAACAGGGCCATAGGACACAGAGACCCGGGGACCTCTCTGGGGCAGGGCTGACTGGCAGCCATTGCTGTTTGCTCCACCCTGGTGATTCCCTGAGACCCCACCCCACCCAATTTACAATCCCACCCAAGCTGTGCGAAACAGCTTTTGCATATGAATGGCCTGTCATTTTGCAACCTAAAACCTAACAAATGGTAGCTGGGTCAGAGAGCTCCAAAGCTTCCCAAAAGAAGGCCTAAGGCCCTGCAGCAGCAGCCTGCATTACTTCACAGCTGGGCCTCATCTGGGCACTTTCAAACCCCAAACAAAGAGGAGGAATCTGCAGATCTCTCTGTAGCTCCAGCTCGGTGGCCTCAGGCAGTGGCTTACTTCACACCTCCTTGGAGATCCAAGAGCCAGTGTACCCAGGGGTCAGTGTGAGACCATACCAGATTACAACTCTTCACATCCATAAGCGACACACTCAAGGGGCAGACTCAGTGAGCACCAAAGCCCCACTGAAGAAGCCCTGCCCAATAAGTATGTCTCCAGCAGTTCTCCCACTGTAGACACAGCTGGTCCTCACAGCCAATTGGCCTGGAGGTCAATTCCTCCCAGTGATACCAACAACAATTAAGGCTTAACTACAACAAAGGGGTGCACCAAGAGTGTCCACCTTAGGTAACTGGGGAAGCTGAGCCACTAGGCCCTATAGGACACCTAGCACACAAGGCCACTCTATCAACTCAGGGAAGCAGCCAAAATGCAGAGACAAAGAAACAGGTCACAAATGAAAGAAATGGAGGAAAGCAAACTACTGGATATAGAGTTCAAAACCATGGTTATAAGGTTACTCAAGAATCTTCTAGAAACCTCTGAGAAATTTAGTGAGACCCTCAAGGATATGAAAAAGGACCAATCAGAAAATAATCATACACTGACTGAAATAAAGAATAATTTTCAGAGATCTAATAGCAGACTAGAGGATCCCAAGAATAAAGTCAAAGATTTGAAATACAAAAGAAGCAAAATACACCCAACCGGAAAAAGCAAAGAGAAAAAAGAATCCAAAAATATGAAGATAGTATAAGGAGCCTCTGGGACAACTTTAAGCGTACCAACATCCGAATTATGGGGGTGCCAGAAGAGAGAGAACAAGATATTGAAAACCTATTTGAAGAAATAATGACTGAAAACTTCCCCTACCTGGTGAAAGAAATAGACTTACAAGTCCAGGAAGTGCAGAGAACCCCAAACAAGAGGAATCCAAAGAGGACCACACCAAGACACATCATCATTAAAATACCAAGGGCAAAAGACAAAGAGAGAATCTTAAAAGCAGCAAGAGAAAAACGGTTAGTTACCTACAAGGGAGTACCCATACGACTGTCAGCTGATTTCTCAACAGAAACTATGCAGGCCAGATGGGAGTGACAAGAAATATTCAAAGTGATGAACAGCAAGAACCTACAACCAAGATTACTCTACCCAGCAAAGCTATCATTTAGAATTGAAGGTCAGATAAAGAGCTTCACAGATAAGAAAAGCTACAGGAATTCATCACTGCCAAACCAGTATTACATGAAATGCTGAAGGGTATTCTTTAAGAAGAGGAGGAAGAAGAAGAAAAAGGTAAAGATAAAAATTATGAACAACAAATACATATCTATCAACAAGTGAATCTAAAAGTCAAGTGAATAAAAAGTCTGGTGAACAGAATAAACTGGTGAGTATAATAGAATCATGGACATAGAAAGGGAGTGAACATACAATTCTCAGGGGGAAGGGAGTGTGGGGGCTGTGGGAAGAGATTGGACAAAAATCTTACACCTATGGACAAGGACAGTAGGGGGGGGGTTTAAGGGTATGGCGTGGAGTGGGAACTGGGTGGAGGGGAGCTATGGGGGAAAAAAAGAGGATCAACTGTAATAACCTGAACAATAAAGATTTATTAAAAAAAAATATAGGACATAGAAGCAGCAGCACAAGGACTACAGAAGATGGCTGCTGAAGGGAAGGCAGACTGCAACATAGTGTGTGAGTGAGAAAACAAAGGGAGAGTGTGTGGTCACACCGGGAGTGTTTGTTGGTGAGTTGAGGGACAGCTATACTCCAGGAGACTGTGGGGGGACTGCTGGACGGGGCTCCCCTGACCGGGCAGCCCCCACTGCTGCTGAGTTCCCTCCCGGACCGACTGGCTCAGACGTGGAGACCGCGCCATCATGAAGGGGAAAGTGGATGTTATTGGATGCCTGAACAGCCCAGGGAATCTACAAATACAGCAGACACCGAACAGTTGTGAACCCGAGAACACCGGTCCCCAATTGGCACAAGTACGCATATTCAGAGGAGCTCTACACTCCACTAGGGAAAGGTCAGATTTCGCCTGGGATAAGGTGAGGTCTGTGGTCCCAGCAGGAGAGAGAAATGCGCACACAGTGGGAGCTGGAGAACCTGGGGAAGTCTGCCCCTAGAAAAATCCGTGGCCCTTGTGGCTGGCGTGACCCGTGAATGTGGAAGGGGGTCTGCAGAGCTACTAACAGAAGGGAAATCTCAAAAGCAACTGATTTTGATCTGACACAAAAGGACAGCCTAAAAACTTTAAAAGTGTGCCAGCTGCTTAGACCCAAGGGGGAAAAAAGACTGCACACACTTGCGCACAGCCCCGGAGTTTGCACACTTATGCTGGCTCTTTTTTTTCTTTTTTTTTTCCTTTTCCTCTTTAAATCCTTCCTTCTGATTACTAAGCCCAATACATAGGCTCACTCAATTGGGGACACCCTAAGAGACTGCAGGGGAAAGTTGTTTTTCTGGAACCTGGGGATCAGAGCGGGGAATAACCATCAGAGAACCTGCTCTGGGCAACCCACTCCCACAAACCAGTATTGAGTGCCACAGGAAAAGCAGTATCTAAGCACTGGCTAGAGAGGACCTATAGACCCAAAGGTCAATCCAGAAACATTGCCACCCAGTGGTTGAATCACAAATTGACTCTTGTGAAAATACAAATAAAGGAATACAAGAAATTAAGACGCACTGCCTGCTTAAAAATCCGGACTGGCTTACAACACTGAGGAGCAGTGGAACTCAGGGAATTTCAATACTGTTCTGACGAGGAAACAGGTGTGCCAAACAGAACAGTAGAGGAAGTGAATGATCTTCACTACTGCACATTTTTATTTATTTTTTTCATCTTTTACTTGAGAAACTAATTTTTCTTTTTTCCTCACTTGATTTTACCTTTTTAATTATTACATTTTTATTTTCAATCAGTATTATTACTACTACTATTTTACCTTTTTTTTTTTTTTAAAAAAAGAGTGTCATTTTATTTTCTCTTTATTTTACTTTGGGATTAGTGTTCTAGATTCTTTTTTCATCTTTCCTTTAGCATCATTTTACTCTATCTCAAATTTACCTTTATGCCATCACTCTCTTCCTAACTTTTTCCCTTTTGTTGTCCTGTTTCTCTTACCCTATTCCTGCTTTAGATTTTCCCTATTCCTTCTTTTTACCCTGTTAAAATTTCACCCTACTTATATATCTAATTTCCAATCCCCTGCTCCAAGTCCATACATACCTCTCTCTTCTCTGTCTTCACTATCCAAAAATTTTTTCTCTCTCTGTCCTTTTGGTGTTGTTTGGTTGATTGTTGATTATATCAATTTTTTATGCTTGCTTGTGAGATTGTTTAGCTTATTCTTTTTTGTTTGTTTTGTTTTTGTTTTTTGCTTCTGTTCTCCCTCGCCTTGCTTGATATTAGTTGTTTGTAGTTTGCATTCATCTCCAGGTAATTGTTGCTGGCATTTGTTGGGATAAGTGGCTGTTCTGTTGGAGTTTTCTCCCCTTATGTATAGTTTGTTCCAGTCCTTCTTATTCTCTTTCTTTTCTCTCTTTTTTTTTCCCTTTTCCCAATTTCATTTTTGCACTCCCTTTTTTTTTTCTCTTCTTCTTTCTCTCCTATTCTCTAATTCACCTTTTTCTGGTGGTCACCTTTATTTGGGGTTATTAATATCGTGAATACATTTCTGTTCAGTGCCTTGTGCGATGTACCTAGTTGTGTTGTATTTTGTGTGTTTAAATCAACGCAGGAGGGTGAGAACTATATAACCAGACACCCGGAGAAGAGAGACCATGGGGAGACAAAGAAACAGCCCGCATATGAAAGAAAAGCAGGCATTACCAGAAAAGGAAGTAAATGAAATGGAAGCAAGCAACTTGTCAGAGGAAGAAATCAGAGAAATGGTCATAAGGTGGCTGAAAAGAATGGAAGACAAATTCGACAATGTGTGTAAGAACCAAAAGGAAATGAAGAAGAACCAAGAAATGAAAAATGACATTACTGCTGTAAAGAACTCAATAGAAAGCATCAAGAGTAGACTAGAAGAAGCAGAGGACCACATCAGTGAGCTAGAAGACAAGGTAGGAAAAAATATCCAAGTAGAGCAGGTTCTAGAAAAAAAAATTAAAAAGCAGGAGGAAAGCCTAAGGGAACTTTGGAACGACACGAAACAAAACAACATCCGCATAATAAGGGTTCCAGAAGGAGAGGAAACTGAGCAAGGAATAGAAAACCTGTTTGAAGAAATAATGACAGAAAACTTCCCTGATATAGAGAAGAAAAAACCCACACAAATCCAAGAAGCTCACAAAGCCCCAAGCAAAATGAACCCAAAAAGACTGATGCCAAGGCACATTATAATCAAATTGGCAAACACCAACGACAAAGTAAGAACCTTAAAAGCGGCCAGAAGAGACAGAAAGTTACCTACAAAGGAACCCCCATCAGACTAGCGACTGATTTCTCAACAGAAACTCATATCAGGCAAGAAGGGAATGGAATGAAATATACAAAGTCATGCAAAAGAAGGGTCTAAATCCAAGAATACTGTACCCAGCAAGGCTATCAATCAAAATTGAAGGTGAAATCAGGAGCTTCACAGACAAAAAAGGACTAAGGGAGTTTATTATCACCAAACCAGCAATTCAAGAAATGCTAAAGGGTCTGCTGTAAAAAAAGAAATAGGAAGCGAAGAAGGAACACAGGGGTAAAGAATAAAAATGGTGCCAAGTAAGTACCTATCAATAATAATTTTAAATGTAAATGGATTAAATGCCCCAATCAAAAGACATAGGGTAACGGATTGGATAAGAAAATATGACCCATATATCTGCTGTCTACAAGAAATTCACCTCAGAAAAAAAGACGCACACAGACTGAGGGTGAAGGGATGGAAAAAGGTTTTTCAGGCGAATGGAAATGAAAAAAAAGCTGGGGTAGCAATACTTGTATCTGACAAATTAGATCTCAAAGTGAAGGACATAAAAAGAGATAAGGAGGGCCACTTCATAATACTAAAGGGAACAATCCAACAAAAAGTAATAACTCTGGTAAATATATATGCACCCAAGTATATAAAAATACTTCTGGAGGCTATCAAGGGAGAGATCGACAGCAATACAATCATAGTAGGAGACTTTAATACCCCACTATCACCATTGGACAAATCCTCTAAACAAAAAATCAGCAAAGAAATATCAATCCGAAATGACTCACTAGACCAGATGGAATTAATTGACATCTTCAGAACATTTCACCCTAAAGCCATAGAATATACATTCTTCTCAAGTGCACATTTTCAAAGATAGACCATATATTGGGTCACAGGCAAAATCTCTTCAAATTCAAGAAGATAGAAATCATAACAAGCATCTTCTCAGATGCCAGTGGCATAAAACTGGAAATCAACTACAATAAAAACAATCCAAAGAAGTCAAACACATGGAGACTAAACAGCATGCTATTAAACAATAACTGGGTTACCAGAGAGATCAAAGAAGAAATAAAAAACATCATGGCAACAAACGACAATGAAAACACAACAACCCAAAATCTATGGGACACAGCAAAGCAGTCTTGAGAGGGAAGTTCATAGCTCTACAAGCCTACTGCAAAAAAACAAGAAACAATGGTAATAAATTACCTAACCCTACACCTCAAAGAGCTAGAATGATAGCAACAAGAAAAGCCCAGTATAAGCAGAAGGAAGGAAATAATAAAGATCACAGCGGAGATAAACGACACAGAGACCAAAAAATCAATACAAAAGATCAACAAAACCAAGGGCTGGTTCTTTGAAAGGATAAACAAGATTGATGAACCTCTAGCCAGGCTCACCAAGAAGCAAAGAGAGAGGACCCAAATAAACAAAATCAGAAATGAAAGAGGAGAAATAACAACAGACCCCACAGTAACACAAAGGATTGTTAAAAAATACTATGAACAACTCTATTCCACAAACTGGACAACCTGGAGGAAATGAACATATTCCTAGAAAAATACAACCTTCCAAAACTCAATCAGGAAGAATCTAAACATCTCAATAGGCCAGTAACTATGGAAGAAATTGAAGCAGTCATCAAAAAGCTTCCAGCAAACAAAAGCCCAGGGCCAGACAGCTTCACAGGGGAGTTTTACCAAACATTCAAGGAAGAACTAAAACCTATCCTCCTCAGATCATTCCAAAACATTCAAGAGGAAGGAAACTTCCAAGCTCCTTCTATGAAGCAGCATCACCCTAATACCAAAACCAGATTAAGACAACACAATGAAAGAGAATTACAGGCCAGTATCCCTCATGAACATAGATGCCAAAATCCTCAACAAAATTCTAGCAAATCGGATCCAGCAGTACATCAGAAAGATCATACACCATGACCAAGTAGGATTTATCCCAGGAATGCAAGGATGGTACAATATCCGCAAATCAATAAATGTGATACATCACATAAGCAAATTGAGAGATAAAAATCATAGTCATATCAATTGATGCAGAAAAAGCATGACAAAATCCAACACCCTTTCTTGATAAAAACTCTTCTTGATAAAAACTCTCAACAAAGTGGGAATAGAAGGATCATACCTCAACATAATAAAAGCCATATATGATAAACCCACAGCTAACATCATACTCAATGGGCAAAAACTAAAACCATTTCCCCTAAGAACAGGAGCAAGACAGGGATGCCCACTCTCACCACTCCTGTTTGACATAGTACTGGAAGTATTAGCCATTGCTATCAGACAAGAAGAATAAATAAAAGGCATCCAAATTGGAAAAGAAGAAGTAAAGTTGTCCTTATTTGCAGATGATATGATATTGTACAAAAAAAACCAAAAGACGCCATCAAAAAACTATTAGACTTAATAAATGAATTCAGCAATGTAGCAGGGTACAAAATTAATGCCAAGAAATCTATGGCATTTCTATACACCAAAAGTGAACTTATAGAAAGAGAGACTAAAAAAGCAATCCCATTTACCATCGCACCAAAAAAATTAAGATACCTAGGAATAAACTTAACTAAGGAGGTAAAAGACCTATACGCAGAAAACTACAGGACACTGAAAAAAGAGATAGAGGAAAATGTAAACAGATGGAGGAACATAACATGTTCATGGATTGGAAGAATCAACATCATTAAAATGTCCATACTACCCAAAGCAATCTATAGATTAAATGCACTCCCCATTAAAATACCAGCGGCATATTTCACAGACCTAGAAAGAACTGTCCAAAAATTCATCTGGAATAAAAAAAGACTCCAAATAGCCACAGCAATCCTGAGAAAGAAGAACAAAGTAGGTGGGATCTCAATACCAGACTTCAAGCTGTATTACAAGGCCACTGTTCTCAAAACAGCCTGGTACTGGCACAAGAACAGACATATAGATCAATGGAATAGAATAGAGAATCCAGATATCAACCCAAACCACTACGCTCAATTAATATTTGACAAAGGAGGCATAAACATACAATGGAGTCAAGACAGTCTCTTCAATAAATGGTGTTGGAAAAATTGGACAGATACATGCAAAAAAATAAAACTAGACCACCAAGTTACACCATACACAAAAATAAACTTAAAATGGATATAGGACTTAAACGTAAGACGGGAAACCATAAAAATACTAGAGGAATCCACAGGAAGAGAAATCACAGACATATGCTGAAGCAATTTCTTCACCGATACTGCTCCTAGGGCAATGGAAGCTAAAGAGAAAATAAACAAATGGGACTACATCAAAATAAAAAGCTTTTGTACAGTAAAAGAAACCAACAAGAAAGCCCACGGTATGGGAGAACATATTTGCAAATGTTATCACTGATAAAGGTTTAATCTCCAACACCTAAAGGGAACTTATACAACTTAATAAAAGGAAGATAAATGATCCAATAAAAAAATGGGCAAAGGACCTAAATAGAACCTTTTCGAAAGAAGACAGAAGGAAGGCCATGAGACATATGAAAACATGCTCAAAGTCACCAATTATCCAAGAGATGCAAATAAAAACCACAATGCAGTTAATATCTCACACCTGTAAGAATGGCTATCATCAACAAATCAACAAACAACAAGTGCTGGCGAGGATGCGGAGAAAAAGGAACACTCCTGCACTGCTGGTGGGAATGCAGACTGGTGCAGCCACTGTGGAGAACAGTATGGAGTTTCCTCAAAAAACTAAAAATGGAACTCCCATTTGACCCAGTAATCACACTTCTAGGAATATATCCCAAGAAACTAGAAACACCAATCAGAAATGATATATACACCCCCATGTTCATAGCAGCACAATGTACCATAGCTAAGATTTGGAAACAGCCCAAATGCCCATCAGCAGATGAGAGGATTAGAAAATTATGGCACATCTACACAATGGAATACTACGCTGCTATAAAAAAGAAGGAATTCTTACCATTTGCAGCAGCATGGATGGACCTGGAGAGCATTATGTTAAGTGAAAGAAGCCAGGCAATGAAAGAAAAATACCACATGATCTCACTCATTTATGGAAAATAAAGAACATTATAACCTGATGAACAAAAAGATAGATACAGATGCAGTAAAGCACTGATCAGACTATCAATTTACATAGGGAAAGCAGGGGAGTGTTGGGGAGGGGGGGAAAGAGATCAACCAAAGGACTTGTATGCATGTATATAAGTGCAACCAATGGACACAAGACACGGGGGGGATGGGGGTAGGATGTGGGCATGCGACAGGGGGTAGGGGAGGCTGGGGGAAGGTCAATGGGGGAAAAAAGGAGATATTATGTACTACTACATGTAATACTTTAAATAATAAAAAAAGAAAAAATATATATGTAAGAGCTTATGAGTTCATACCAATAAAAGATAAATAATGGGGTGGGGGGAAGAGGGTTCTCACTTACAGAAGAACACGGAGTGCCAAATAGTAAATGTAGAAGAACAACTAGAGTTAGAAAATCGTAATTGTGCAACCATCACAGTAAAGACTGGTTCAGGCAATAATATCAATGAATGCTAAACCTTGGAGACATATTTTTTATGAAGAGTGAGACATTTACAGGGTTTTAAAGTATTTTCCCCTATCAACAAGACGAAGTCAACCAACCAAATGGGAGAAGATATTTGCAAATAATAGCTCCAACAAGGATTAACATCTAAAATATATAAAGAACTCACACAACTCAACACCAAATAACACACACCAAATAATTCACTTTAAAAATGAATGAACACTTCTCCCAAGATGCCACCTCACACTTGTTAGAATGGCTATTATCAACAAGACAAGAATATGTTGGAGAAATTGTAGAGAAAAAGGAACCACCATTCACTGATAGTGGTAATGTCAATTGGTACAGGCACTATGGAAAAGGGTATGTAAGTTCTTAAAAAAATTTAGAATTACCATATGACCCAGCAATCCCTCTTTTGAAAACATTTACTTGCAAAGACATATGCACTCCTATATTCATTGCAGCATTATTCACAGTGGTCAAGACATGGAATCAACTGAAGTGTCCTTTGATAGATGATTGGATAAAGAAGATGTGGCACATATATGCAATGGAATACTACTAAGCCATAAGAAAGATGAAATACTGCCATTTTCGATAACATGAATGGATCTTAATATCCTGCTAAGTGAAAGAAGTGAGACAGAAAAGTCAAGAACCATATTATTTCAGTCATATGCGAGATATAAAACTGAAAGCAACCAATGAACAAACAAAACAGAAACTCATATACACAGATGGTGGCTACCAGAGGTAAGAGGAGGGTGGGGTAATATAGGGGGTGAAATATCTGGTGACAGAAGATCTGACTTTGAATGGTAAATACTCAAAACAATATACAGATGATATATCATAAGATTATACACCTGAAATCTATATAAATTTATCAAGCAATGTCACCCCAATAAATTTAATTTAAAAATTTTTTTAAATCAATGCATTAAAAAAACAAAGGATTTCCCCATAGATTGCTTACTAGCTGTAAGGTTAAAAATAGTAACTATACACTGAAGAAATAGAACTTTGAATGGTTGAGTGAATCAATAATGAGAGGCTAATGGACATCTGTGCCTCCCAATGTAAAACCCTGAGAAGAACATATCACTTACATGGTATTCTGCTGGGAATATGTACTCTGAATCTAATCATGAAGAACTGCCAGATAAATCCAAAATGAGAAATATTCTATTAAAAAAAAGTGTGGATGGGTATGTGGGTAAGGGGTAGAAATGTGTCATTAAAAACAAACAAACAAACAAACAAAAAAGGCTGTGAAAATGTTCCAGGTTAAAAGAGTCTAAAGAGATATGATAACTAAATGCAATATCTAATCATGGAATGGAATCTGTACTGGAGGGGCCAAATGCCTTTTATAAAGGACATTATAGGACCAACTGACTGGAATATGGGCAACAGATTTGATAAAAAGCACTGTATTAGTATCAATTTACTAAAGTTGATAACTGTGCTATAGTTATATAAAATAATATTTCTATTCTTAGGAAACATTCATTGATGATTATAAAAGTAAAGGGCAAAACTTACTCTCAAATGGACAGGAAAACACTTTTAATTTCCAAATAAAAGGTTAATGACAACCACACACAGAAAAAAATGCCCAAAAGAGAGACACCTTAAAAAAAGAGGAAACAGGCCCCGGCTGGTGTGGTTCAATAGTTAGTGTTAGCCTGCTCACCAAAGGGTCATGGGTTCGATTCCTGGTCAAGAGCATGTGCCTGGGTTGCAGATTCCATCCCTGGCCCCAGTTAGGGCACATGTGGAGGCAATCAATCAATGTGTTTCTCACACATCTATGTTTTTCTCTCTTTCTCTCCTCTCCCCCTCCCTCACTTCCACTCTCTCTAAAAATCAATGGAAAAAATATCCTTGGGTGAGGATTAACAATAACAAAAAAAGAGGAAACGGAGGGAAAAAGTATGGAATACTACCAAACAAAAACAACAGACAGAAACACAAAGGAAAAGACCCAATGGAGACACAGAGCTCCCAAGAAAACAAGAGATAAAAAGGCTACAGGAAATCCTCATACATTAATAGTTATCCTAAATGTAAATGGACTGAGTTCACCAATAAAAAGGCACATAAAAGTAGACTGGATAAAAAAACAAAACCTAACCAGCCCTGGCTGGGTCGCTCAATTGGCTCAAAAATTTGCGAGTCCTATTCCCCAGTCAGGGCACATACCTAAGGTTGCAGGTTCGATCTTCGGCAGAGACATATGAGGGAGGCAACCAATTGAGGTTTCTCTCCCACATCAATACTGCTTTCTCATTCTCTCCTTTACTCTCTCTCTGAAAATCAATTAAAACATATCCTCAGGTGAGGATTAAACAAACCCCAAAACAAACAAACCACAAAACCCACAACCATATGCTTCAAGAGACACATCTAAGCTGCAAAGAGAAAGACTCAAAGTGAAAGGATGAAAAATGATTCTCCAAGCAAAACGCATTCACAGGAAAGCAGGAATAGTCATACTTACATCTGACAAAACAGATTTCAAGATAACAAAGGTAACAAACGACAAAGATGGATGTTTTATACTAACAAAGAGTAGTGACCACAGCAACCTCAGTTAAGATCTGAGTCATGGCACCAAGAAAGAAAAAATAATAATAATAAAGGGTACACTAACATCAAAAAGACATAACACTTCTCAATATACACTGAGTGGCCAGATTATTATGATCTCTGAATGCATAATAATCTGACCACTCAGTGTATATCTTATATAATAAAAGGCTAATATGCAAATTGTCCCCTCGACCAGGAGTTCGACCAGCAGGCAGGCCAGCCAACCGCCCATGTTCCCTCCCCCTGGCCAGGCTGGCAGTACCCCACCCATGCACAAATTCATGCACCGGACCTCTAGTATATACACACACATACATATACACACTGAGTGGTCAGATTATTATGCATTCAGAGATCATAATAATCTGGCCACTCAGTGTATATGCACCCAATCAGGAAGCACCAAAATATATAAAGCAACTACAAACAAAACTAAAGGGAGAAAAAAAGTTAAAGACAGTACCTGGAAACCTTTTCTGATTTGTTTAGAATAAAGCCCAGATATTCTATTTTTGAAAAGCTTCCCAAGATTTGAGAATTGCCTAGAACAGCAGTTCTCAAAACCCTGGAACTTGTTAAACATTCACAGTACTGAACTAGCACCCCTGGGGGTGGGGCCCAGCAACTCTGTTTTACCACACCCTCCATGTGATTCTGATGCCCACTCAAATTTGAAGCCACTGACCCAGACTATGAGCTTCTACATTCTGTATATACAGCTCTTATAGTCCCACAAAACCTAGCAAATTGCTTTGTGCATTATCATACCTCAATAAATGCTTGCTCAATTTAATTTAACAGTGAATGATAAGGCAGAAATGAGCACTGGGGCACTTGGAGATGATTATTCTAAAGGTACCAGCTAAAGCATCACTCTGACTTTCTAAAGTAAATAAAATATTTATTTTAAAAGCAATAAAGAAAATCAGATTACTCAGGTTAGTAAGAGCACTGTTGTCCCAAAAGAGATCTTACCAGCTTACAGTTTGTTAAGTCACTGTCCATTGAAAATACGCAATAACTTATGTAAGCTATTGGACTAGTAGTTAAAAATTAATTCTGTGGTTCTGGGAAGCAATGCCCAGCAATTAAAAACCCATGCTATATCATGAAAGATCTGCTTAGAAAACAGAATTCATGATGTGGCGGTGATGTGGCCCAGATTTGATGAGGATGGCCAGATTTCAGAAGAATACCTTCTAAGTAGCATCTGGAAAGATAAGATGCCTATAAAGAGAATGAGCTGATCAATTTACCTACTGAATAGAAAATGAAACAAATAAATCCATTTTTATGCAACTGTTTCCTATCTTGAGAAATTAAACTGTTGAAGTTACTCTAGGATGGAGGATCTAGTCCCAGCCTCACCACATGCCTTTTCTAATTGGCATCCTGAAAGACTACAGAAAAGGGTGTTGCTTTGGTATTGTTGACTTAAAGGTTATCTAGCACAGAGAGGCAGAGGAGGATTCATCTTCAAAATTTATCTATTTATTGAAAGCCCATGGAGTACCTTGGCAATTAACAATTCCTACCACCTCTAGCTGTTCCCTATGTGAGAAGGCTCCGAACTCGTCTTACAAATTGCTCGTTTGAAGATCAAAGGGAAGCTGAATGTGTCTGTGTGTGCACTCCATGAGACTGTAATTTAATGGAATTTTTAGAGAAGGCTTGCTGGCAGTGTTTGGATGACAGCCCTGGGGCAGAGGATTCAGGGAAGCTTGGCCACTCTTCCCTTAGGAGTGTCTTCCCTGTCTTTAATTGGCACCTCATTAGAAATTAATGAAAATGACATCCTCTGTTCTTTCTGCTCTAGGCATCGAATGCTACAAAAAGGCCCATCACAATTCATAACACATTCAATTTACATAGCAATGGCTCTTAAGCATTATTTATGAGATGTGAATTTCTTGTCAGCAGTTAATAACCTGTACAAAGTTGAAGGGGAATGGAAAAAAAGATTGTGAAAATATATATATATATATTTGAACATTTTCTGCAGTGGAGAAGTGTGCTGTTTGAGTTCAAACTACGTTCCTGAGTCGTCACTTTCAGTAGTGAATTACTGCCCCCCCTTCCCCCATAAAACCTTTCAGGGCAGTTAAATGTCTCTCTAACACTCCATGCATCCTCAAGGAAATAACCATACAACTCACCCTTTCCTGGAGAGATCCAAGCAGACAGGCAGGAGGAACACAAGAGCTATTTGTCAAAGACAGTCCCAGAGGTGTATGTTCCCATTGCTGTCCTTCATCTTTTGAAATGTGGCAATTGACTCAGACATTTTTCTGGGCACAGAAGTGTAATGCTCTCAGTGGGCCAAATGGAACTCCTGGATGGGAAGGCTACAACTGGAGGGACTGCAGAAAGCTCAAAACTTTCTTCCCCACCAAAAAGTCAAATCTCTCCATAAGCAGGTCCTCAGAATTGGGCATAAGCCAAGGGACTACGTATTATATCCTTTACAAAGAATGCACGTCTTTTGCCAAACCAATAGGCACTCAGAAATCAGCCTCCTATCCCAAGAGGTGAAGAGCACAGCAGAGTAATCCATGCTTACCAGAGACAATCAAGTTGTCTTCACTTAGAAGCATGTGATGTATTTCCAGGTTTTTTTTCAGCAGTGCAGAAGACCTTAGGAAAATAGGTGGTTTGCATCCAAGCTGAAGACTTGGTTACAAGTCTCAGGGCTAAACTGGGAACTCTTACTGCTTGCCTGACAAGGAGAGGAGGTATTATGACAGAGGCAAGATGGAACACGCAAGGACCAACTTCTTGATACACTAAGGCAAATCCTTTTTAGTACCCAGGATTCAGTTACTTTCCAGAAGGGAAAATGAACATTAAGGTACAGGAAAATCTCATGATTCTAATTTAGGAACAACCAAAGGTCCGTGTTATAGAAAACAGGCAAAAATGGTCAGGTAGATTTTGCAACACTGGTAATGAACTGAACTGCTAAAACCCCCCAATAGTTCACATGAAGACCAAAGCAAAAAGGGCATGACAAAAAATTGAACTCTGCAATATGGGCAAAGGTAGTTAGCCATCAGGCCCCAGAGTTTTCTTAGCTAACCATGGTATTCCCTCTTTACCTCATCAAGAATTTAAATTATCTGGGAGGGTTGATCCAGGAGCAGTCTATAAATAAAATTCTGGGCTCACCTGGGCCATGCCACATGCATGAACACAACTGAAGTGTGAAAGCTCTGCTGACAGCATCTGCCTCCACCTCTTACCCAGCCCTCCTCTTTATACTTTCACACAGCATTTAGGAGAAAACAAAATGCCAATTTAGAAATAAAAACTTGTCCACTGACACCTAGACTCCCCATGTTGCCATTAAATGTCCCCATTTCTGCAGTTGAATATATGCTTCCGATCTTGTTATTCCCCCTTCCCACCCCCCCACCCCCCCGCCGTCCCACCTCCCCATACCCACACAAGTGTGCAACAGACAGAAAGAGGAGTTCCGAGTTAGTTTCCATGAGAAGCTGGTACTCTCTTGTTTCCTTCTCATTTCCAAGAGGGAAGAAGATTGAGGGACAAGAGCAGCAACAGCTACATTTTTAGAAGATAAAGGACTTGGAGTGCCTATAACTTTCTAGCTGCTGAGAGAACCATCTAGTCCTGGTTGCCAGCGTCAGTACTTGTAGAATAGCTATGACTATCCCAGGGGTGAAAGGAAGCTTCTTAAGCTCATTCCTAAGGTCAACGATATAGAATTCTCAGAGGCAAGACCTAGGCCTCAAAGTTGGCCTGATGACACCTCTGTTCCACACAACAGTTTGGTAATATTAAGCTTTAAAATCGAGAAATAGGAACAGGGACAGAAAGACTCTTAAGTCAGCCTAAATGCTGCAGCTATACAATTATGTGTGGTTGAAGGGAGAGGAATGATTGGTCTAAGTTTTGTTCTACTGTGGGTATGCATAAAGTTTTTAAAAATACATCTCTATACAGAAATTCTAAGAGTTAGTATTACACTGGATAGATAATATAGAAGAGGCTACTTCAAGGGGTTAACTGACAAATTATGGTTCAAAGAAAATAATTTTCTAATCAAACTAATTTAAAAAGGATATGGGAGAAGAAATCTTCCATTTATTACACATAGTAAAAGGCTCATTCAAAATTAATTTACTATCTGAATTTTTTAGTACATATATCCCAGAATTTGTCTGGTTTGGTTAATTTCTAAATAAGTCATCAATGAGAAGGAATCAGAGTAATCAATGGGAAGATGTTAAAGCAGTAAGCAATGATAATGCAACTCTGAAGACATGTGACAAAATAGTGGGGGGTGTTTTTGTTTCTTTGTATGTGCTTAGAACTAAAAATCCTCTACTCCTGATGTCTCAAACTCTAAACTATTGCTTTCAGGGAGGTTTCCAGAAGAAGAACAAAGGAGTTCAGACTCTTAGAATAATTTCCAAAGCTATGCCAGGGACATAGTCTCCATTATGTCACTGTGGGAGATGCTTACCACAGCGGCATGATCCCAGTTCCTGCTGCACCAGCTCCAGTTTGGTTTGGCACTGGAAGCACCGACGTCGACTCTTCTGTTTAGATCGGCTGGTTTCCTCAGATCGTTCAGTGTTCTCCAGTAGTCGTGGCCGTTTCACTGGCGAAGCCTCATTCTCAGACTGTGAATCTGACCAAAACAACACATTTGGGGGTTAGGGTTAGTGCTTGGCCTGGCAAGCACAGCAATTAATGTGCTCCAGGCATTCTTCTGACCAGGCTACTGCCCCTTTCCAGGAAATGGATCTGTGTAGGCAACAGCCAGCTCTGACTGGCCTGGTTTCTACTCCACAAAGTGTAACAAGCATGAACCTTCAGGGCTGACTTCTAATGAGCTAGATCTGAACCAGGAGAGGAGAGTGGGGGTGGCTCCACAAAAAATCTGTTGTTTTTAATAATGGCTGTCTCTATGAGACCATTCAAACTGGTAATTCTTTAGAAAAGGGACTATGTCTAGTACTTCTTTATATTGCCATGTTTAGCATAACTCCATACTTAAAGCCAGTGTTTTGATGGGTGAACTATAATCTTTTCTAGCAAAAATACTCATGTTTCTACCCCTAAACAGACAAGAATCAGTTTCTAATATTGGAAATTATTTCAACTGTATTCAGAGTTAAGGAATGTATCCCTGCTTGTTTTTCAAAGAGCTGCCCCAAGGCCTCCATTGTGGAGGGGTACAGAGGCAACACTTGGTGTCACAACACACTCTAGGGTTGGTGCCAAATTGGCAGGTGGAGGGAGGCGTAACGTGACAACTTTTATTTCACATGACTTTAAAAAAGTAACTAAAATGCAATAAAGTTCATGTTATAGGCAGGCTGTTAATAACTCTTGCCTTCCAAAAAAGGGCAGCACTTGGGGGCTCTGTGCTCCTGGAAGTGCCCTCACTGCATACTGAGGATGCACCTCTTGCCAAGGTTCTGAAGTGGTTTGTGCTAAAGCACCTCTGGAAAGGAATCTCCTGGATGATCTTCCTCAAAACAGATCCAGATCCTACCATTTCTTACCCCTCCACCACCTCCAACACTGGTCCAATTCATCACCATCTCACTCAGCTGCTTAACTGGTCTCCCTGCTCACCTCCTTACAGTAGATTCTCCACACAACAGCCAAGTGATCCAGTTCAAAATCAAGTTAGAATTACTTCACTTCCTCGCCTGAAACCCTCTCATAGCTCCCCTTCTCAGAATAAAAGTTCAAGGTTCTTACCTGAGACCCTCAAAAGTCGCTGCCTGATGTGCGTCCTCTTATCTCCCTCACCTCGTCTCCTGCTGCTCTCTCCCTCTGCTCTATCCACACTGGCCTCCTCATTGTCTCTTATCTCAAAACCTTTGCACTTTCTGCTCCATTTGTCTGGAACACTCCTCACCCAGATCTATATGGGATCTAACCTCTTTTAAGTCACATTTCCTTTTTAAATTTCTTTTTAAATTACCGTTGACATACATTATGTTTCAGCTGTAGTGATTAGACATTTATATAACTTACAAAGTGAGCACCCTTTTCAATGAAGTCTTCTCTGATCACCCTATCTAGACCACTCTTGTGTCCCCTTCCCTAGCATTTCCCTTTTATTCCTCCATAGCACTTTTAACATTATCTCCCAGGAGAATATAAACTCCTGGAGGGCAGGAAGTTTCATCTGCTTTGTTCACTAACGTGCCCTCCATGCTGCAACTCAATATATATTTCTTGAATGACTGAATCTTCTTCTAGGCAGTCCTGATTTTCTATTTAAAGTGGCTCTAGTGAGAAGCAGCAGACGGTTGGATGCATTTCAATGAAGGCTGTCTACATCCCTTTCCCCAGCCTCCCTCTGTGTGAAGAAGATGCTGGCTGCACTTCATCAGAGAGCACTCACTGGTCCCAATAGTGACTGACGATGGTGACAGTTCGCTCACAGCCCCCCAGCCCATGGCACTGTGCATTGACTTACGGAAGTGTAAGGCACGCACTATTCTTAGCAATTGTAAACTTCATTTTTCATCTCATTTAGTTCTTCCTGTCCTACATGACATTTTCCCCAAATACAAACCAACTAAACAAGGCCTTTGATGAAAACAATTGAAAGCAAGTTCAGCCTACTTCCAAGCTCTGCTGAGAGAAGCTGTCCAAACCCAGTCAGTGTGATGACTGAGGCAGATACAGACACACCAGGCCCCCTCCCTTTCCTCTACAAGAGCAACAAGCAACAATCTAAATGTAAATCATTACAAAGCAGCCAGCCAAAAGGAATTCACCTTGCATGAGCCACGCTGCTCTTCGGGGGTCCTTTTTCACAAACCAGCAATGGCACTATTTGTATTAATGACCCTATTTAAGACACCCCCCAATTTTTGGCAACAAAAAGAGAAAATTCTAGAGTAAAAGCTATAACAAAAAAACAAAAAAAATGGTATCTGTTCTAAGACAAGGTCCTAAATCTGGAACATCCTTATAAGAAATTACCCCTCAACCCCGGTGGGCAGGGTAGAGAAGAGAAGGGCCCACCTAAGAAGGGGAGGCAGTTGAATCCTTGGTATTTATTAATATTGTTAAAATTTAAAAGGCCCTGACATGATGCCAGCACACCTCTAACTTAAAGAGGCGTGCTCAGACCACAAGCCTGTCATTCACATTGCTATCTGATAAAACTGAGTGTGTCTAGAAATGCAGAGCTCACAAAGCCAATTTTCACATGAATCTGTCCCAAACTGTCAAATTCGCTGTCTACCTGCATAGCACCATCTCCATTTCTAAAGCAAACTTTTGCTACAAGAAGACAATTTTCTTTCAATGTGGTAATGCTATCCGTAGATATTTTTTTAATAAGCCAGGGAGTGATATATGAAGAATATATTTTAAAATGTATGATTCCTAAGAATGGGAGACAGAATTCATATTTACATAATTATAATCATTATTTATCATCATCAAACAACCCACTTGATAGGGCCCTCCCAACCTAATCTCTTTTCTTCTAATTTCCCACCTTATCTGGCCAATGAGCATTCAATAACAAAACTGAGGACTAAGTCTGCTTGATCTCATGCTGAAATATTCTTTTATCTACTTGACATTATAGATAAAGACTACTAGTTATTTGTTCTGGTAAGCAGGAGGCCTGAGATATTCCTGAAATAATGGGTCCTAAGGGAGGTTTCCGATGCTGCCAAGAGTGTCTGGCTGCACTGCCAGCACTAGCCAGCCCTCGGAGAGTCAATGTCCCAGCAGCGCACAAGTCTCAGACCAAAGGCATCAGCATATAGAAAATCTAAGCCATGAGGAGTCCTCCCATGATCCTAAAGCAAGATGCACACACTGTTTACCAAAATGTTATTTTTTAGAATCAAGGAGCTGTCCCTTGACATTAAGAGATTCATAACTTTTACGCTTGGAATATGTCCAATTAACCTTCTTCACTCAGTCCAGAGTCTATTAAATGGAAAGGAATCCTGTGCCTTCTAATGCCCTTACCACAAAGAGGGAGGGAGAATAAACTCCCTAAACGGTTTACCATCACCATCCTCCACTCGGTGCCATCCAGGGAGGTGACTGTGTTACGCATCACTTCTTGGTGAAGCAAACCATTCCTGGGCATTTTCTCACAAGCCAACCTGCTGTTTCAATTAGAAGTTAATGAAATAAAGAACGGTCTACAGGATCATCATCATGTCTGCATAAGAAATTTACATCTCCTCTGCTAATTGTTTAATGAAACTTTGTGCCATGGGGTGAGTTGCCTAAATAAGAGAAACAGATGTCCAGGGCAAAGATTCTAATTACATAATAATGAACTAAATAATTCAACTATTCAATTATAAATTTTATGTCCATTTAAAAAAGATCCAAACATAGTCACACTAAAGGAATACTCATCTACAGTCCACATTTTAATAAATCCAACTTTGACTCTTTGTTTTTTGCTCACAAACATAATTTCTATTACCCTGCAGCACTTTTAATTTCCTCGACAACAACAGAAAACACTTAACAGTCTACTTGCTTAATCTGAACTTGGGCAGTAAGGGTTAAATATAGAGAGAAAAGTGAACAGAAATAACTCTTACATGCAGCTTTAACTGTCAGAAAAAAAAACAAGTCCTTGCAAGGAGCATGCTCATTAGCAGCAGGCGGAGCTGTAGTGGCAAGCTAGAAACTGTCCCCACCCCAGGAATTATGAGTGATTTCTAATTAAGATCTTTCATAAAGGGCCAGCAAAGCACATTTTCCCCCAGTATGCTTTTTCTTGAGAACGTAATCTAGTCTGTATATACCCACACAAGAGCTGCCACACTCCCATGCCAGATTCATAGTTCTTGGTACTTATCAGACCCTTTCTTCCTCTGCCTAAATTTAACAGAATGAGAATAATATATCAGGTCTTCTAGACAAAGGAATGTCTGATCAAGAATCATAATGTGATTAACCTAGAAAGAAAAATCTTAGAAAAAGTATTTTACCTATGAACTCCCTAGATTTGAAGGTAGCTAGTGCTTAATTTGTGACAGAGAAACAAGCACAGTGATTTTATTTAAAACACATTAATCTTCTGAAGAAAGCAATTCTTCTAATTGTACTTTCCTACCAAATCGCTGAAAATAGTGTTAAGACTTAATTCAGAAACAGTTTAACTGAAAAGCTTGACTGGAGACAACAAACAGAGCTATTTCTTTTAAAATTCTGTTTTGTCTCTGACAGAAATTCACATTTGTCCCTTACTGTCACTTGTCTTGTCTTTATTACTCATGTTCTCTCCCAGAAATTTCAAAATAAATTGTGTCAGGCCTGTCAGAGTTGAATCCCCATCTCTCCTAATCTCCCGTCACTGTGCAGCTGGCAGCCCGCACACCGGGGCTGCTAACTGACTGTGGCCTTCTGACACCTCAGGTGGGCTCTCAGCCTTTGGCACAGCCAATCCTCAGAGATTAGGAGAGTGGGAGAAGCACCATGGCAACAAAGAGAAGGGAGCCTTCTTCTATTCACTTCACTCACACCTTCCCTCACTTCTAAGAAAGAAAGATGAATCTGTTTAATCTCAGGCTCTATGACAGCTTTTGAGGTACTCAATCAGTTTTTTTAGAACCTATCACAGTCTCCTGACAGATTGACATTTATGATCCCAACAGCCTGTGCAAACATCAGTAAGAGCAATAATTAATGAACCCGCACACATCACTGCTGTCTTGCCTTTGTCTACTTATAAGGAGCTTAAGCTGTAAAACCTCTGTCCATGAGAAGACCACACTCTCACTGAAAAATGAAGAGCCTTTAAAAAAATCTGTTTTATAGGTACTTTTACTCTGTGTTTCTCCTCATGCTTTGTTTTCAGAGTTTATGCAGGGATTAGATTCACCTTCTCGAGGCACTTTACTGTGTGTCATGAAAAACTTTAGGAGAGAAAACTCCCTCATTATCCATTAAAAACTTCCTCCCTACTTTATTCAACTGGGATTTCCCTCTCCTTTCTTATCTTTCTAATGGCCTTTAAACAATTTGGAATAACACCTGTCAACAGCTATTACATGGACAGAGAGAGTAGTTCAAATCTTTGGAAGAGGTTATTAAAGTTTGTGGAAAATGCCTTCATTTTCACTTGATACTAATTACTACAATTTTGCGGCACACTAAAAAAATATTTTTGACGATCTGACAAAAAAATAGGTATAACTTTGATTCATTCACACAGGATAGCTATTGTTGTTTTGGCTCTTACCATGTTTTAATTTGACAACCTAAGGGAAAAGAAGTCAGTGCCCCTGACTAAATAGCCAGGTATTGCATGTTTTAAAAATTCTTGTGGCATACCAGTGTGCCACAGCACACCGATTGTAAGTTGCTGTCTTAGATAGTGACTATTTCAAAGGTCAGTTGTTCTCAAGCTGCCAGGCAGTATTATCCTTAACATTAGTCTGTCTTCTCCTTCCATCTCCACCCCAAAACCCCAGGTTCTTTTCTCTGGCTCCCTCCTAGGCCAGATATATCCAAGGGAGATATCCTAGGGAGGTCTCCTTCTCTGTCACAACCTCAAGGCTAAAAGCAGACCTCTTACTCTTCCTCCCTGCTGGGAACACAAGATTGGTAGACATGGGGTATATCTATCTCTACCTCTAACTCTATGTCAGTAGAGCTGACTATCTTGGGAGTGCACCTAAACTTTTGGGGTCTCTGTCCTCCTCAGTATGCTCAAAAGACATAAGGCATCAGAAACCTTCCTGGGGGTAACTACATCATCTACTCATCTGATTTTGGTCCTCATGATAGCAATGCAAAAGCTGCTTTTGTAGGGACATTTCTGGTTGGAAGAGAGTTTAAAGGACAGCAGCACAATAATGAGCCATGACGGGTACCCTCCAAGAGATGAGCACCCACATATCCCAAAGCATGTTTTAAAGACTGGGGTCAGATTTGTTACTTCCTCTCAGTCCATCTTCCCTCTCTGATTCCTGCTGTAAAAGTAGATGAAAGCTGATTCTGGTGGCACATCTTGACGCCAGAAAAAAGTGATTATGAAGTCATCAAAAGATCCAGTAGAAGCAGCTAATGTGCTGTGGGGAGAACAGCTCTCCATTAAATAAAACAATCTTTAAAATCATGGCACCGGAGACCAACAATTACAAAGGAAGTGTTTTTTCCCTCAACTTTTCTCTCTCTCTACTCTGCCTGCCTTTTTTGTTTTTCTTGCCTATTGCACTGGGTTGGCTTTCTAGTATGATATGAATAGGAGTGTTGAGAGGACATCTTTGCCTTGTTCCCAACCTCAGGAGGAAAGTACTCAGCCTTCATTCAACTTATTTAAAACTTATTTTGGCTCTTATCATTTTTTAATTTGACAACCTAAGGGAAAAGAAGTCAGTGCCCCTGACTAAATAGCCAGGTTCAAATAATCTCTATCTCTCTCTATAAAAGCCTAAGTGACTGAACAACCGGTTGCTATGATGTGCATTGACCACCAGGGGGCAGATGCTCAATATGGGAACTGTTCCCTGGTGGTCAGTGCGCTCCTACAGCGGGAGCGCCGCTCAGCTGACCAACAGGCAAGCGCAGCTGCAGAGGTGTGAGCCTCTCCCATCTCCGCGGCAGTGCTACGAGCGGCAGCGGCAGGCACAGTGGGGCCAGAGTAAGTGGGAGCGGCGCAGTACCCAGCCTGCGGGATTGGACCGAAACCAGCAGTTTGACATCCCTCAAGGGGTCTCAAATTGCAAGAGGGCGCAGGCCAGGCTGAGGGACCCCACTAGTGCACAAATCTGTGCACTGGGCCTCAGTAAATACCTGTGTACACGCCATTCAGATTCAAAACCTATTAACAATGTCACATTACTCCCTATTTATACGTTTTTTCCCCACTGAACCATCTAAAAATAAGTTGCAAACATCAAAATACTTCATATATACACATCTAAATATATGGGTATTTCCTTACATAACCAAAATATTACACCTAATAAGATTAATAATAATAATCCAATGTCATTCATTCTGTATCCAAAGTATCTCCATTGTTTTCAAAGGCACATCCTACCAAGTTTCATGTGTTACATTTGAATCTTATGTCTAAGACTCAGTATAGAACAGTAAATGCCCCTCAAACTGTTCCTTACTTTTTTCTTTCCTTCATTCAAATGACATGGACTTTTTGAATAGTCCTGGTTAGTTTTTCTGTGGAATGTACCACACCCTGGATTCTTTTTCTTCCTACCACATCTACCTATTTACTTTAATAGCATCATTTAACTTATAAGGAAGGAGTTGTATATCTCTTCTGCTCCATATCCAAGACCAGAAATGAAAGCTTCCAGCCAGCACCTGAGAAACCTACATGGTAGGAGGGTTGGCACAAGTAGGGCAGGTGAAGAAGACCCAGTATTGTGTAATCAGCCAAGTTCCCATTGCACCTTGGCAGTGGGGGTGGGTTGGGGGGGATGCTGTTTCTCTAATTGCCTTCACTGTACCCCCACCACATACTGGACATCAGAATAGCATTTATCTGTGCCTTGACAAGGAATGGATGCTTAGGCATGCATGAGGAGATGAGCTAGCTATTGGTGGGTTAGCCCATGAATTCTTATAGGATAATGGGATTATCTGTGACTGAAGTTGGTCCCAAAAAGCCACAAGTCATTCCTGTAATTATCTCCTTTCCAATGGCTTCTTAGCCTTTTTCTGATTTCCCTTCCCCTCCTGACTTACTCTCCAGTGTTGCCAATTGTTGCTAGAAGACACCTCTTCATTGCTGAATCATTCAACTCTAAAATTCTTCCTCATTTTAAACCAAAGGAAAAAATTTTCACCAGAATAAAATAAAAAAACAAAAAACACATAAAGCAAACACCCAGGAAGCTTCATTTGCAAAAATAATCACAATCTTATTAAGTACAATAATAGCCTCAGTTTATATAATCTAATTTATTTAGGCCTCTAGATTAGTGACCACTCTATTCAGGAGCATAACAAAAGTCAATATTTCATTAATTATTTCTCAAGTGCCTACTGTGTGCCAGACACTGGATTTTGAACTCTCAAATCAGAACTGCGCATGGCAGTGATCTCTCCCCTCAAGGGGATCATAATCCAAAGGAAAACACATAGCCCTGCCAGCGTGGCTCAGTGGTTGAATGTCAAACTATGAACCTAGAGGTCATGGTTCGAATCCTGGTCAGTGCAAATACCCAGATTGTGGGCTTGATCCCCAGTGTGTGGTGTGCAGGGGGCAGCTGATCAATGATTATCTCTCACCATTGATTTTGTTTCTCTCTCTCTCTCTTCCTTTCCCTTCTTCTCTGAAATCAATAAAAATATATTTTTTAAAAAAAGGGAAAAGACATATCCTATATAATAAAAGGCTAATATGCAAATTGACCAAACAGTGGAATGACTGGTTGCTATGACGTGCACTACCAGGGGACAGACACTCAATGCAGGAGTTGCCCCCTGGTGGTCAGTGCGCTCCCACAGGGGGAGCACTGCTCAACCAGAAGCCAGGCTCATAGCTGGCAAACGCAGCAGTGGTAGCAGGCTCCCACCTCTGTGGCAGCATTAAGTATGTCTGACTGATGGCTTGGAGCAGGCCTAAGCGGTTAGTTGGACATCCCCTGAGGGCTCCTGGACTGCGAGAGGGCACAGACCGGGCTGAGGGACCCTCCCTCCCCTCCCAGGTGTGGGAATTTTGTGCACTGGGCCTCTTGTATACAAATAAACTTACAGCATAGTAAGTAGCATACTAATATATGAACAGAATGCTATGAGCACAAAATAAGGAAGTGATATATTCTGTTAGAGGAGTGGTGATTAGGAAGCAGAAGAGGAAAAGGTCAGAGAAGATACCTTCTTGAACTTAAGAACTTTATTGTACATATGAAGACAGGTGATGTTTAGCTCATATTTGTGATCCTTTTCTTTGAGGCCTGCTTTTGAGAATACCGTTTGTATAGAAGCTATTGCTCATTACCTTCTAACTTCTCTTTACCAAAAATCATATCAACTAATAGACCATTTCACAATCTGGAAAGCAAAGGGATTTGTAGAACACCAGTTTGAAGAGATTTTAGAGAAATATGCTGTTGTTCATCTTTCCTCATTCCTCTTTCTTTGACCCCAAATGGTTCAATTTTTTTCTGGGGGTTCACAAATATCTCACTAAAATGTCAATAGCTAGCTCACAGTTTTCCTTTCATCTTGTTTATTAACCTTAATATTGGTCTGTCTATCTGCTCAGACATATACATGGCTTTAACTGCCATTTTTTTTCCTCTATCAAGAATTTCCCAAGCACCCATTTTCTTTTTATATTGAACTATTTTGAGATAATTGTAGGTTTGCATATAGCTATAAGTATCGATACAGAGAAATCCTATGTACCCTTCACCTAGTTTTCCCCAATGGTTATATCTTGCAAAACTAGTACAATCTCACAACCAGGATATTGGTATTAATACAGTCAAGCTATCGAACATTTCCATCACCACAAGGATCCCTCATGTTGCCCTTTTATAGCCATGCCCACTTCCCTCTCTCCCTCCTTGCTTCCTGGCAACCCCTGGCAAACACTAATGTATCCATTTCTACAATTTTGTCATTTCAAGAATGTCATATATATGAACATACACAGATACATAAATGGAATCATCCTATGTAACCTTTTGTCCAAACTCATTTTTAAGGCATTTAGTTATAGTAGGCATATATGACAAAAGATTCCTAAGTTCAGATTCAGTAATGATAAACACTAACACAAAGCACTTTTGGTAACAGCACTTTCTAAATGCTTTTACATTAGGTTAACTCATTTAGCTTTTATAACAAGGCTATGAGGTAGGTACCACTATTAGCTACGTTTTAAAATGAGGAAACTGAGGCACAAGTTAAGTGAATTGCTGATTACATAGCTAGTAAATACTAGTAGAACTGGGATTTAAACCCAGGCAGCCTGGCCTAGCGTTCTTACTCTTAAACACTATACTACCCTGTCTCTAACTGTTGTTACTCAAGTTTCTACTTCTGCTCTTCCATGAGCATACTTTACCATGAAGATGAGTTTCTTATGTACAAAGATGCTGCTATCTCCGGGATGAGGGTGGTGGAGTAGATCTTGGGCCAAGTCAGAGAACAAAAACAAGCACCCCCTCTCTGTTCCACTTAGAATCTTATCCAAATATTTTGGTGCAATTTCTCTAAGATAAATCTCTGTTGAATGGCTGAATAATTCTACTTATCCTCTGCTCTTAGACTATGATTCTTGATAACTCTCTGGATTTCTGTGGATTACAGTCACAGTATTTAATTTATATAAAATCAGCTCTTACCCGCCCCCCCCGCCACATTATTTTTTAAAATCTGCCCTCAAAAATTCCCATAGTGATTATTTGTAGGATAAAAAGAAATTTTTTCCCAATAGGAAAAGGAAAGTCAGTTATTTTTCACTTGAAATTTTATTTCTTTTAATGGTTAGAAAAGGTAAAACACGCCTTCTCACCTTTACATAGGCCCCACAGGCAGAAGTCAAAGCTTTCTCTTCTCAACCACCCTAATAGCTTCCTATAGCTTATAAATCAGGTCTCTTTAAAAAGGCACAGATGACCCATAAACCATTCCTAGTTTCATCTGAAAAACTGCAGCTACCATTTCTGTTTGATAAATGTCATTCCTGCTGTACTATTTACTTAAAGGGTATCATCAGGAGCGAATTTCTACATAGGGGGGCCGGTCAGCAAACCTGTCAAACTAGCAACTGAGTCGTCATCCTTTGTAGATGGTACTGGCCTGGCACCACTTCCTTGTTTTAGCTTCTCCTGCCTGTCCAATTACACTATATTACCTTTCTCACAGATTTTTCAGTTACTC
The DNA here is from genome assembly GCA_026230045.1 of Corynorhinus townsendii. Taxonomy (NCBI): domain Eukaryota; kingdom Metazoa; phylum Chordata; class Mammalia; order Chiroptera; family Vespertilionidae; genus Corynorhinus; species Corynorhinus townsendii. Next base: position 93,305,740 of record JAPDVU010000004.1, read on the forward strand.
AAAGTAACTGACAAATTATCCTCCACACATAATCTTTCCTTTTTGTAACCCGCTTGGGTATTTTAGGATTCAACTACATTATAATATATTGTTTTAAAAATTACATTTATAGCATCAGTAGAGTACAGAATAAGGCAGCACAGTGAGACAGAGAGAGAAGTAAGATTAAGAAACCTAAAAGAAGGATATACTTCTCAAAGGCCACATGCCCAAATTCCCTAATTTTCTTTCTGACCACAAATCATGATCTATAATCATGAGGGTTCTAAGACTGGTCTTGAACTTCTGTTTTACTATCTTTGCCCATATTTCCAGAAAACTAAGAATAGCCATGATTTATTTTCATTTATCCAAAAAGAGGATAATTTGAGAGATATATGAAGTATCTACATATCCATATTTATCTACAGTATATATAAAAGCCTAAATTGCAAACTGTCCCCATGGGAGTTTGACCAGGAGACCAGGAGTTTGATCGCTTGCTATGACATGCGCTGACCATCAGGGGGTGGTGCGGGACGAAGGAAGGCACCAGCCAGCAGCCAGCAGCCAGGGAAGGGAGGCCCCGGCCGACAGCCAGAGGACTGTGAGAGGCCCTAATCGCCAGCCAGGCCTAGGGACCCTACCTGTGCACGAATTTCGTCCACCGGGTCTCTAGTTTTCATATAACTGTGTATAAGACAAGTGATACTGTTTTTATTTAGTTTCTTAAAATGCTCATTTAGAAGTTGACTAAAAATATGGAGTAAGACTTCTACTTACTCTATAGTTACATGAAGCCTAGAGATTTTCCAATTATTCCTTATAAAATTACACAACTGTTTTAAGCAGCTGGGCAGTATATACTAGTAGACATAGACTATAGCCACTTTTTCCTATTGTTGACTTATTATCTGAAGAAGCCTGGGAGGGAAGGAATAAGCCAAAAGTCTACAAATAATGTACCCTCCATATCTTGGTCTCCAAAGCATGCATGACTTATCCAGAGTTAACCTGATACAGCCTTGGGTTTTTGGTCAGGAAAACTGAAAATAGGTGTCTTTAATGAAAAAACATGCCTGAGATGATTTGGCTCAGTGGATAGTGTCAGTCTGCAGACTGAAGAGTCCTAGGTTCGATTCCAGTCAAGGACATGTACCTCAGTTGCAGGCTCCATCCCTGGCCCTGGTAGGGGCGAGTGCAGGAGGCAAACAATCAATGTGTCTCTCTCATATCAATGTTTCTCTCTCTTTCTCTCTCTCTCTCTCTCTCTCTCTCTCTCTCTCTCTCTCTCTCTCCTTTTGTCTTCTACTCTCCCTAAAACTCAATGGAAAAATATCTTCGAGTGAGGATTAACAAAAAAACAAAAAAAGAGAGAGAAAGAAAAACACTAAGTATGGGGGTAGGGTAAGGGAAATGAGTAAACAAGATGAGACACTAACTCAAATTTTCTCTAGTATATATAGCTGGGGCTGGGTGGCTAAGTTGGTTGAAGTGTTGTCCTGTACACCAAAAGAAAAAAGAAAAAGAAAAAGAAAATTATTGCAAGATCCATTCCTGGTCACGGTACATACCATTTCAGGTTCCCCATTCAGAGCATGAACAGGAGGCAACTGATCCATGTTTCTCTCTCACATCGATGTTTCTGTTTCTTTCTCTCAAATCAATCCTATATAATAAAAGGCCAGTCACCATAAGATTAATGACCAGAACGACCAGAGACCAGAACCACCACAGGCCCTCGCCAGGCTGGCCCCAGCCCCAAGCAAGCAGTCAGGGCGATCAGGCACGCAGGCAGAGTGGTTAGGGGTGATGAGGTAAGCAGGTCAGCAGTTAGGGGCGATCAGATAGGCAGACAGCCCCTCGCCAGGCTGGCCCTGCCCCCAAGCAAGCAGTTAGGGGCAATCAGGCAGGCAGGCAGAGAGGATAGGGGTGATCAGGTAGGCAGACGGCCCATTGCAGGACTGGCCCTGTCCCCTAGCAAGCAGTTAGGGGTGATCAGGCAGGCAGGCAGAGTGGTTAAGGGTGATCAGGTAGGCAGGACAGCATTTAGGGGCGATCAGGTAGGCAGACGGCCCCTCCCAGGGCTGGCCCCACCCCTCAGCGAAGAAAGAGGGAGGCCCCAGCCCAAAGATGAAGACTCTGTGGCAGGTGTGTGGCTGGCCAGTGATCGCCCTGGAGAGGGAGGCCCAGGCCAGCCAAGCCATCACACTCGATGCCTGCAGAGGGAGGCCACTGGTGGCAGGGAGGGGAGGGCAGTGCTGCACAGATGGCAAGCAGTGGCAGGGTCCCGGATTGTGAGAGGGTGCAGGCAGTGCTGAGGGACCCCCCCCCCACCGAGTGCACGAATCTTCGTGCACCAGGCCTCTAGTAATAAAAGAGCCCTGGCCAGTTTTGCTCAGTGGTTAGAGTGTCAGCCCAAGGTCCAAAGGGTCTCTCTTGGGTTCAATTTCCAGTCAAAGACACATACCTTGGTTGTAGACTCAATCCCTGACCCCAGTTGGGGCGTGTGTGAAATGCAACCAATTTATGTGTGTCTCTCACATCGATTTTTCTATCCCACCCCCCACCCCGCCGCCCTTTCCTTCCACTCTCTAAAAGTCAATGGAAAAAATATACTCACCTCTTGGGTGAGGATTAAAACAAACAAACAAAACCACATATACTTGGGTGAGTATTAAACACACCACCAGCCCTAGGCAGTTTGACTTAGTGGATAGAGCATCAGTCTGTGGACTGAAGGGTCCCAGGTTTGATTCTGGTCAAGGGTACATGCCTGGGTTGTGGGCTCAATCCCCAGTTGGGGGCATGCAGGAGGCAGCAGATCAGTGATTCTTTCTCATCATTGATGTTTCTATCTCTTTCTCCCTCTCCCTTCCTCTCTGAAGTCAATAAAAATATTTTAAAACAAACAAACAAAAAACACTACCAAAACATATAGACAAAAAGTCAAATATTTGAATGCAAATCATCGCACCACTCTGAGAGTGTTTTAATTTAATAAATTTTTATTGGTCAGATTATTACAATTATTCCTCCTTTTTCCCCCCATAGCTCCCCTCCACCCAGTTCCCACCCCACCCTCTGCCCTTACATCCCCCCCCACTGTCCTCATCCATAGGTGTACGACCTTTGTTCTCTTCCCACACCCCCCACACCCCTTTCCCCGAGAATTGTCAGTCCACTCCCTTTCTATGCCCCTGATTCTATTATATTCACCAGTTTATTCTGTTCATCAGATTTCTTATTCACTTGATTTTTAGATTCACACCCCCCATACCCCTTTCCCCGAGAATTGTCAGTCCACTCCCTTTCTATGCCCCTGATTCTATTATATTCACCAGTTTATTCTGTTCATCAGATTTCTTATTCACTTGATTTTTAGATTCACTTGTTGATAGATATGTATTTGTTGTTCATAATTTTTATCTTTACCTTTTTCCTTCTTCTTCCTCTTCTTAAAGAGTACCTTTCAGCATTTCATATAATACTGGTTTGGTGTTGATGAACTCCTTAGCATTTTCTTATCTGTGAAGCTCTTTATCTGCCCTTCAATTCTGAATGATAGCTTTGCTGGGTAGAGTAATCTTGGTTGTAGGTTCTTGCTATTCATCACCTTGAATATTTCTTGCCACTCCCATCTGGCCTGCATAGTTTCTGTTGAGAAATCAGCTGATAATCGTATGAGTGCTCCCTTGTAGGTAATTAACTGTTTTTCTCTTGCTGCTTTTAATATTCTTTGTCTTTTGCTCTTGGCATTTTAATTATGATGTGTCTTGGTGTGGCCCTCTTTGGATTCCTGTTGTTTGGGGTTCTCTGCACTTCCTAGACTTGTAAGTCTATTTCTTTCACCAGGTGGAGGAAGTTTTCAATCACTATTTCTTCAAATTGGTTTTCAGTATCTTCTCTCTCTCTTCTTCTGGCACCCCCATAATTCAGATGTTGGTATGCTTGAGGTTGTCCCAGAGGCTCCTTACACTATCTTCAAATTTTTGGGTTCTTTTTTCTTTTTGCTTTTCTGGTTGAGTGTTTTTTGCTTCTTTGTATTTCAACTCTTTGACTTGATTCTTGTGGTCCTCTAGCCTGCTGTTAGGTCTCTGTGTAATATTTTTTATTTCAGTCAGTGTATGTTTAATTTCTAGTTGGTTCTTTTTCATATCCTCCAGGGTCTCACTAAATTTATCGGCCTTTTCTAGGAAATTCTTGAAAAACCTTATAACCGTGGTTTTGAACTCAATATGCAGTCGTTTGCTTTCCTCCATTTCTTTCATTTGTGATCTGTTTGTCTCCACATTTTCGCTACTTCCCTGAGTTGGTAGAGTAGCTTTGTGTGGTAGGTGTCCTATATGGCCCAGTGGGTCAGCCTCCCCAGTTACCTGAGGTGGACACTCTTGGTACACCCCTTTGTGGGCTGTGTGCACAGCCTTGTTGTAGTTAAGTCTTGACTGTTGTTGGTATCACTGGGGGGAATTGACCTCCAGGCCAATTGGCTGTGAGGATCAGCTGTGTCTATGCTGGGAACACTTCTGTGCTGGAGACAGCCGTATGAGACAAGACCTGTAAAAGCCTCTGTGCTCAGCTTGGATGGGGCGGAGTTTCAGGGCTGAGTAGACAGCCTTGGCTTCCCACCAGCCCTGCCCTATGAGGCCCCTGGGTCTCAGTGTCCCTCGGTAATCGCTGCAAGCACCTTTGAGAGAAAGCCGCCCTCAAGTTTCGCCCGCTGCCAGACAGTCCAGTTTCTCCCCCAATAAATCTGGATTCCCAGATTCTCGCCCAGAACTGGAGTTCAGCGCAGCCAGGAGCTTCTGTCTTCCTCCCACTAGAGAAAGCCAGTGGCACACTCAGTAGTCAGTCCTCTTTGCACGCACTCGCACGTGTGCTTCCAGACCTCTACTTTTCATGGATCCCCTGAGTTTCCGTGTGCTCCTCTCTTTTCCCAACAGTCCAGACTCCCCCTGTATGAGTTTTGGTCCCCAGGGTCTTGCCCGAAACTGGGGTTCAGTGCAGTCGGAACTGGAGTTCAGCGCAGTTGGGAGCTTCCGTCTCTCTCCCACTAGAGAAAGCTAGCCAGGCACTCAGGCGCCCGTCCTCTCCGCGTGCTTGTCTCTGTATCTCAGCCTTTTGCAGCTCCTCTGAGTCTCCGTGTGCCACTCTCTTTCCTTCTAGTTGTAGAATTTCCACTCAGCCAGCTTTCCTGTGGTTCTGGATGATGTCTGTTCTGTCTTTTAGCTGTAGTTTTAAAATTGTTGTGCGAGGCAGCAGTTTAGGTTTTCACCTATGCCACCATCTTGGTTTCTCTCCTGAGTGTTTTTAATTTTTCAATTGTTTTGCCTGTCTGTCTTATAATGCAAGCCTCTAGGGACAAGGGCAGAACCAGCTATATTTAGTATCCCACTGGTGCCCAACAATAAAATAATAATAATAATGGTAATAAAAATAATTAAGAATATCTCTATCACAGGGAAGAAGTTCCTAATGATGGTACTCTTTCCATGAGAGACTGTCATCAGTAGGCTGCATTCCAGGTTTAATGTAAGGGGGAAATGTTTGAATGTTTTTATTTTGCTATTTTAAAAAAATCAGCTTGAATGCCTACCTAACTACTGTAGATGCTAAAATTAAATAGCTGATTTGTTTTGAAACTATTTTGGTTTCTAATTTAGCATAGCTTAATTCAGTTCTCTCTACTTATTAGTTTTTTTTTGCCATCCAAGGTCTAGTCTTTTGGCTCATTACTCCCAGGCCAAATCCTTAAATTTTTAAATACCTCTGTACCTCATTTTAACTCTTTCTGATGTGAGGGTAAATGAACCTAAAGTTAGAACTTAATATGTGATAACAAAGGGTTCCTAAAGAAAGCCCTGTCCCTATCCCTCCTCCATTAGTATATAGGTGTTCACTCCTCAGTAGGGTATCATCAGTGCTGATGTAGATACTACCAAGTGTATAGTGGGTTGAAGAAAGCTGCCTTGATAAAATGGCTTATGAAGTAAAAAGAAATAACCCATTTAAAAAAAAAAAAAGCTGCTGGAAAATCAGAGGCAAGGAAGTCTGCATAAAATTATTATAAAAATTATATTTAGTCCATATTTGAAACACAAAGAAGCAAGTACCTAGCATTTTAACCTCAATTCCACTGACTTTGCTCAACAGTCTTCACTGAAAGAAGTACTATGGCTATTAAGATAATAACTTGATTTTAAGAATTACACAATGAAGTTTTTAGTATAACAACAACTTACTGAAAAGGTTTAGGGATATGGATATAATACACATATGCATGCATGGGGGAGAAAAGAAAAAGCCAATTTTTGATGTGGTAAAATGTTAACATTTGGGGACTCGGTGGTAGGTGGGTGTGTGCCCTGAGAATTCTATGTAATCTTTCTGAAATTATGTTTTTATAAAACCCAACAACTATATTCCAGAGTAACTATACTTAGAGATGGCTGGCTAAGTGCCTGCTGAATTCTTACCAAGAAATGTTGACACTACTTAGATCTGATGGGAAAGTGCATGTCAAAATGGTTGTAGCAGGTAATCAACAGGAAGGCCAAAGCCCATGCTCCTCCAGGATTGTAGTGAAGTCAACACTTATCTGTAAGTACACTTTAATGACTAGCCAGACTTTTACATGTCACTCTCTTAGTCTATCTTTCCTCCAATCCCAATAAAGACCCATTTGCAACAATTACTGCAACTGCTATTCTAGGAAGGATGACCATCAAGACCTTAAGATGTGATTTTAATCTTCTAGAAATGGATTTATCAACAGGACACCAAAGAAAAAGTAGATCTAAATCCCTGTCAGTTACAAGAACTAGCAGTTAATGCCAAAGCAGGAAAACAGACTCTGCTGCAGCTAACACCGCCGGTTCAAATTAGTGTTACCTAAGTTCCCTCCCGAAGCCCAAATTTCTTTTAAAAGCTATCTTGCATATTTGGACATATATTTCAAGATTTAATGTAATAACATCTCTGGAGTTGTTCAACATTCTTTAGGAAAAAAGCAGCAGCATCCAGTGTATTTTTTCAAGTAAACATTGGTCCACATTCAAGGTAAAAATCTTAAAGACTGTGTACTGTATTCACTTTCTTTATCCTTTGCTAAATAAAATAACAGAAAGATTAATACAATCTGAGTTAAGGGCCCTATTTTCTTGTGCATACACACACACACACACACACACACACACACACACACACACAACGTTTTTAATAAGTTTTGAAAGGGTGGATGGATGTGGAAAATGCATAGCATGTAACTAATTCCCCTGTCCATTGAACTAATAGAGATGTGGTTTATTTAAAATTCTGAGTTGTGGTTCTGCTATTTGGGAATGGCTTTCCAAAACTCTGTGGGTGGATACTGGTAATGAAACAGAGAATTCAAAACGGCAGGGAGCATAAGGCCAAATAAGCTTTTATAGCAGTGTGTGTGTGTACACTAAAAATAATTATGTATATGGAGTGGGAGGCTGATTAACCTAGCCCACAGAGGAATGTGGCTGTTAGGATAACTAATCACAATATGAAGTCCCCCATGACAAAAATACTTCCAAGGTTAAACTGTCTGCTTTTTAATCATAAAGAAGTGAATTTATTGGCTAAGGTTCTATCATGTTGTTGGTTTGGATGCACCAGCCAGTTCTTTTATCAAGATTTGACTCACAAGTAAACTATCAACCCTCCATGGCTCCTGAATTGTGATTTGACCAAAAAAGGAGTTCTCAATTGTAAGAATAAAAGTGTAGAGAAGAGCTCAGGAAATAAGAGTATTTTTTTTTTTCAGAAGGCAAGCTTGTGAAATCTCTGTAAGAATTATTTTCCACGAATAAATACAGTAAAATTTTAGTTTTAATACAAGCCCTAGAAGTAAAACAAAACAAACAGAATAAAAATGAAGTTTGATCGCCTGGCCAGTGTGACTCCATTGTTGAGTGTCTACCCTTGAGTTCATGGTTCAATTCCTGGTCAGGGCACATGCCTGAACTGCAGGCTCCATTCCCAATAGGGGGTGTGCAATAGGCAGCCAATCAATGATTCTTTCACCATTGAAGTTCCTATCCCTCTCTCTCTGAAATCAATAAAAACATCTTTTAAAAGTTTTATCTTTGCAGTTCTGATGCCCAATTTTCATAAAGGTTTTCTGGGCTTCCTATCATTCACAGCCCTCATATGTTCAAACAAGGGCTACTGACTGCTCTCCCCTCCTCCCTGACACTTCAATGACCTCCACTTCCTTTCCATGTCTGTACTTTGCAATTTGCTTGGCTTCTGGTCCTCATTACCAGTTTCTTATCTATATATATAAAAGCCTAAGCAACAGAAGGACCGAACTACCAGTTGCTATGATGCGCACTGACCACCAGGGGGCAGATGCTCAATGCAGAAGCTGCCCCCTGATGGTCCATGTGCTCCCACAGCAGGAGCACCACTTAGTGAGCTTACCGAGTGGTGGCAGGTGCAGTGGGGCCGGGACGAGTAGAGTGGCGTGGGCTCCTCCCCGGCCGCCTGCCACTTAGCACATTGGTCGGCAAACTGCGGTTGACAAGCCACGGTTTGCTGCTCTGTTGACTAATGAGTTTGCCGACCACTGGCTTAGCACACTACTACATCCCTTGGGGGATATAGGACTGTTGGTTTTGGCCCAATCCCCACAGGCTGAAACTGGTGGTCCAACATCCCCTGAGGAATCCCAGATTGCGAGAGGGCCAGGCCAGGATGAGGGACCCCACCGGTGCACAAATTCGTGCACTGGGTCTCTGCTTCCATATATTTTTCCAACCAGACTGAGTTGTGAGTTCTTTCACACTTTCCTCTACATTTCCTCAAGTTTCTCTTCACTCTCCCTTCAGTCAAATCACCTTGTACCTTCTGTCCACATCCACCTATTGAGGATTTATCAGACATCATGTTAAATGCTTTAAACACATTGTTTCATTTCTCACTATGATTGGGTCTATTATTTTACAAAAGAGAAAAATAAGGCTCATAGAGAAATTCAACAATTCTTCCAGTTATATGGTTGGTAAAATGGAGCACTGGAATGTGAGCCCACATAAACTGCCTCCGGAGCCCACAATCTCAACCACCAACTCTATACTTCTTTCCCTTCAGGATTAGAGACTTTAACTTGGGTACATTCTCATTTACTAGGTTTCCTAAGAACCACAACATTCTACCCTTCCCTTGTATCTCCCACCAATGGATAAATCAGAAAGCATAATCATGACTTTGTCCCAGGTAACTTTTAGATCAAGACCGTTCCCCCTCCCTAAACCCAACTGAAATAAAATTTGAAAATCGAAATGAACAGCCCACTATAATAAATTGTGTGCATTTAACATAATAAAAAACAGATTTTAAACACGTATCTAAATGTTGTTAGCCATGTTGAAACTTGGTGACTGCTGAGGTGGCAGTCACTACATGCAAAGAGAAGCAGAATGAGAAGAAGGACAGAAATCAGGGGGCTCCACTGAATGCTTATTTGCAGAATAATTGTACTAGTCTACACCTCCCATCCTTGGTAGCAGCCCACATTTACTTGGTAAAAATCTGGATAGCTCTTCTCTACACAAAGTAAATGACCCATCAAGGCAAAGCTGTTTTTTATGGCTCCTCATAGTCAAGTCCTCATTCTGCATTTGAGAGCCTTGACAGCAGGATCTCAACTTTCTCACAATAAATTCTGTCAGTTAACACTGCCTTCCTACTTCATCACACACAGAGCCCACAGTAAAAATTCCCATGCAAGAAAGAGACATTGGAGAAACTCTCTATCCATTTAGGCATTTTTCCCCCCTTAGAAGTCAACAGAAAACCAAGCTTCACCAGGCAAATGAGAACAGAAGCATGAAGGATAAGACTAAGACAAGTATGAAAACTGGCCTCAAGACAATCACAGATAACAACCAACAGAAGAGCACAAGTCTAATCACTAACATACTCAGGATATATTACTATGTTATTATTATTATTAAAGGCCCGGTGCACAAAATTCGTGCACAGGGGTGTCCCTCAGTGCAGCCTGCACCCTCTCCAATCTGGGATCCCTCTCACAATCCAGGACTGCTGGTTCCCAACCACTCACCAGCCTGCCTACTTGATTGCCCCTAATCACTTCTGCCTGTCAGCCTGATCATCTCCTAACCACTCCCCTGCCAGCCTGATCAATGCCTAACTGCTCCCCTCCTGGCCTGAATGCCCCTAACTGCCTTCCCCTGCTGGCCTGATCACCCCTAACTGCCCTCCCCTGCTGACCTGGTCACTCCTAACTGTCCTCCCCTGTAGGCCTGGTCACCCCCAACTACCCTCCCCTGCTGGCCTGGTCACCCCTAACTGCCCTCCCTTGCCAGCCTGGCTGCCCCTAACTGCCCTCCTCTGCTGGCCCAATTGCTCCTAACTGCCCTCCCCTGCTGGCCTGGTCACCCCCAACTGCCCTCCCCTGTAGGCCTGGTTGTCCCTAACTGCCCTTCCCTGAAGGCCTTGTCTTCCCCTACTGCCCTGCCCTGCAGGCCTGGTCCCCCCCAACTGCCCTTCCCTGCCGGGCAGCCACCTTTGACCACATGGGGGCAGCCATCTTGTGTGTTTGAGTGACAGTCAATTTGCATATTACATCTTTATTATATTGGATTATTATTATTATAAACAAGAATAAGATACTATGAAAAAGAAACTTTCAGGGAACAAGAGCAAGCTCAATGAAAGTATAATGGTTAAAAGAAGTGTTGGAAGATAAAGTAAACAAGAGGAGATGGAAATTATAAGAAAGAAGTTAAGAGAAAAATCACCAATCTAGCAGGCCCAAGATCTACATTATGAAACCCAATAGAGAAGAGAATGTTAAGTTGGGGGAATATCAAAGACAGTCCACAGCTGAAGGAAGACAATAGTCTTCAAATTTTAGGGGCCCAGTAAGCATCCAACATCTTGAATGTGGGGGGAGGAAGATGACCACTGGATACGTCACTACAAATTTTGTAACACCAAGGATAAAAACACAAAACTAAGAATTTTAGAAGTGAAAAAAATCTCATATATTACTTAAAAAGAAGGAAAACAGTGGCATTGACTTCTCAGTAATAGCATGGAAGGGAAGGAACAATCATTTTCATCCAAGAATTCTATACTTAGTCAAACTTTCCATCATACTTGGGAGTAGAAAAGACATTTTCAGAAATGCAAGAACCCCAACACTCCTCCTAGGAACTTGTTTGGGGGTTGTATTTCCAAAAATGAGGAATAAAACAATGGTGAAAGGAAATTCTGGGGTGACAGTATTTTTCTTCTCCCACAGTTATAACGGTAACCTACATGATGAAAACATTACAACAGAAACTGTCAAGAGAGAAATGCTGGTAGGTTTTGTGGTGTGGACTGTCTCTAGACTATCACTTTCTTTTATACACTCTTTTGTGTTATGATGTGCTATCACGTGTTACTTTTGAAAATGGAAACATAATAGAAAAACAAAGAAATGAGTACCACTTGTTCTCTCTTTGCTCTTTCCAGAGAAAGTCTTACTTTGGCCCACTGTAAATTTAAACTAGTATTTAATGACAATTTGGATTAGCTATTACTTGGAAATCCTACTTTTCCTCCTTTAGTCCACAATAATTCTCGCCTTATAACCTGTTCTCGGTTGCTACTTTACAGCTGATGGTATTATCTATTTATTCAGAAAACGATGACCTTCTAAGATGAACTCCTTGGTTCATCTTGTCCAGCTAACCATCTACTAGTACACATGAAAAGAGGAAATGTATTTATCTATATCTGTATCTCTTTCCATATAATCTTGGAAGGAAGTAATCCTTCTAGGTTTCTGCCTCTAAAGAATCTTGCTTTTGTATCAGATCTATTTCTCCTAATATTTCTATTTCTTTCTCTTCCGTGTATCTATCTTTTATATTTTAACAAAGGCAAAATATTTCCCTATTTCAACCACATCCATACCTGACCCTGTTTGCCCCTCCAACCACCATTACTTATTGGTTTTTAATGGCTCACCTACTCTTTAAACCGAATGATTTCTATCTGCTACCTTTCTTTCCTTGTTATGAAGTGCCTCATAATAGCCTCCTATCAAGCTTTTAATCCCACCACATTAAACGAACTTCTTTCAGGGTTTCAGTGATCTTCTGCTAGCTACAGACAGCAGCTCCCCTAAGTCTTCATGTTTCCTGGCCCCTCTTCTCATGCATCTTTCATAATACTGCATAAAGCTTTGTCCTTTCTTTAGCTTCCTTAACTTACTGATCTTTTTCTCTTTCCCAGACCCCTAAATGCAGCCCTTAGCCCCTTCTTCTTCTGTATTCATTTCCCTTACCCACTTGCACACCTTTAATCTGCTTCTAGACTAATGATTTCCAAACTACGCTTATATTTGTACTTTTCTACAGGACAATCTAAAATAACCTAAAATTTAGGTTATCAGAAACTAAAAATAGTTTCAACCAGTCTTCCTTTGCAATCTTTTTCCTGCCATCAATCTTCATCTTTCTTCTCTCAGTTCCCCATGTTTAGAACTTTATACTCTTTCTTTAGCCAACTCTAGTCAGTCATCAAATCCTGTTATTATTTTAAAACATTTTTCTTACGTTCATCTCCTCTCCTCCATTCTACTGGCCACTACCCACAGAACACTCTGAGAATAAATGGGATAAGCAGGAATTGATTATCTGGCAAGTCAAATATTACCTAATGGGCAAAAGTAAAAATTTATCCACCTTCACAGGTAGCAAACATTTATAGACTGAAGGACTCTCCTATAACATTAATTCTTAGTTTATCTGGTTTATAATATTATCATGTATCAGGCTTCTTTAAATATGAGGTACACATATACATAATTTGAGGTATCAAAGAACTACGTGGAAAAACTACAATTTCTCAAATCTCCTGATAGGTTAGTTTTTAATGCGTTGTATAAAGAGGTGTACTCAGCTCTACCCGGTTTGGTTCAATGGCTGTAGCTTGGCCTGCGGACCAAAGGGTGCTGGGTTCAGTTTCAGTCAAGGGCACTTACCTTGGTTGCAGGATCCTCCCTGGCCCAGGCCCTGGTCAGAGCTCATGCAGAAGGCAACCAATTGATGTGTGTCTCTCACATCAATGTTTTTCTGTCTTTCCCTCTCTCTTCTACTCTCCCTAAATATCAATGGAAAAATATCCTCAGGTGAGGATTAACAAAAAACAAACAAACACCAAGAGTTGTATTCATTTAAAGGCACAAGTGACAAACAATTATACTACTGGAATGCTCTTAAACTCCTGGATCAGACTGGTAAACCCTTTTCAAAGCATTCCTCTGTGGCTCTGCTACAGAGTGCTCCTATCTCCAAGTCTAACTGCTGGGATCTAGTGAGGTTGAATGGTCAAAATTGAAGAGAGCTGTATCTCAATTTTCCCAAATATAGTTGCTTCTCTGCTATATGCGTTGCCAAGTCATATTTGCAGTTTTCTGTTCACTAAAAAACACAGTCCTACTTTTAGACTTTCCCTCCACGTTCCAGTATCCCTTTATCATTCCTATCGACTCTAAGGAACCAAAGAACTTCTAAGCATATATGCATAGTCCATGGACACAGAGGGCCTGGGTGAAGGGGTTGCAGCAGATAGGTAGAGGGAAAAGGGGGAAAAATGGGGAACTTCTGTAATACTTTCAACAATAAAATAAATTAAAAATAAAAAAGAAACTAAATTCTAAGCATTTCACCAGGAAGCTAATCCTTTAAAAGACGAAGACCACGTTAATATAATATTTGCTCATAATTAGTATAATTTATCCTGTGTTCACTTTTTAAAATGAACATTAGTTACATTTCCTGCTCTCTATAGCTGAAATTAGTAGTATTTACGTTTCTGTACTTGTTCTGTTTATGGGATCAGTTCCCAGGAACAAAATGCGTATTTACCACTTCTTTTGCATGTCACTTCAGAATCTACTGCAGGAATGTCAGTGGTCTTTGAATCAAGTACTGGGCTGGCAGACTAACTATAGTACCTCAGCTGGTCCTATATTCCACGTAAGCAACCACTTCTGAAGGTGTGATCTATACCTATGACAGCAGATGATACAATAAGAGTATGGCTTTAATTGGCATGATTATGAAATACTTCTGAAGACTCTTCATGAGGGGGTTGCCTTAGAAGGAGACAAAGGTATGAGGAATAAATGCCATCCCACCTGCTGGCAGGAGAGGCAATGGGAATGTATGTCTCTTCAGATAGATGGGCAAGCAGGAAAACAGATAACATAACTTGTCTTGGAAGCAAGCAGCACGATGAGACAGTTAAAACGCATCAGCATACATCATCCTATCATGGCCTAGTGTCATTCCCAGCCTTTATTAGCCCTCGCTACATCAGCCCAAGTCCCAGACACTTTATCCTGTTTATAATTGCTGATGAGCGGTAATAAGGCCTCCATGACTCAGCTCCGTCCGTTCCACTTCAGCACCCACCTATTAGGTAATAACTTTTATTTACAGCCTTGCTTGATGTGCTATTCTATTAGTACAGCTAGGAACTGAGTAGAGCACAAAAAAAAAAAAAAAAAAAAAAGTCTCCTTAATGGGCAGTATCGTTGTGAGGCCCCCATGATTTATAGATATGATAGAACAGCATTATGGCTGTTCTATCTTGTTCCTTCTGGTAAGACTGCTTTGGGAAAGCTACATTTCTAACATGTTGTGCTCTTAACAGGCACATACATGCTATGGAGCAGCACCTGAAAAGAAACCCTCCCATATATCCATCCTCCCCTCCCCCAAAAATAATCCAAAAGTTTCAAAGGAGGAGAGGGGCATTAAATTCCCTTGATAACCTTTTTAAAACAATGTTGGCTCAGGCATTTTGCCCCAGTGGAGCAACAGACCAGCTAATTAATGGAAGTTCAGAACTTTTCTCCTTGGTAAGAGTGCAAGCTATGATAAAATAAATAACCACAAAGGCAACTGCATTCAAGGATCCAAGCAAACTGAATTAGCACAAAGCAAGTGGGCCGTGAGCAGCTCAACACCACAGCCTAGGCTTCTCATACACACACATACCCCAAATAGCAACAAGCCTCATCACACTGCCTTTTCCTTTTCATACTGGAGTGCATTTTTATCCTTCAAGTACAAAAATCCCTGTTGGTAAGATTGGCATCCTGGCTTGATATTCATTTATATCAGCCTGTTCTCAGAAAGGAAGCCATTGCTTCTCTTGAGGAAAACCCAAACAAGGCCTGTGAAACAAGCCAATGACTTCAAGCTCAGCAAATTCTCATACATTACATGTCTAGCTACCCTGTAACACAAACACAAAAACTAGGGACAATGGGACCTAACTCTCATTCAGGGGTACAAATGAAAAACAGTAAGCTCTCTCTAATCTTTTTTCAGATCTATACATTGTACGAGGTGCTTTTAAACTCGCCTGCTATTATTTACATATTGAGATAAAGTCACCTAATTATACAGTGCTTTCCTATCTCATTCTATTCTTTAATATAAGCAACAACTCAGGCAGATTAAAGTTGGTACAGGCAAAAAAAAACCCACATGAAAAAACATGTAGCAATTTATTTCCCCTCCCCAGTTTTCCACTCAATGGCCAAAAAGCACATACTATCAGCAAATAAACTACGGCAAACCATGGTAACCTATGCCTTCCCCCTCCCCTTGGATGGTAAAACATAACATGCACCTTTTAGATTAGACAATTTTTTTTGCAATCTTCCAAATAGTTGGTATTCATTTTTGTCCCCTGCCTCAGGAATTAAATGAACTCCTTTAGGACCCAAAATGATGAATACACAAGGTAAAACATTTTTAAAATACTTTTTCCTTGCCATGACAGGTTACTCTTGATCTTTCTTCAATGGTTACATTAAATGCTAATAAAATAAAATAAAATAAAAGGTTTATATCTTCCCTAATCTCCTCCGGATGGAAAGTTGCATATTACATAAGTAGGTCAAATTTCTAACTTTCTGTCTCAAATGCTGATACTGCAGACCAGAGGGAAAAACTGTACCTTGAGGACCAAAAAGAAATAATTTAAAAAAAACAAAACTGAATTACATAGTTGAATCACACCCAAAACTACCTTCCTTTAAGCTCTACAGAGTCCTTCTTAGAAGAGTCATTTACAAAGTATAATATGGACCAATACAGTTTATTAGTCAAGGACTCAACTCTCTAGAATTAAATATACTGGTTGAAATGTTTCCATGAATACTGACTTTACCAGGAGATAAAACACACAACTGTGGGTATTTCTCAGATTTACAGGGCCACTTCTGATTTACCACTGCCACCCTTTAGCTTCTGAATCAATTTAAAAGATCTTACAGAAACCTCACGGTAACATAACAACAATGAAACATTCCCCTTTAAGTGGCTTCTGAACACTGATGTGGAAAGTGTTTAGTACATCAATCTTCTCTTATCTCCCAAGTGAAAGGGGATTTCTTCTCTTGTCTTTGTAAAAACAGACAATAATATCACAAGCAGGTTGCCTGAGAGAAATGAGCCCAAAAAAGGTTTTAGGGGAAAAAAGGGAAACAATGAACAATACAAGGCTATCTAGTTCATGTCACTATTCATCATGCTGAAAGGAAAATAGGTGACCTAAAACGTTAATAAACATGTGCTTTCTAAGAGGAAAGAAAAGAAAAAGCAGGCAAAGGATAGATAGTTAAACTAAATTAACATGCTTCTTACAGAGTGAAAAGATGGTACTTTCTGGGAAAACCTGCATTGGTTTCTAATGGGAGTTTCTAGTCCTATCTGCTTTCATATCAAACAATACTACAGCTCCCGTATGGCCCCACAAATGGCTATTTTACTTGCTATTCTACTAACTATAGTCACATTTTTAACATACACAGAGCATTTTATAAGTACCGCGAGCTAACCAATTGCACTACTGGAGCTCCTACACAGAGCATTTTAAAACTATCATTTTTCAAGTCGATCAGAGAGAATATTATTTGCTCAACATATTTGCTGGAAGAAGAGTAACAGTGAATATAGATATAGTGGAGCAAAAGCCTGTAAACAGTACTATCAAGTCTGCAAGCTTGTTTATGACTTTTTATTTTAACTTCAGAAATAAAGGGACTATAAAATGAAAACACAAAATCAAGCCATAGAGTGGTTAAAACGGGAAGGAACAATTTCCTTTTTTTCATATGCTAAAAAGTCTATGCTTTGATATAGTCAACCCAGGTCCTAGAGCTAAGAACTGCTTAATCCTCCATCTGAAAGGAGCAGAATCCTTGGGTTAGTCATGTTTAAGGATCCTGCTGAAGGGAGACTTTTTCTCTAAGAACATTTAAGACAAGACATGGTTCTATCTGTCCATTACAACTTAAATTTAAAATTTTACCAATAGCAAACTCCAATACATAAAATACAAAATAACTTCTTCTACTGTAACTCTGCAAATAAGTCTTATGAAAAAAAAAAAAAAAAAGGTTACATAACATGTCTTTTAAAAAAAGGGAAAAAGACCTCCCACAAGGCACTTTAAACATAAAAAAATGTGACTTTCTGGCCCGGCCAGCATGGCTCAGTGATTGAGTGTCTATGAATCAGAAGGTTGTGGTTCAATCCCCATTGTGGGGGGTGCAGGAGGCAGCCGATCAATGACTCTCTCATCACTGATATTTCTTCTTTTTAATTTTTTATTATTATTGATGTTTCTATCTCTTTCCCTCTCCCTTCCTCTCTGAAATCAATAAAAATATATTTTTAAAAATAAATAAAAAATATGACTTCCTGAAGATATTCACATAAATATCCAAACACTTTCCAAATAAAGTTGTCTAAAAAGGATGACCACAGCTCTGATTACAACGTTTTGGCTTAAGGTATAACTTAATAGTTAGAAAAGATGAAGGACAAAAGGTGGTTTGTTGCCAAGGGAAGGAACTCTTTTCTTTCAGAATATATTCATTCTTGGCAGGAATGTTATGAGAATTAACAAGGGAACATGTGTAAAATACCCAAAGCCTTTGAAGAAAGGTAAGCTCTATCTAGTTATCTGAAGGTGTGATATGCTTTAACTCTCATATTCTAACCAAAGCAACCTGGGATTTGCAGCACTTTTCAACTCTGCTGACTGACAGTTCCCAGAGCTCTACAAAGTCACAGCACTTTCACTTAATTTTCTCTGCTTTAAATACCAAAATAATCATGGTGCTGCAGTTTATTTTTTTCCCATCTGAAGATTACAGAGTTTAACTATTAATAGTGCTATGTAGCCAAAAGCCAGCATCTAAAGAAAAGAGTTTCTGACCTAGTTCACAAATACAAACTGATCTTTTACTTGCCACTACTACTTTTTGCAACCTGCTACTTAGACTTCCAGTTACCACAGAGCAATTTCTTAAAAAGAGTTCCCTCTTGGGGAACTGGGTAAAAAAAGGTGAAGGGATTAGCCAAAGAACATATATATATATAACCTACAGACACAGACAATACTATGATGATGGCCAGAGGAAAGGGGGAACGAGGGCTGGGTGGAGGTGGACAGGGTGTGTGTGTGGGGAGGATGGGGGGGGGGGGGGGGAGAATGGGGATATGTATAGTGTCAATAGTAAAAATAAAGTAAAAAAAAAGTTCCCCCTCTCACTTTGGTGGTTGTAGACAAGCCACTCTACACTGTTTTCCACCTGTTTAAATTACAATATCCTCAAATCAACATTAGTGCCCTGAAACATAGAGACGTTATTAATCAACCACTCAGGCTTGTAATTATGAGCCTAATGCTAATCTTCAGATCTAATTTTCAAAGTACTAAAAAGAAAATGACCTGTTCACTGAAAAGGACGCTAACCCTTTTTTGCATGTACACTCTCTAATATTTGGCTATGTACCTTTAATATGCATCCTATGTATTTGCTGGTTTTAAACTATATGTATGGACTGCTCTATAATTATAAAATGAATCTGCAAAACAGAAAATTTAAAAGGCTAAGAACTTTTACCATTTTCTCCCCATACCTCACAGATTATACATTACTAGAGGTCCAGTGTACGGATTCATGCACTAGTGGGGTCCCTCGGTGTAGCCTGCAGGGATTGGCCAAAACCGGTAGTCCAATGCCGCCTGTCACTTCTGCCTGCCGCTCCTGCTCATCCCAGCCCCGCTATGCCTGCTGCTGCCACTGCTAGGTAGGCTCGCTGCTCCTCCGCTGCAGTCTCTGGGCTGCGGCAGCCAGCCATGAGCCCTGTGTCTAGCGCTCGTTGGTCAGCTTAGCAGCGCTCCCACTGTGGGAGTGCACTGACCACCAGGGGGCAGCGCCTGCATTGAGCGTCTGTCCCCTGGTGGTAAGTGTGTGTCATAGTCACCAGTCAAACCAGTCGACCAGTCACTTAGGCTTTTATATATATAGATATGCCTTCTTCAGGGACTGTTGATCTAAAGAACCACTATATTTTAGCCTAAGTATCTTTATCCTAACACATATCATTACTATGCTGGAGGTTGCTTTAGGTCCAACCTTGTATTGAACACATTGGTTTGGAGGGGGTCAGTAAGACCTAATTCACAGGGTCGCACTCCAAGGAAAAAGTGATACTACTGTCAGGTAATTATTTACAGATCATCTATGCCTGAAGCCCTGTGCTCTAGGAGCTCTTTGGGAGAGTTACTGTGACTGTGCCCCTTTATGGCAGAAGCACCACAGAGCATGCTAGAGGTATGAGCCCTCTCTTGAAGAACCTAGACATAAGGAATACAAGAACACTCCAGCAATGTAACACTGTAATTGATGACTCATAAGAAAAATGCTCAGAATCCCCATCATGGGCAGCCTGCTGATTCAAGGACAGACAGAAAGATGGAGACAAAGACTGTCAACCTGCAGTTCTCAAAACAAATCATTCAATTTACCTCTGACAATCAGGAAACTCTGTCATCTGGTGTCAGGGCCATAGTTTTTTGCTGTTGTTTAAATATATTTTTATTGATTTCAGAGAGGAAGGGAGAGCGAGAGAGATAGAAACATCAAAGATGAGAGAGAATCATTGGGTGCACGCTCCGCACTGGGGATCGAGCCCACAACCAGGGCACACATCCTGCCTGGGAATCAAACGGTGACCTCCTGGTTCATAGGTCAATGCTCAACCAATGACCCATACAAGTCGGACGTCAAGGCCATGGTAAGGCTAGTTCAGGAAGTCTGAGGGGGCACAGAGAGGCTTCTTGAAAAATGCACTAGGCTGAACTTGGTAACCTTTAATGTGCAGGCTGAGCGATCTCAACTTTCCTTCGGATTTTTTAGAAGATGACCTGCACATTGCATTAATTTCCTTCCAAGTCAGAAATTCTCAATCTTTTCCTAGTTAAGAGCTATGTAGTCACCTAAAAGGCCTTGAAATGTGTGACTAAGAGCTCAATCCTTGCTTATCATTTCACTTTACGGAGACCTAAAAATATTACCATGAGTTCCTACTGTAATACTAAAATGCAACAAAAAATGTAATCAACATAAAATCAATTAATGAAAGTAGGTATAGCAATGAATTCTGCACTTTCTAGTCTTCTTTCTACCTAAATTACCTAATGATGTGTTATCCACAGCATTTAATGGTTGGCCACTGTATACACATAATCTTTAATGATACAATTACACTGAAATAGCAATTACCTTTAGAGATCTATTATGTGAGTTTTATGCATATTATTTCTTAGACCAAACCTTGGCGATAGATTTATCATCCAATTTTACAGATAAAGTACAAATTTTGAGATATTAACTTATTTACCTAAAATCACATTTTGTAATACATAAAGCTAGGATCTGAAACCAGATCTGCTTTTAGAACTCACATTTTAAACACTACTTCATTACATGCTGTATTTCCAATTAAGTGTCTCTCATTCTCCCTATTTCATTCAATGATATGCTTTTCCACCATCTGGCTAGGAGCATAATTATAATACAACTAGAGGCTCGGTGCATAAAATCTGTGCACTGGGGCAACTGCTGGTTTAGGCCCAATCCCCGTGACCGGCAGTTGGACATCCCTCTCGCAATCCGGGACCGCTGGCTCCCAACTGCTCACCTTCCTGCACCCCTAACTGCCTCTGCCTCAGCCCCACCACTGTGGCTTTGTCCAGAAGGACGTCCAGTCTATCCCGTCTAATTAGCATATTACCCTTTTATTAGTATAGATGTGATAAGCAGTAACATGATGTAGTGCAAAACAACACAGGCTTTAGTATCTGAAAGATCTACGTTTAAGTTCTGTTTCTATTTTTTACTACAATATTACTCCAAGAAATGTACTTAATTTTCTGAGTATCTATTTTGCCATCTGTAAAAGAGGAATAACTCTTGCAGATTTGTTCTGAAGATTAAATGGTCATGTATGAAAAGCATATTGAATGGTGCCTGGTAATACAGTTAGCATTCAATAAATGCTATTATTATTTTCAGATACACAAAATAGTATGGGAGAAGAAAACACATGTCTAGAATATGAAGGACACAAGTACATAATATTCAAAGAAGGATTCTTACTAGTTTTGGTGCCTAAGCTGAGCACACGAGTCTCTTTCTCTATCTCTCAATGTGCTTGAGGTTCACTCATTGACTGATACCTAAACACATTGGTAGTGCTAACAGGAAACCTGCACTGAGAGCCAAGACTGGAAGGAAAGAAGAAAGTCTAAAAGACACTGTGCATGTAAAGTGTTGGAACTGAAATCAAAGGACTCTGAATGTTTTCAAGCTTCTGGCTGGAGTGGGTAGGAAGCTGGCTCTGACTTCCCACTGGCTAATCAGGATGGTCTGTCTCATTCCAGGGCACAGTTCTCTTCCATCTCCATTGGAACTATCCAGTGGAGCTTGGGTAACTAAGGACAGGAGGGATGAGAGCATGCCAAGACCTTCTCACACAACTCTGCCTCATACTGGTCATGTGGAACAGAAGAGTAAAATTAAATTCCCAGAGTCCAATGCCTGGATGCTACTCAGGAACTATGCAAGGTCAGGCCTATTTGAGTTAGTTTAACATAAAAACTATGAGCATTTGAAAGGGCTGAGGTTTCAGAATGAGTTTGTACATAGAAATAGTTTGGGCTATTTTTGTTGAAAAGTTAAAAGGACTTTTTAAATTATGAAAAATACTTTGACTGTGACCTTTAGAAAAACAATATAATTATTTTGACTCTTCCAAATATAATCCTTGAGATATTTTAAATAACAGGCAGCATTATTGGAAAAGGCAAATTTACTGTTTAAAATAAATTGAGCTATAGGCTAAGGGAGCAATGGCCATTATGACTGCTTTTTAGAGAGCTACAAGATTCATGACTTCATATTTAATGAAAATGTCATAGATGCACAAAGATTTTTGGGAGACTTTATGTATCTGAAAAGAATAATTTCAGCATACCCCATGCACTGAAGATGAGAAAGTAATTTTCCAAAACTATTAGGATATTCTAATAGTCAAGTTAAAACACTGATTATCTGTACTACAACTTCTTTCACCTTCCAGTCTCCATTGTTTAAATAATTTTTGTAGTAAGTCCAAGACTCAGACAAATTAGCCACATGCTAGAAAATGGACAATATATATTTTATGTTATAATATTCTTCAGACATTAGGAAACTGTTTATCTTCTTGGTTCTAGCTGACAGTTTAACTCAGTCAAATTGACCTCCAAGAACACCTCTTTGACCTCTGCTCACACTCCACTCCCAATATTAAGCACAAACTATATCACAAAATTGATGGAAGAAATTAGAGAGCACCCTGGCAAGGACACCACATTAAAACCAGAAGCTAATTTCTGTGAATAATTCAGATAAGAATGAAGCCAGATAAGAATGATGTATGGCCCTAGCTGGTTTGGCACAGTGGACAGAGTGTCAGCCTATGGACCAAAGGGTCCTGGGTCAGATTCCGGTCAAGGGCACGTACCTTGGTTGCAGGCTCCTCTGCGGCCCAGGCCCCACAACCAATCAATGTGTTTCTCTCACATCAATGTTTCTCTCTGCCTTTCCCTCTCTCTTCCACTCTCTAAAAATCAATGGAAAAATATTCTTGGGTGAGGATTTTAAAAAAACAACAAGAATGATATACGTACCTGTACCACAGGATCTTTTGGTTGGTGTGATTAACGAGACATGAGCTGTGTCTGTGCATGGCCCACCTAGAAACAGAAAGGCAGGCACATCAGTCAGGACATACCGGTTACATAACCATAGCTGCTATCCTGGATAAAGAGAAACCTAAAAAGGCAGGGATTAACCCGCAAACATGCATAATAGGAAAGATGGAAAAGATGGTGATAGTGGTAGATGAACTTAGTTCAGCAATTTAGATCTATATTTTTTTCTACATTAGAACATGCTTTTCGTAAAAACTGAATATCACATAATGTTAAAAAGTTAAAGGATAAAATTTTAACTAGAATTCCAATCCAGCGAGAAGAAATTACCTACAAGTTTGGGGAGATGAGTTTTTCTACAAAGCAACAAGCAGGAGTACACCCTCGTAGGCTGATCTCAGTTGTTATACTACCTTTGAATTCATTGCAAAACTAGCCTTATTTGGGGGGAAGGGGAGCTGCCTAAGGAACAACAAACTGCTTGTCAAAAGATCATTTTAATATATAAAGAGAGCATTGGAACCAAGAAAGAAATGTCTGGTTTAATTATAAGAATATGATATAAAGAGGGCATTCCTGGAATCTTTGAGGGTCAAGAAATCTGATGAATAGTCATAATTCAAGAGTAAGCAAAAGATTTAGTCAGTCAGTGGGTGAAGGATGGAAAAGCAATAATTTCAAGACCACCAACAAATTCTTAGGTTGGTTCGGAATCAGGACTACCAACAAGTTCTTAAGTTGATATTGCTATATACCTCAACACTCCCTACCAACCATGCCCTAACTTCTGAAATTACAAGTTAATAAATAAACATAAAGACCACTGGTTCTTGATATGTCCTGGAAAGGGCCGTGGTGATGATCATAAAGAAAAAGAACACACAGGCAAATATTACACATATTTTCTGAAAAGGGTCCCAGGTGACTATGACTAGTGAAGGCAAACATGGTTAATTGACAGAGTTGTATATCACCCAGAAGAAGATTTCATATCACTGAAGTTACTAATTGAAAGGAAAGAAAGATGAAAAAGCTCCGAGACCTATTCTTAGAGTTTATGCCATGAAGATCCATGGGATTTAGGGACCTGGAAATCATGCCTAAGAGTTCATTATTAGTCCACTTTTCCTACACCAAGGATGTAACAGCAGTTTGGCAAACCTTAGTGGGTATAAGAAGATACAGAGGGGAAATGGAAAAGGGGAGGAAAAACTAAGTAAGTGTATTATTAATGTCAAAGAGCACTTAGCAAATACCTACTATGTGCCATCACAGGTAAGTCTCATGTTCCCTGAGGACAACATTTGTGTAAATAATTGAGAACAATATATAGCAATAAAGAGCTGGATCAAAAATGTCAAAGAATATGGAACCAGTAATGAATGCTAAATGTAATCAGAAAGAAGGATATTCATCATTGGCCAGCATCACTTGGAAATACTTTTGAAGAATTTCAAAATGAGGCAAGAATAAAATGAAAGTTAGACCAAAAAAGCAGGGCATTTTTCTACAAATGTCACTTCCCCAGAGAAAGCTTAACATACTAAAATTAAATAGGTTCAAATAGGCAACTGTGACATGAAAATAAGTAACATGGAGCCCTGGCTGGATGGCTGAGTTGGTTGGAGTATCATCCATACACCAAATGGTTGCAGGTTCGATTCCTGTTCAGGACACATACATGTTGAGGGATTGATCCCCAGTTGGGCGTGTAAAGGAGGCAACCCATTAATATTTCTCTCTCACATCAATGTTTCTCTCTCTCCCTTCCTTCTTTCCTCTTCCCCTTTCTCTCTCTCTAAAAATTGATAAACATATCCTTGGGTGAGAATAAAAAACAAACAAAAAACAGTGAAAGCTGCTTGACTGAATCAGGAGACTAATGTACATTTATTAAAATATTTTTTAAATTTTTTATTGATTTTTAGAAGGAGAGGGGGAGAGAGAAACATCAATGTAAAAGCAGAACATCAATTGGCTGCCTCCTATACACCTCCTATCAGCAAACAAGCTTGCATCCTGGGCATGTGCCCTGACCAGGAATCCAATTGGCAACCAACTAAGCTACACTGGCTAGGGCTATTAAAATCTTTTTTAAAAATTGAGGTATAACAATAACAAAATAAAATACTAAAATGAAATGTACAAATCTTAAATGTACACCCTGAAGAGTTTAAATATCATAATATATAAAAACCCAGGGTCCATAATGACAGAAGGCTCAACCGACCAGAAGTCAGTCCTGCAGTCAGTGCTGGGTTGCCGTGGGGTGCGGATCTGGCCCGGAGAGAGGCCTGAACAGAGAAGCAGGGTCTGATCTGTAGCCTCTGTGGCAGCTGTTGATCAGCCCTTGCCTCTCTCTCTCGGGGCCTGGCCAGCAGCCGCACCTCTCTTTCTCTCTGGGCCTCTGTGGACTGCTGATCAGACCCGCCTCTCTGATCAGGCCTGGAGATAGTCCCAGAGACGCTGACTGGCATAGAAACCGACCAATCAGAACCAAATCTGGGTGAACTGTGAGGAGCCAATGGCTACCTAGGAGGCGGAGCTTTTGACACTGACTGGTATAAAAACCACCCAATCAGAACCAAATCTGGGTGAAGTGCAGGGAGTCAATGGTTGCCTAGGAGGTGGAGCTTTTGACATTGACTGGCATAGAAACTGACCAATCAGAAACTAATCTGGGTGAACTGCGAAGGCAGAACCTAAGGTGGGGGCTGAGGAGGAGTTTTAAGGGCAACAGCTGTTTGGTGTAAGATGTAAGAAAGTGGTTCCATTTTTTAATGACCGGTTTGTAGCATAGTGCATATGGCTATCAGTCCAGATATAGGGATTATGCATTTTTGTCTGCCAAGAGCATCTACTCCTGCTGAAGAAGGATCTCCCCTCCACACCCCGCATTTAAGCAATCCTATCCTATATAATCTATCTATACTAATAAAAGGGTAATATGCTAATTAGACTGGGTCGACTGGCCATCTTCCGGACATCTGACTTCCTTCCAGACAAAGCCATGGTGATGGGGGCTGAGGCAGAGAGGGCAATTGGGGGTGAGATCAGGTCAGCATGGGAGAGCCATTGGGGGCGAGATCAGGCCGGCAGGGGAGGGCAGTTGGGGGCAAGATCAGGCTGGCAGGGGAGGGCAGTTAGGGGTGATCAGGCAAGCAGAGGCAGTTAGGGGCAATCAGGCCGGCAGGGGAGAGCAGGCCAGCAGGGGAGGGCAGTTGGCGGTGAGATCAGGCTGGCAGGGGAGGGCAGCTGGGGGTGAGATCAGGCTGGCAGGGGAGGGCAGCTGGGGGTGAGATCAGACTGGCAGGGGAGGGCAGCTGGGGGCGAGATCAGGCTGGCAGGGGAGGGCCACTGGGGGTGAGATCAGGCCAGCAGGGGAGGGCAGTTAGGGGTGATCAGGCCAGCAGAGGAGAGCAGTTAGGGGCGAGATCAGGCCGGCAGGGGAGGGCAGTTGGGAGCAGATCAGGCCAGCAGGGGAGGGCAATTAGGGGTGATCAGGCAGCAGGGGCAGCTGGCGGGAAGATTGGGCTGACAGGGGAGAGCAGTTAGGGGCGATTAGACAGGCAGGCAGGCAGGCAGAGGCAGTTGGGGCGGGCTATCAGGCAGGCAGGGAGAGATGTTAGGGGCGATTAGGCAAGCAGGCAGGCAGAGGGGTTAGGGGAAATGAGGCAGGCAGGCAGAGGCAGTTAGGGGTAATCAGGTAGGCAGGCAGGTGAACAGTTAGGAGCTAGTGATCCCAGATTGCGAGAGAGATGTCGACTGCTGGTTTAGGCCCAATCACAGGGATCAACCCAATTAGTTCCAGTCTCTGATAACAATTTCTTTAATTCTCAGCTCAATATCTGGCCAAGATCACTGAGTTCCTATCACACAGAGCACAAGAGTCAGTAACAACTTAACCACCAGAATACTTTTTTAAAAGAACATAAAATAGTTTATCCAGTAAAATTATGAGAAGGGAGAAATTGGTCAAAGCAAAACCCTCGAAGAAATTTGGCTTGGACTCATGAATTAACACACCCATGTTTATAAATGCAAACTTTACCTCATCTGTAGGGTGACAGTTATCCTTTCTAAAACTCCTAATGAATGAATTCCTAATGCAGGTTTGGCAAGTGTGCAAAAAACTTTAAGGCTACCTAGCATACATATCTCCACATGCATCACCATGAAACTGTTCTCCAGAGAGCTTATTAAACTAACAACCCAATCCAATATATTCACTACATTACAGTAAATACAAATAGAACCAGAGCTGAGCCAAAACAAATTGACAGCAAGAGTAACCAGCACTGATAATAAATCCCAGCTTTGATAATTGCACAATATTATAAACAGAGAGTTTGGAATTCAGTTTGGTGTGGCAGACTATAACCTATGAAACTCTTTAAAAATCCAGAATAGATGTATATGAACACTGTACATATAAACTACAATAACTGTGGTGTCATACAAAGTTAGTGCACTCTCAAATAAAATAAGTAGCCACAGGAGATATGATGTATACTCCCTGCACAATTTCAAATCAACTCTGTTAAAATGAATGTAAGAAATTACGGGTTACTCAAGAGGAACCTTTTCAGGTTTCTGACTACAATAAAAATATTAACGTGAGTCCCATGTGGCTATGGCAAACAAAATAATTTTGAAAGTTGATGGCAAGGGTCAAAGTCAGGGCATCTGCTCCATCAAAAAATGCTGTTGTCCTTTTTTTACTAGGTTAATGTCTGAGAGAAGGGCTGGCATATGGTCCCACAAATCATTGTAAACTCTATTTTTGGCTCTTCTTCCTCTCCTTCCCAAGCAGTAGGGTGAACCCCGAGCTAATAACTTAAGAGCAAGGTGTGAAAAGTGTCCTGATGACTTGGTTCTATTGGTGAGTTTTGTGTGTGTGTGTGTGTGATGGGATCAGGTTGGGAAAATAAATGTATTTCTAAGCACAGAACAATTCCTATCATTACATTCGAGTCTACATTAGTGGCAAATGAGTTTTGAATAAGTTTTGAATTTTTAAATGTTAAAAAAAAAAAGGCACAGTTAAAAGTTTCTTCCTTAATCTGACAGGCTCTCTTGGTCCAGGTAACAAGATTAACCAACATGAACTCACTTTCAAACAATCACCATGACTGCTTTTTCCTTTCTTTTGCTAAAACAATTATCAGAATTTTTTCAAGTTTCTTCATTATCAGAATTTTTTCAAGTTTCTTCATTATCTGAATGATTCAGTATATCATTTTGCATTTGATACTACAGTCAGAGGACTTTTTCCTAAGTTTCAACAATTTAGAGTCTGTGGTAGCTGTTGTTTGTGACCCTAAGTCTAAATACCCTACCTTGTCTTCTAGGGATGTTTCTATTCTTGTATTAAAGGTGTCATACATAATGCAGCACTATGGATTGCATTTGCAATTCCACATGAGAACCATGAAATGAAATTCTTCAGCTTTATTCCCAACAACTAGAAATCTTAACAGCATTTGCAACAGGGTAGTAGATTTTCTTGGGGCAACAGTACTGATTTCAGGCCTGTAAAGCTGAAGTCTACATATTAAATTCACTGTAACTTACAAAACCAGGACTGAATAAAGGTATCACATTGACCATCAACACTGACATTTCAAACTAAAGTAGCAGAATTCTTAAATTTTCTTTTTAAACTATAGAGTTACTGAGCATGCCAAAAAACCTGAGCTAGTACCCATAAACTGGTTGAAGACCATAATTCAGGAAAAGTAGAGAACACAAGTTTGGAGGACAGCTGCATTTAGGCTGGGAATCATTTTAGGCCCTCAAAATTTAAGGCTGAATAAATACAGAAAAATTGTATTTCTCCTTAACCTTGGAAATAGAGATCAGCAATCTACCCAGAAAGCTTTTGTTAAAACAGCTGTGATGACTCTTCATTTTCAGTTCTTGGTTCTATTGCCCTCATTGGCTGCAGTTACACCATGTGCTAAAACACATCAATTAGGACAAATGGACTGTGAAGGAGTCAGTCAACTAAAAATTACAAGAAGCTCAATAATCAAACAAATATCCTATCAGATCCTTCATGCTAACTGCAAAGCATTAATATGCAAAATAGCCATTCCTTTTGCAGATTTATAACACTTTAATATTCTGACTTAATTAACATGACATTTACATAACAGCATCTAATTAATTTCCAACTAAAGGCACTGTGAGCTAGTTAGAAATTCATCATCCTTTTTTAACCAGCTTGTCAATTCCACTCTATCTTAATCTGCATATTGTTTACCTTTGCAGCATCCAAGTTTTCCAAGCTCATAGTTCCAAAGGTGATTTAGGACAACAGATTCAGGAGCTAAAATTATCCCCCCTATCTAGAGATTTGTATCATATTGAGAGTTTTTTAATGAGGCCTTTCAAAAAACAAACATCCATGCAATGGAGATAGTGAAATAAACTCTACAGTGTTTCCTGATGTGACCACATTAAGAATGTAAAATTACCTTTTAATAATCTTCAAAGAGTCCATATTTCTTCATCAGTAAAATATTCCTTCTTTTAAAAGCCCTCAATGTGCTAGTACACATGAAAACTTAAAATACTAAATGGTAATAAATGACTATCAGGTACAGACCAGAATGCACAGAAAATAAGGAATCTCTTCAGAAAAGAAAACCTGTCCTCCAACCTCACCCTAAACTTGCAATTTATGAATTGTTTTAATCAGAAAGGACACACCTAATCTGTCTACAGAATTGAGTTTGAAAAGCACCATTGATTAAAAACAAGGATAATGAGTGGAAATCCAAGTTTATAGAAAATCTTCGGCACAGATAATAGCCCTCCCACTTCTCCAAATGAAACTCCCAAATTAAACCATTTACGAAGATTGTTGCACAATCTAAGTGCTAATCTCTCAGTTAGAAGTTCTATCCCTTACTTGTCTCACAGCATGTAGATCTACTTAAAGGATTCATGAGGAAGAGATTTTCAAAACAAATCGAAGTTGATATTGGTAGCAATCTATTTTGCTTATAAAGGGCTTCTCAACAAAATTTCATTACCATTCCACTCCTAGTCCCCTATATATTACAGTGCTGGGCAGTTTTGCAAATATTAGTGTGTGTGTGCGCACGCATGTGCCTGCCCATGCACATGGCCGCTTATTAGTCTACTAGAGGCCCAGTGCACGAAATTCATGCGGGGGGGGGGGGGGGTAGAGGGGGAGGGTGTCCCTCAGCCCAGCCTGCACCCTCTCCAATCTGGGATCCCTCTCTCAATCCAGGACTGCTGGCTCCCAACTGCTCGCCTGCTTGCCTTCCTGATTGCCCCTAACTGCTTCTGTCTGCCAGCCTGATCACCCCCTAACCACTCCCCTGCCAGCCTGTTTGCCCCTAACTGCCTTGCCCTGCAGGCCTGGTCACCTCTAACTGCCCTCCCCTGAAGGCCTGGTCACCCCTAACTGCCCTCCCCTACAGGCCTGGTACCCCCCAACTGCTCTCCCCTGGAGGTCTGGGTCCCCCCCAACTGCCCTTCCCTGCAGACCCAGTCACCCCCAACTTCCCTCCTCTGCCAGCCGGGTCACCCCTAACTGCCCTCCCAAGCAGGCTTGATTACCCCCAACCGCCCTCCCTTGCAGGCCTGGTCCCTCCCAACTGCCCTCCCCTGCTGGCCTGATTGCCCACAACTGCCCTCCCTTGAAGGCCTGGTTCCTCCCAATTGCCCTCCCCTGCAGGCCTGGTTTCTCCCAACTGCCCTCCCCTGCTGGCCATCTTGTGGTGGCCATCTTGTGTCCACATGGGGGCAGGATCTTTGACCACATGGGGGCAAGCTATCTTGTGTGCTGGAGTGATGGTCAATCTGCATATTACTCTTTTATTAGATAGGATAGAGGCCTGATGCACGGGTGGGGCCAGCTGGTTTGCCCTGAAGAGTGTCCCAGATCAGGGTGGGGGTTTCCTTGGAGCATGGGGCAGCCTGGGTGAGGGGCCTGTGGTGGTTTGCAGGCCGGCCACGCCCCCCAGTGGAGCAAGTGGAGGACCTGGGATCTGGGATTTATTTATCTTCTACAATTGAAACTTTGTAGCCTCGAGTGGAGCCAAGCCTTCTGCATGCTCCTTGGTGGCAGCCATTTCTGTTGGGATTGATGTATCTTCTATAATTGAAACTTTGCAGCACTGAATGGAGGCCTGGGCCGGCAAGGGCAGGCGGAAAGCTTGGCTTCCTCCATTGCCAGGGAAACCCAAGCCTCCCTCCTGCTCTCTGTGGCTGCAGCCATCTTGGTTGGGTTTATTTGCATATTCCCTCCTGATTTGTGGTGGGCATGGCTGGTGGGTGTGGCTTGTGGGTGTAGTGGAGGTAGGGTCAATTTGCATATTACTCTTTTCTTAGATAGGACTAGAGTCCCAGTATACACGTAGGGTCTCTAGGCCTGGTGGGTGATCAGGGCAGATTGGGGCCTTCCTTCCCCTGGCTGCTGGCTGGGGCATTCCTTTATTCCACTTCGCCCCCTGGTCGTCAGCACACGTTAAAGTGGGCAGTCAAATTCCCCGTGGGTTGAACTCCCGAGGGAATAATTTGCATATTAGCCTTTTATTATATAGGTAGGATTGCTCAATAGAAATAAAATTAAACATTCTTCCATACCACCTTCCTCAGGGAAAAACACTGCAAACAAAATGAAATCAGGAATGCTTTCTATTTGCCTGTACTGATGAACTCTTTTATAGCAGAATGGATATCCCTATTAGTGATGTGTTCTGGAAAAAATGCCCTCTTCTGAACAAGCAATGACTTTAATGGAATGAGCCTCAGGGCAGGGACCAAGTTTTACTTATTTTGGTAATCTAGCATATTAAGTTTTCAAAATATATTTTTCAATAAGTAATATAGGTCGATAATATTGTAATAACTACATATGTTGCCAGATAGATACTAGACTTATTGGGGTGATAACTTTGTAAAGTATATAAAGGTGTAATCACTGTGTTGTACACCTAAAACTAATATAATACTGTATATCAACTGTAATTGAAAAAATATATTTAAAAATAAGGTAAAATAAAAATTGAAAACTAGAAATTTGCTTTAAAAAAGTAGATTTCAGGTACTTTTATCACAAAAATGGTAACTAAGTAAGGAAAAGATATGTTCATTATCTTAACTGTAATAATCACTATATCTATATCAAATCAGCCTGTTGTATAACTTAATGTACAATTTTTAAAAAATATATTTTATTGATTTTTTGCAGAGAGGAAGGGAGAGGGATAGAGAGTTAGAAACATTAATGAGAGAGAAACATCGATCAGCTGCCTCCTGCACACCTCCTGCTGGGGATGTGCCCGCAACCAAGGTACGTGCCCTTGACCAGAATCGAACCTGGGACCTTTCAGTCCACAGGTTGACACTCTATCCACTGAGCCAAACCGGTTAGGGCTAATGTACAATTTTTATAAAAACAAAACAAAAATATTTTCTTTCAGGCCAAAAGCAATGACTGAACATAATAGCTATTCAGAAGGGAACTGGAACTCATAATAAACATAGTTGATTTTTACCATAGTTACATGTTGATTTAGCACAGCAATTCTGAAACATTTTGGTCTTGGAATCTTTTTACACTTAAAAATTATTAAGGACACTATAGATCTTTTGTTTATATGGGCTAAAACTATTGATGTTTACCTCATCTAAAATTAAAACTGAAAAAAAAATTAAAATGTATCATTTAAAATTCACAGAAATAATTACATGTCAACACGTTTTATGAAAAACAACTTTAAAATTTTTTTAAACTATGAGAGTGGCGTGGCTTAAAGACAACTGGATTTTTACATCTGCATGTATACATTCAATCTGTTTCCAGGTATTTATACAAAGCATATAAAGAAAAAATACCCTTACACAGATATGTAATTAAA
This sequence comes from Corynorhinus townsendii, assembly GCA_026230045.1. Classification (NCBI taxonomy): domain Eukaryota; kingdom Metazoa; phylum Chordata; class Mammalia; order Chiroptera; family Vespertilionidae; genus Corynorhinus; species Corynorhinus townsendii. Next base: position 93,338,742 of record JAPDVU010000004.1, read on the forward strand.
AAAGGAAGGACCTTGTGGACCCCATGAAGGGTCTTGGGGCCCTACACAGGTCCTTGAACCACACTTTGAGAACCAGTTGTATAGAACAAAACAGTGAACCTAAAGGTAAATATAATTTCCAATTTCTCCATACTTTCCTCACATGCCAACTGGTTTATTCTAGTCTTGCAGAAACCAACTGATGTACTAGTATAAATAACAGTAAAGTTTTCCCATTTTCAACAAAACGATAATATTTAAGTAAATAAATACAAGAGATACTGGAATACACTCTACAGTCATTATTTCAACCCAGCATATTTTATTTCTGCTACTTGTGGAAAGAGTAAAAACATGTTTCATGGAACTCAAAGAGAATTCTAGCAAGCAGTTAAATTAGTTGGATTTTAGTTTTTTAGACACAGTCTCTCACCTAGAACCATTATGACCCAAACAGAACTTCCCATATATTAAAATACTGATTGCTAAACACCCACCACCAATACTCCAAATTGTGATGTTATGAAGTACAACAGCAATTAACACTGAAATTCAAAGCAACCATCTTGGGGATCAAAACTAGGAACCTTTTTTGAGAGGTTAAAACATCACCTGGATAATAAAGTCAGTTCTATTTTTAGACACTTTTGTTTCTCTCTGTGACAAAGCATATTTAATATGGGTATAAAATCAGGAGCTGTCGCTTCTTCAATTTAGACTTCAATTCTGACTTTACAGGCTTAACGATGGCCCAACTTAGATTTCTATATTTGCATTTTGCCATCAACATGAGCATGAATTTCATCACATCAATGGAGAAACCACTCAGCATCAGGAGAGCTTTTATTTTTTTTTTACATAGTTCAACTACCAAGAGTATTTTCATAAACCTTGGCCTGCATCAGCAACTGAAAGGCTACAATGCCTTCTTCAGGAAGGGAAGTGACGTTCTTCAGAGAAAACGGAAAAAGATAACTATTTAGGCCAGAGGTATTGCCCCATGAACATTTAAAAATAATTTTGATGTGGCTCAGTGGATAAGTGTTGACCCATGAACCAAGAGGTCACTGATTCGTTTCCCAGATTGGGCACATGCCCAGATTGTGGGGTCGATCCCCAGTAGGGGGCATGCAGGAGGCAGCCACAATGATTCTCATCTATGTTTCTATCTATTCTTCTCCCTTCCTCTCTCTCTAAAATCAATAAAAACATTTTTTTAATAAAAATAATTTTGAACACAGGTCCTCTTCTTCCTTGCCCCTTTGCTGAGCCTCTCCTAGAGGAAGCTGTATCATAGTTGGCAATGTTTTCAGTGACACTGAATGGAAGTTACCTTAGTCTAATCTTTTAAAAAATATATATAGTTTTATTGATTTCAGAGAGAGAGGGAGAGATAGAAACATCAATGATGAAAGAGAATCACTGATCGGCTGCCTCCTGCATGATCTACACTGGGGATCGAGCCCACAAACCGGGCATGTGCCCTGAATGAGAATTGAGCCATGACCTCCTGGTTTATAGGTTGATGCTCAACCACTGAGCCATGCTGGCCAGACTACTCTAACCTTTTTGTTTCATAGAGAACACTAGGTCTTATTAAAAGGACCTCTTTTTGCAAGTAATAGTTGAAAATGTCACAATTTGAATTATGTAGAGAAGTGTTTATACCAATATTTTGGAATTTTAAAAATTCTTTAACAAAGTAGAATCTTATTGGGTGTTTTTAAGTCTAAAGCATCCTTTTGATAGATAAAAAATTAAAATGGTTATTAAGTAACAGCACATGAATACAAAATGTAAAGTTATATGTAGTCATTTTTTGGCATTGGCAGCTCTGAATTTTTGGAGAGAAATTCACAAACACAATTAAAATATATTCATGTAAAGTTGACATAACTATCTCTAACATACCCAAATTAATGCCCCTATAATAATATGATTTTTTTTTCAGCCAAACCCTTCTGTCATAATAAAGGTTATGTTTAGTTTAAAATCAGCCCTGGCTGGTTTGGCACAATGGATGGAGTGTCGGCCTGCAGGCTGAAGGGTCCCAGGTTCGAAGCCAGCCAAGGGCACATGCCTGGGTTTCGGGCTCAATCCCCAGTAGGGGGCATGCAGGAAGCAGCCAATCAATGATTCTCTCATAGTTGATGTTTCTGTCTCTTTCTCTCTCTCCCTTCCTCTCTAAAATCAATAAAATATATTTAAAAAAATCAGCAGTGTCACCCATTACCTGAGTCTACACATAACAAAAACAATATGACAATTGCAAAGGGCTAAAGCTGTGTGAAGTGTGGTTGTTCACTGTGACCTTTACTTTCACAGCAAAGTATAGAACAGTTCATTTAATAAGAAAATTTTTTAAAATTTTGCATTTGCAAAAAGGGGGCAGTGATGATATTGCTTTAAAACCTAGTCTGAATATCAATAACTGTAAAATCTCATAGGTGCCCAAGCAAATCTTTATAAAAAACTAACCTTTCAGATTGGTAGGTTTCTAAAGGGATCCTTAAAATGAGTGTTTAAAGTTAGCAAAGGGGGATTTTGAAGGGGGAAATTCAAGTGAGAAAAAAACTTATTTCACAACAGGTAAATGGCTGTTTGCACAGTTAAAAAGTCTCCTATTATTTTAAAAGCTCTGTTAAAAGTGATGAAATGTCACCACAACAAAGTAACCAAATCTAAAGACTAGAGGCCCGGTGCACGAAATTCGTGCATGGTGGGGGGGGAGAGGGTGCCCCTCAGCCTGGCCTGTACACGCTCCAATCTGGGACTCCTCTGGGGATGTCCAACTGCCGGTTTAGGCCCTATTCCTGGCAGTCAGATATCCCTCTTACAATCTGGGACTGCTGGCTCCTAACCGCTCACCTGCCTGCCTGCCTGATTGCCCCTACTGCTTCTGTCTGCCAGCCTGATCACCCCCCTAACCGCTCCCCTCCCGGCCTGATCGCTCCCAAATGCCCTCCCCTGCCGGCCATCTTGTGGCGGCCATCTTGGGATGGCGTTGCACAACACCCCCTAGGCTTTTATTATATAGGATGGTAGGGAAATTGCCTTTTTGAGTTGCTTCATCTTGAGATTATGTAACGGCAGAGAAAATAATAAAAAATATTAAGCAGCTTTTCAAAATCAGGTTCAGGCAATGAGAAGCCTCTCTTTAATGTATCAAAACACATGTGAGCAGGCTTCCAAAATTAAGAAAAATAAACTTTTCTAGATATTTAAATCAGTAAGTATTTACTAAGTACCCGCCTTGCCAAACACTATGCTGGGTGCCAATGGGGTACAGCAAAGCAGCATAAAAGAAAATCTTTGTTAATTTCCCTGGCCAGTGTTGCAAAGTGGTTAGAGCATTGGCCCTGTGCCCTGCAGGGTTGCAGGTTTGAGTCCCAGTCAAGGGCACATACCTTGGTTGCAGGATTGATCCCCTACCCCAGTCAGGGTAGTGTAGGAGGCAGCCAATAGATGTGTCTCTTCACATGGATGTTTCTTCCCCCCCCCCCCCCCCGCTTCCTTCCTCCCTTCCACTCTCTCTAAAAATCATTGGAAAAATATCCTCAGGTGAGGATTAATAACCCACAAAAACCTTTGCTGATTTTGGGTTTCATCTGTAAACTGGTACAGAGAGATGACATTCTCATGTCAAAGAGGTAACTAAGACAGTATGTGATTGGATGTTTCAGGTAAGAAATATAGGAATTCCTTGGAGGAAGGAATCAATACTGATAAAAGAGTTTTGAAGTGGGCTTCCAAGAACATGAATAAAAATGGTAATATGAGTACCATGGTGTCAGCTGGGGACACGGGTCTGGTTTGGTTCAGAGTTCAGCATCAGCGCTGGGAATAGGCAGGTCAGATACAACAAGGGTCCAGATTATGGAGGAAGATTAAGAATCTGGATGACCAGATAGGTGGTGATGAATCAATAGGAGAAATCCCTTTTTGGTTTAATAATATATCAATCAAGAGATTCATCTGATAGTACAAGATTAGAATCAAGAACAGTATAAAGATTAGGGCTGTAATCCTATAAAAAACATGATGGGAGTGACAACTTCCCAGACCTTTAATATTTCTCCATTGAGCTTAACTAGAGGATCATAAACAAATTCATAATTAGGAAATATGAGCAACACCAGAATAATTAAGATTTAATTTGTGTACTTAGATATATATACATACTCTAAAATTAAAAAAAAGAAATTTAAAAAATAAGAACACTATGTGTAATTTTATTCTAGTAAATTTAGAAATCTAGATAAAATGGATGTTTTCATAATATTAATTGCTAATATTATCTTTAAATGAAACAAAAATATGAATAGTCCAATATCAGATATCAGGCCAATCAGTTTTATGAATAAGTTCTTCAAGCTTTCAAAGAATAAATGTACTGCATAATGTCAGAACATCAAATATAAGGCTAGGTTAAAGCACAGGAAAAATTAAAAGCTTTCCACATGCACATCACATATAAACACATTCACATATAAAATTAACTCACTTACTAAAAAGGTATCAAATTTAAAGTAAAATTAGTATTTTGAATTCAGTGAAAGAGTTTCCCATTATTTTAAAAGCTCTGTTAAAAGTGAGTATAATGCAAGACAAGTAGGGTTTGTTCAAGGAGTGCAAAGATGGCTTAACACTGGAGGTCTATTAAGTTAGGAGATTACACATTAAAGGAGAAATCCATATAACCATCTCAATAGATGCTGAAAAAAGCATTTTATCAAATTCAACATTCCTCTCAAATTAAAAAAAAAAATTAACAACTTGTAAACAGAAGAGTTTCCTTAATCTGATACATAATACCTACAAGAAACCTACTGCAAATACTGCAAACACTGTATTTGTGAAATCCTACTAGAAGTAGTCTCATCTAAGTCAGGAATGACAAAAAGAAAAAATATAAAGCTGTAAAGAAGAAATTCTAGCAAAAAATGTATAAGGTCTGTATTAAGAAAATAATAAATCTTTACTCAGAAATATATAAATTTTGAATGAAGACAAATGACATGATATGAGAAGACTCAATAGTGTGTAAAATGCCCATAATTATTTCTAATTAAATTTATATATTCAATGTAATCCCAATCACAACCACATTGTAATTTTTAATAGACCTCTACAAGATGACTAAAAAATTTATCCAGAAGAGAAAATACAAAAGAATAACCAACAAAATTTAAAAAACATAAACTACAGAGGAGTAGCTCCCTCAGCTAAAAATACCTCATATCATATACAAAATAAATTTGAGTTGGATTCGAGAACTAAGTAAATTAAAAACTAAACTCTAAAAGTATTAAGATATATAGAGAAAATATTTTTATAACCCCTATGGAAAAAACCCAAGAAACACACAAACCTAGAAGACAAAAGACCAACAGACCTGAATTTTAAAGTGTGTATACTTTCTAATGGAATCCAAGGCATCCAAATAAAAAAAAAGCCAAGTGACATACCAGAAGAAAATATGTGTAAGATATATAACAAAGATTTATTATCCAGAATATGAGTTCCCACAAATCAGTAAGACAAAGATGCTAGTAAATAAGCAAAGAATGCACAAAGGAAAATTACTGGACATATCTATATACATAAAAGCCTAAGTGACCGAATGACCAAACAGCCGGTTGACTGGTTGCTATGATGTGCACTGACCACCAGGGGGCAGATGCTCAACAGAGGAGCTGCCCCCTAGTGGTCAGTGTGCTCCCACAGCCAACCTCCCACATCCAGCCAACCTCCCACGGTCACTCCCCCTGGCCAGCTGCCACCCCCCCCCATCGGCCCTGATTGGGGTGGGGGGCACGGGACCGGCTAGCCAACCTTCCATGGCCCCTCCCCCCAGCTGGCAAACCTCCCACACTATCCCCCCACCAGCTGCCCCCCCCCCCAAGTTGGCCCAATCGCCAGCCAGGCTGAAGGAACCCACTCGTGTATGAATTTGTGCACCGGACCTCTGGTAAATAAATAATACACATATGAAAGAATGCTCAATTTCACTATCAGGAGATGTCAGGGGAATGCAAGTTAAAATGAACTATTCTTTCACTGTTGTGAAAAAAAATAAAGGAACACTTAATACTGGTAAAAATATGGAAAACAATCTCAAACACTATTCTCAGGAGTATGAAGTGGTAGTAATGTAATTTTGGAGATTAATTTGGCCATGTATATCAAATTTAAAATATATATAATTCTCTGACTTGTTAGTTCCTCTTCCATTGGTCATTTACAAAGTTTTTACTTCATATGGTTAATAGAAGTGAAATATTAGAAACAGCTCAAGAGAAAATAGTAATTATATGGAACTAGAGACCCTATGTACAAATTCATGCAAGGGGTTTGGCCTTCACAGCCACGGCAGCTTGCCTCGGCCCTCACAGCCCCAGCTTCGTCTGGAAGGTCATCCGGAAGGATGTCCGAAAGGTCATTCGGCAGTCCGGTCTAATAGCATATTACACTTTTATTATTATAGATGCTCTAGAGCAGTTTTTTAAAAATTAGGCAGATTTCTTTGTTCTGACCTGGAAAATATCTCTAGAAAATATTAAATTAAAAAGCAGGTTAAAAAACAATATATATAGATAGTATATTCTAATTTGTATAAAAATAAAGAAAACCTTAAACATATGTCAACATGTATATAAATGCATAGCAAAATATATATAATCCAAATGAATAAATAATGGTTATCTCTGGAAAGGGTGGGAATTTGCTGGAGGTAGGGTGAAGAAATTAAAGTAGTATTTTCACCTTTTATTCTATACTAGAGGCCCAGTGCACAAAATTTGTGCACTCGGGGGGGCGGACGGGGAGAGGGTCCCTCAGCTTGGCCTGTGCCCTCTCACAGTCTGGGAGCTCTTGGGGGACATCCTTAGCAGTGCCACGGAGGTGGGAGAGGCTCCCGCCATCGCTGCTGCACTTGCCAGCGGTGAGCTCGGTTTCTAGCTGAGCGGTGCTTCCCCTGTGTAAGCGCACTGACCGGGGGCAGCTCCTGCATTGAGTGTCTGCCCCAGAGTAGTCAGAGCATGTCATAGTGACCAGTTGTTCCACTGTTTGGTTGATTTACATATTAGCCTCTTATTATATAGGATAAACCTGCATGTCATTAACTTTACTTGTATTCTTAAAAATAAGGTTAAAACTTTGAAGGGGGAGGGACAGAAAATGAATAATTTAAAAAATCATGGTGGTGTTTTATTTGGCCTTTATTTCAACAATAAGTTAAAGGTCAGATGACACTAAGTGCTTAAATAGTTCAAGCCCAGCTAACATTATGGAATAGAAATAATTTCCATAAGATAACACTGCTAAACTGCTCAAGTTCTCCTGCATTTTTATAGGGATTAATTTAATGATCCCATACATTGATTCTTGGTGAATTACAGCCATTCAATTCAATATAGCATATAACTGTACATTATCATACTATACAGCCAAGTATCAATCTTTTTAGAACATAGCCCTAATAAAAGCAGCATGCTTTACAGAATCAGCTTCAGGATAGATAAATAAACGCACTGGGGGGAAAACCTTTAAATTAAAATCAAGAGACATTTTTCATTATGGAAAAGAATCTTCCACTTTGAGACTATTGTAACACAGAGAAGCTCCATCTGCTATATAATTATCTCTGATAAACAGCCTGATGCTTTGAGCTTCATTAGAGAAAGGGGAAAAGACACATACAGAGAGATCTGTAAATAAATCCCCCCACAATATTGCACATAAAACCAGCCCAGCAGGAAGTCAGAAAATATTTTAATAAGTAATATTTCCTAAATGTTGTACTAGAATAAGACAGCCTGTCTTGGCCAATATTTGGTCTTCTGAAGTAGAAATAGTTCAAAAAAGGGAAAAGTAGTTTCATTTAGGAATTATTAAAATTAAACTGGTAAAAACAGGAAGTTCAACCACTTGGTGGCAGTGATATTAATTTTCTAAGGGACAGATAAGAGCTTGTCAGACAGAAATGAAGACTAGTAGCCAATGAAGCCTAATGCATGTTCAAAGACCCAGGGGCAGTCTAGCAAAGCTATCTGTTAAAATGCACCCTGTTTTATTTTACTTTTTAAATGCATAGGGGAGCTAGAGAGTAACCCCAGGAACCAGTTTCCAAGGAAATGAAAGAAATCTCTTTGTTCAAGTAAATTAATTTAACCACAAATAAAGAATGCTCTGAAATCTCTATTTGGGGAATCACTGTCATATTAAAGAAAAGTCTATCCACACTTGGAAATTAAGCTTCAGTCATTAAAAATCTTTACTAACATTTGCATAGTATGGTTCTCACTTTTTCTGTATATTTTCTTTTGCTACAACAAAAGCATCTCCTGGGTAGATACAATATAAAAGGATAGGGAAAAACTCGAGCATTATGGAGGAAAAGGCCCAGAGCTGAGTTCTAGCCCTGTCATGTGACTCAACACAGGTCACAATACAAACTTTTTTCTCATCTGTAGAATCTATAGAATAGAAAGGGGATTATTTGCCTTGCCAATGTTGCAAGATGATCCCTGACTTTTGTCAAAGTGTTTCGTAAAACAGAGGTTGGTAAACTTCTGTAAAGGACCATTGGGTCTCTGTAGCAACTACCCAATTCTGCTGTTGTACAGCAGACGCAGCCATAGAAAATACATAAATGAATGAACATGGCGGTGTTTCAATAAAATTTATGAACACTGAAATTTCAATTTCATGTTATTTTTCATGTCACAAAATACTTTTGATATTTTTCAATCATTTAAAAATCATTCTTAGCTTTAGGGCATACAAAAAATAGGTGCTGGACTAGATTTGGCCCTTGGGCTGTAGTTTGCCAACTCCTCTAGTAAAGGATAGTTTTATATATGTGTTGGTTGCTGTTTATTTCTTACTAGAGGCCCAGTGCATGAATGTTGTGAATGGGTAGGGTCCCTAGACCTGGCCTGCGATCAGGGCCGATCAGGTTCCCTGCCTCCCCGCCTCCTCCTTCCCTCACCACCCGTGCGCCACCACCATGCGGTTCCCCTCGCCTCCCCCTTTCCTCGCTCCCTCAGTGCCCCACCACTGCTGCTGGTTGCCCACCATGTTCTGCGCTGCCACCTGTTGGTCAGTGCATGGCATAGCGAGCGATCAAACTCTTGGTCTCCCTAACTCCAGAGGGGACACTTTGCATATTCGCCATATATATATATATGGCGAATATGCAAAGTTCTGTAGATGCACATCTATCTATCTATCTATCTATCTATCTATCTATAGATGCACATCTATATACATATATATATATATGTATATAGATGTGCATCTACAGAACTTAGGAGAGTATTCTGTATGAGGTGGGCCTTCTCTAACTGCTAGATCAGAATATTTGAAAACTATTTCTTGCCATTCCTCTTCCCTAGTAAGCAGTTCTTTTCCTCTCCTGCTTAGAAAGAAACAGACCATTTGACTCACCTCCAACACCTCAATTTCCATCCAATATGTAGTGGGGACTGGGGGTTGGGGGAGAAACCTAGATAGGCATTCATATCGTAAGGCTCCCAAACATGTCATAAGTAGAAATACCTAGGCCTTCAAGAGCATGACAACAGGAAAGCTCATTTATAGGAGAAAGAAAGGGGCATTTTTTTCATATTTAAGTCCAATCTGGTAAGACTCTGACTTCAGGTAACCAGTACTCAGCCCATCATTCAAAAATAACAACAAAACAACAATTTGTTCCAGTGTTCTATCTACAACATGACCTTATCTCCAATAGTTGATTCAATAAACATAGGAGGTTAAAAAAAAAAAAATTATCACACTTTATCTCCTCTATGAAAAACCTAGAAATTGGGACTATAGTAAATAGGTAGTAGCAAAAGTAGAAAGAAATGTAATTTTGTTCTTTGTAAGTGTCTGTACAACATCGCTTCCCTCTGTTGTTTTCATTTGCACGCAACATCCTTTATAGTATAAATCACTACAGAGACAGACAGACAGCTATGATGTGGTACCAGAGAGCAGGGCTGCTCTGTAATCTTGGGCAAGATACTGAATCATCCTGTGCCTCCATTTCCATATCTGTGAAACAGATATGGTGAAAGTACTTACCTTAAAGGGTAATTATAAAGTAGACTAGAGGCTCGGTGCATGAAATTTGTGCGGGGCTGGGGGGTATCCCTCAAGTCCAGCCTCACTCTCTCCAATATGGGACCCCTTGAGGGATGTCCGACCACCCGTTTAGGCCCGATCCCAGTAGGATTGGGCCTAAACGGGCGTTCGGACATCCCTCTCACAATCCAGGACGGCTGGCATCCAACCGCTCGCCTGCCTCTGCCTGATTGCCCCTAACCGCTTCTGCCTGCCAGCCTGATCACCCCCTAACCATTCCACTGCCAGCCTGATCGACGCCTAACTGATACCCAGCCGGCCCAATTGCCCCTAACTGCCCTCCCCTGCAGGCCTGGTTACCCCCAACTGCCATCCCCTGCTGGCCTGGTCACCCCTAACAGCCCTCCCCTGCTGGCCTGGTCCCCCCAAACTGACCTCCTCGGCTGGCCCAGTCACCTCTAACTGCTCTCCCTGCTGGCCTAATCATCAACAACTGCCCTCCCCTGCAGGCCTGGTCCCCCCCAACTCCCCTCCCCTGCTGGCCCGGTCCCCCCCAACTGCCCTCGCCTACAGGCCTGGGTCCCCCCCAAACTGCCCTCCCCTGCTGGCACCATCACCCCTAACTGCCCTCCCTGCTGGTCTGATCTCTCACTGCTGCCCTCCCCTGCAAGACTAGTCCCCCCCAACTGCCCTCCATTGCAGGACCAGTCCCCTCTAACTGCCCTGCCCTATAGGCCTGGTCCCCCCCAACTACTCTTCCCTACAGGCCTGCCCCCTCACCCCTGCAGCTGCCCTCCCCTACAGGCCTGGTACCCCCCAACAGCCCTCCCCTGCAGTCCTATTTCCTCCCCACTGCCCTCCCCTGCAGGCCTGGTCTCCCCAACTACCCTCCCCTGCTGGCCATCTTGTGGCAGCCATCTTGTGTCCACATGGGGGCAGCCATCTTTGACCACATGGGGGCGGCCATTTTATTAGATAGGATTAATACAGATAAAGTATTTGAAACTGTCCTTGAAGAGTACTCCAGTGTTAACTGTTACCATTATTACAGCAATTAAATGCTGTGACAATTTTTGGTCACTATTTGCATTTTTTTACATTGTTTTTTGAAAATGTTTCTAATGGCTAGCATTCCATAAACTCTTGTGCAGACACACAAGATGGGAGAGGAAGAAATGTGTGCATGTGTTCAGACAAATATCATTTGGATATCTGTTTTATTTTGACTTTCAGTCAGGCGTTTTAACTCTTTTGGATAAAAGTCCGTATTTTACACACACTTGTCAATAGTTCTTATTCTAGCTGCAGTCTTTTCAAACAGCATTAATGTACTGACTCTTACAACCTTTTTGTTCACATATTCATTTAACAGTGAGAAGTAGAAAGCAGGTGTAAGCAATACTCATTCTCTTAATTATTAAGAATAAAACCTTTCAACAAGCTCCAAAGACTAAGTACTTCCAGTTCAACATACAGTAACAATCCTATCTAATAAAAGAGTAATATGCAAACTGACCATCACTCCAACACACAAGATGGCTGCCCCCATGTGGTCAAAGATGGCCAGCAGGGGAGGGCAGTTGGGAGGGACCAGGCCTGCAAGGGAGGGCAGTTGTGGGCAATCAGGCCAACAGGGGAGGGCAGTTGGGAGGGACCAGGCCTGCAAGGGAGGGCAGTTGGGGGCGATCAAGCCTGCAGGGGAAGGCAGTTAGGGGTGACCAGGCTGGCAGAGGAGGGAACTTGGCGGCGACTGGACCTGCAGGGAAGGGCAATTGAGGGGGAGCCAGGCCTGCAGGGGAGAGCAGTTGGGGGAGTACCAGGCCTGCAGGGGAGGGCAGTTGGGGGGACCCAGGCCTGCAGGGAAGGGTAGTTGGGGGGAGGGGGGGACCCAGGCCTGCAGGCAAGAGCAGTTGGGGGAGTACTAGGCCTGCAAGGGAGGGCAGTTAGGGGTGACCAGGCCTGCAGGGGAGGGCAGTTAGGGGCAAACAGGCTGGCAGGGGAGCAGTTAGGCATCAATCAGGCTGGCAGGGGAGTGGTTAGGGGTGATCAGGCTGGGAGGCAGAAGTGGTTAGGGGCAATCAGGAAGGCAGGCAGGCGAGCAGTTGGGAGTCAGCAGTCCTGGATTGTGAGAGGGATATCCGACTGTCCGTTTAGGCCCGATCCTATCGGGCCTAAACGGGCAGTCAGACATCCCTCGAGGGGTTCCAGATTGAAGAGGGTGCAGGCTGGGCTGAGGGACACACCCCCTCCCTGTGCACGAATTTCATGCACCGGGCCTCTAGTCCTATATAATGAAGATGTAATATGCAAATGGTCGTTACGCCATGAAGCATAACAACCGACTGCGTAACGACTGGATCACGGATCAACAGGAGGGTAGGGCAGCGAGCCACAAGTGGGTGGCGGAGAACTACAGGAGGGGGCAGGGCAGCAAGCTATGGGGGGGTGGGGGGCGGGGGAGCTACAGGAGGGCGAGACAGTGGGCGGAGAGCTACTGGAAGGCGGCAGTGAGCTACTGGAGAGCTACTATCGCACGGATTCGTGCGCAGGGCTACTAGTTGATACATAACTGCTGTACAGTTTACAAGTCATGTAGTACTTGGATTGGAAATCCCAAACCCATTTCTCTGCAACTCCCACGCCCTCTACTTCTCCATAACTCTTTAGGAGAGGAAGCTAAGAAATTCTGGTTCATGAGGACACAAAAAGATCAACGTAAGTAATCCATACTGCTTCTTCCTGCATCTTTCTTCTTGTAGGTAGGTCATAGCTAAAGAAAGTTGCAATGTGTCAATGGATCAGGCTGCCTAATCTCTCCTGAGTCTTCACTACTACTTGGCAATCACTTTGACTTATAATGTATCCACCCTGACAGTACTGATATCTTTAACAAACCTTCCTTACTTTGTTTTTTTTTAATTTTATTTTATTTAAAGTATTACACATAGTAGTACATATATCGCCTTTTTAAACCTTCCTTACTTTCCCCATCCCTATATCCCCCACCTACAATCCAGACACACATCTCTTCATTCCAGCAGTTTTCAACCTCGGTGTGGTAGCAAAAGCCACCTGAGAAAGCTTCTGCAAATGACAAACCACTGCTCCTCCTGCTGCCTCCCTCTTACCCCAAAATTCTTATGTACCTATTTGGAAGAACAAGCCAGAAACTCAGGGAGAGGCATATGTACTTGAAAAGGTGACTTCCTTGTGGGTAGAGACCTAATCTTACTCATTTCTGTACCTAGCACTTAACCAAGGGGGCTCTCAGCAAATGAATACACAAACCAATGAAATCATTTATTAAAGTGACCAATCTCGTGATGTCTCCAAATGTCTCTTGTCAGTTTACAGTCTGCAGCATTTTCACGATAGTGAGGTAATATGTTATAGTGGTTGAAAGCACAGTCTCTAAAGACAAATTAGTGGTTTGGAATGTGAACTACACTGCAAAGCAGGAGCTCTGTAACTTTAGACAGAAGTTACTGAACCTCTCTGTGCTCCAACTTTCTCATCTGTAAAATAGGAGTAAGAGTACCTATCACATAGGGTATTGTGAAAATAAAATGTTAGTACATGTAAAGAGCTTAGAATGGAGCAAACACTATATAAATGTGAGCTAACATTTTTCTCTGAAGCCCAATGCCTGAATTTGAGTCCTGTTTCTGATATGTACTAAGTGTTCATGATCACAGGCAAATTACTTGATCTCACTGTGCCTGTTTCCCTATCTATAGAATAGGAATAATGATAGTATCTATTTCACTGGTTGTCATGAGAAATAAAAGAGAAAATATGCAACACATGTAGCACAACGTATTGTACATAAAGCGCTCAATAAATGGTAGCTATTATCATCTCAGTCTCACATGCATTTTGGCTGCTGAAGTTGGTTTGTTGTGGCCTGACTCTGGTGTGTGTGGGGGTCCAACCAGATAAGTTCCATCAGATGAGATCCTGACCAGCTCCAACCCTTTCCACAGACAAAGAGTTCTTAATCTAATGTCCATAGTGAGCTTTAAATTTTTTTTATTCTTAATCGGGTATAAAAGAATGGTGTATACTTTTCTGACACAAAGGGCCATAGTTTCATTAGCTCCTCAATAAATACATGACCCCAAATAGATTTTTAAAAACAAAACAAAATCTATTGCCAATAACATTACCAGTACTATTTTCATCTTTTTTCTTCTCTTAAAACAATTTCTGCACCTTCCCCTGAGTCTCTAAATCAAAGTCACAGTATTTAAAAAAGTCTCTCTGCAATGTGATTCTAGTATAAGCCTTCTCATTTACAATATTGCCAGATTATTTCTCCAAAAGAACTATAATATTACTTTCTCTCTTCAAAAACCTAAGTATTGTCCAATATCCAATATCTTAGCTGAACATTCAAACCTTTATAACTTGGCCAAAGTCCACCTTTCCAGCCTTGTCCCAAAAGGAGTCACTTGCCATTGTAGAACTCCACGTGGCTTTCCTCCATATCTCACTCTATTCTGTCCAGAATGTCTTCAATACCATTTTCTCCAGTAAACCAATACCCTTCTTTAACAGTTATTGTCTTTAATAACAAATATATTTCATTCCCCCTGCTAAATAGTTAGTGACAGAAGTAAGTTTTCAACCAAGGTTCCTAAATCAGGGGCAGGTTCACTAGACTGGTGGTTCTCAACACTTTCTGCAGTTCAGAATCCTCTGCAGAGTTAAAAAGAACAGATTCCTGGCCCTCCATCCAGACCAATTAAATCAGATTTAAGAAATGCTGCCGAAGATTAAATTTGTTTTAAAAATTCCCAGTGGGTACTAATTTTCAGCCAGGGCTGAGAATCACTGGCCTAGACTGGTTGATAATCTTGTATATCTTAACAATTATCATAAAAGGCAATCTTTTAAGATCAACTTAAGCTATACAGAATGGATGAAACTTATCCTCTAATTTATTGACTTGGGTCTATATGCCAACAATTAATCTTGAATTTACAAAGCTGCTATCTTTTTTTCTGGGATGACGCATTATCAAGAAACTCATTATAGTATTCTTGGGCTGCTTTCTCTACAATTTTACAAGATCTGAGCACTTACACTCCTCTTTACTTGGTGAAGTTACATTCAGTTCTGTCGGAAGCGGCTGCTGGCTGGGACTAAGAGTTGGCGTGGTTATAGAGGTATTGTTGTTGTCACTGGTGGTCTCTTCGGAAAACAAATCTGATTGGCTGTTACTTGTACTTGGAGCGGAATCATCGTCTGGTTGTTTCTTTTGAAAATCTGAAGAGAAAAAGAAAACCAATTTAATGAAGGCATTCACAATCTCCTTGGGTATCAGAAAAAAATGAAAGTTAGCAGAAGGATGAAATGTAATAACAGCAATAATAAAGACTAATTTGGGTGATTAAAAACATGGAGGTGCCTTGGCTCATGTAAACTGGTTGGAGGTGTCATCTCGTACACCAAGTGGTGGTGGATTTGATTCCTGGTCAGGGCACTTATGGGGTTGCAGGTTTGATCCCCAGTGGGGGTGGTGCATGTGAAAAACAATCATTGTTTCTTTCTCTCCCTGCCCACCCCCTGCCTACCCCCCTTTCTGTCACCACCACCCCTTTCCTCTCTCTAAAGTCAAATTTAAAAATTGAAGTAAAATACTGGTCAAAAACATATAAAATTGGTAGAGGATAACTAGAATGAAAGCTTTGCAAGGTCCTCACATTGTTTAGAAGAATGGTAGAATGCTGATTTTAATGTAAGACTTTGCAAAGCAAAATGCATGCTAAAATTTTAGGGATGATCAATAGAACAAAAAAGAAATACAGAAAAGTTGCTCAAACAAACAGAAGACAGGTAAAAAGAGAAAAAAACTGCAGAAAACAAAGCAGGGTAAATAGAAAACATAATAAAATAGTAGAAGTAAGTACAGACATACTAGTAAAGGTAATAAATGTAGACAGTCTAAACTTAGCAGTTAAAAGAAAGTGGGTTCAGACTGGATAAACAAAGTCTTGTTCTTCGTATATTATAAGAGACATACTAAAAATATAAATATGAGAATATAGAAAATTTAAGTCTATAAAAATATGCCCACAAATCCACAATTACTAGTAAAAAGCCAGTAATAGCTCAAGTATTGTCAGAAAACTTTAAGGCAAAAAGCATTATTAGAGATAAAGAGGATCATCATATAACAGTAACAAATTTTTTTTTTACCAGGAAAATAAAACAATTCTGAACCTGTATGTAACTAATGACAAAGCCTCAAAAGAAAAATGATGGTATTTACAGAAAACAAGACAAATTTACTAACATAATAGGGAAATTTTTAATATATTTGTCTCAGACAAAATAACTAGTAAAATTCATTAAGATTAATAAGCATATACAGAGTAGGGATAAAGTAGGTTTACAGTTGTTCATATGAAAAATATAATAATAAATAATAATTTAAGAATCAACTGTTTTGCATACAACTGTAAATCTACTTTTGCCCTGTATAGGCTAATGTACCCTACAATTAGATAATGGATTCTTTTAAAAAACACATGAAGAATATTTATAAGAACTAACTAAAACCTGGCTAAACCATAATCACACACATTAAGCCATAAAGCAAACGTCTCAACAGATGCCAAAGAGTTAGTATGATACAGACATGATTAGCTAGCTGATCAGAGAGCAATTAAGTTAAAAATTCATAACAAAATTCTATATGGAAAAATTTAAAAATACACTTTAAGCTCATGGTTTAAATCAGAAATTAGAAAGTACTTATAATAAAATAATAAAATTACTACTTATCAATATCCATTTACAATGAAGATGCCCATACATTACTTGTACCATAGTCATTTCATTCCTATATATATATCCCTGAGAGAAACTCCACACACACATACATCTTAATTATATATTGTCTATAACAGTAAAAAGTCAGATATAACCTGAAGGTTTATATATTGCAATGTAATCAAATAATGGAATAATGTACATAGTGAGAAAAAGTAACTATTGCCAAATACACCAACATGAATCTCGAAATCCTAAAATTGACCAAAAAATGCAAGGCACTAAATAACATAGTAAGATTGTACTTACATACATCTTAAAAAATAAGTAAAACTCAATATATTGTTTAGGAATGTGTATATTTAACCACTAAAAAAATATTAACACAATTCAGGATAGTGGCTACCTCTTAGGTTGAGGAAGGGAGATGTGAAAATGAGAGGTTACAAAAATATTCAAAATTATAGGAATTCCACTGACAGAGAATGGATTAAAATGGTATATTCAAGCATGTAATAGAATGTTCAATGGCAGTTAAAATAAGTTAATAAAGCTACAAATGTAACAGAAAAATCTAAAAAACAATTCAGAAAGAAAAGCAAGCCACAGAAGGATATATATAGTATAGAGGCCCAATGCACGAAGATTCATGCAAGAATGGGCCTTCCTTCCCCTGGCTATAGGCACTGCCTTTGCTCTGGCTGGAGCCGCCTTTCTGCCTTCGCTTGCTCTGGACTGGAGCCACCTTTCCGCCTTCCCACACTGCCCAGAGGCCTGGAGCAGCTGGGGTGGTGAGGAATGCCTGTATCCCAACCCTCGTCGCTCAGCGCCTGTGTATGCAATTTAACCTACCATAGTTGTTAATTTGCATACTCACTCCTGATTGGCTGGTGGGTGTCACGAAGGTACAGTCAATTTGCATCTTTCTCTATTATTAGTGTAGATAATAATATTTATATAATAAATTTAAATACATAAAATACCATATTTATGAATACATAATTATAATACAAAAACATGCATGGAAATGACACACCAAATTCAAGATAGTGGTTATTGGGGGAGGAAAAAGAAGAGTAGTTTTCAAATCTACCTGTACTTTTTTTTTTTCTTAAAGCTGATGATAGGCTAAAATTATTATGTATGTTTTGTATATGTTTCATTTTAATAATCTACCTGGGGGGGGTGGATGGGTGTGAGGTGGAGGTGGGTCAATGGGAAAAAAGGGGACATCTGTAATATTTTCAACAATAAAGATAAATTTTAAAAAATCTAATGCTAGACTATGAAGTGCAGATTATATTTTACTATGTCAATTCAGAGAAGGATAGAAGATCCTGGCAACTCTACATTGCTTTATCATGTGAACCACAGAGAAGCTGCTACTATGCTGTATAAATCTATCAGAACTACTGTTTGAGATATTCTGAGTATCAGAATTGCTAGTTTATGTTACCCTGAGGCCAGGCACTAAGTGAAATGTTCTAGGTATATAATCAATTTACTTTAATCCTAGAGACAAGGCTAACAAGGGAGGCATAATTAACACTACTTTACTGATGAATAAATTGAGGATCAGAAAAAGTAGGTCATTTGTTCCAAGTTATCAGTTAGAAAATAGTAGGATCAGGATTTAAATGCAGCTCCATCTGACACCAAAACCCATGGTCTTCAATCACAGGATGTAAGAATGGTGAACACTAGACTGGCCAGGAAAAGGCCTCCACATCAAAACTCTACCCAGTTATAGCAGCAAAGATGAGTGCAATGGAAGAATCACTACCCTGATGTGCCAATCACTGTTCTAAAGTCTTTACTGCTTCTTTTCTATGTATTTATTTCTCTTAGCCATTCTTATTCTTCAAGTGTTTTGACATTTTTAAATGGCTTATTATCTCAATGTTATAGGGCACACTGTACCTACTTTTAACCCATCCTCCTGCTTTTCTGCACCCCCACAGGGCGATGGTGTGAAAAAAACATCAAGTGAAAAGTCTTCATTACAAACCAAACTGGCTGCACACAAGAGAATTCATATAAACTCTACACATTCTCTACTTCAATTCAATAAAGAACCTAAGAATCACAAAATTTTACGAGAACTTTAAAAATCCAGCTCAATCCTCTCCCTACATAGAGAGAAAAAGAAAGTAAGACCCAAGAAAGTTAATGCCAACTCACCAGAAATTTACAGTTAATCTTCAGAGTTTTCTAACTCGTAGAAAAATTAGCAGCCTGTACAACAGAAGAGCTTTAAAGTTTTTAATCTGGATTCAAATCCTGACCACTATTTACTGGGCATATGGCTAAAAGCAAATTGTTTAATCTTTTGGGGTCTTGTCTGTAAAATGAAGGGAAAGAGAGTTGTTAATTCTACCTCTCAGAATAATATCAACTAAATAAGATAATGTATTTATATAATGTATCTAGCACATGAGTCCTAAACAAATATCCTATCTAATAAAAGAGTAATATGCAAATTGACCATCACTCCAACACACAAGATGGCTGCCCCCAAGTGGTCACAAGATGGCCACCACAAGATGGCCAGCAGGGGAGGGCAGTTCGGGGCGACCAGGCCTGCAGGGGAGGGCAGTTGGGGGGGGGGACCAGGACTGCAGGAGAGGCAGTTAGGGGTAACTAGGCCTGCAGGGGAGGGCAGTTAGGTATAACTAGGCCTTCAGGGGAGGGCGGTTAGGGGTGACCAGGCCTGCAGGGGAGGGCAGTTAGGGGCAAACAGGCTGGCAGGGGAGCAGTTAGGCATCAATCAGGCTGGCAGGAAAGTGGTTAGGGGGTGATCAGGCTGGCAGGCAGAAGCGGTTAGGGGCAATCAGGAAGGCAGGCAGGCAAGCAGTTGGGAGCCAGCAGTCCTGGATTGTGAGAGGGATGTCCGACTACTGGGATTGGGCCTAAACGGGCAGTCGGACATCCCTCAAGTGGTCCCAAATTAGAGAGGGTGCAGGTTGGGGTGAGGGACACACACCCCCGTGCACGAATTTCATGCACCAGGCCTCTAGCTACAAATAAAAGGTATTTTCCTAGTTTAAAGAAAGAGCATAAAGTTATCTCTTCCATTTAGCCCTGATGTTGTTGTTGTTTTTAGGTTTTTTAAAACACTTTATTGATTTCAGAGAAGAAGGGAAAAGGAGAGAGAGATAGAAACATCAATGATGAGAGAGAATCATTGATTGGCTGCCTTTTGCTCACCCCCCACTGTGTATCGAGCCCACAACCCAGCATGTGCCCTTGTCCGGAATCGAACCTGGGATCCTTCAGTCCACAGGCTGACACTTTATCCACTAGGCCAAGCTGGCTAGGACTAGCCCTAATGTTTACATTGTAGTTCTTACTCTCTTATTCCTTTTCTTTCTGAATCAGTCAGCATCCAACTTCTGACATAAACAAAGTTCCCAAAAGTCTAGAATAGCAGATTTATATCACATGTAAAAAGAAAAAGAAAAAGAAAGGAAACAACATAACAAGCCAACAGAATGCCTCTCGTCACTCTACTCAGGAAAGCAGAGGGGGAAAGGTCCAGAAACGTTGCTTCATTTGACCCAGACACAGTGAAGGCTTGTTCAGTTGGTTTTTGTTTAAGTGGGAAAACTAGAAATCTATGCACTTATCCATCTCTGAGAAAAAAATTAGGAATAATTATCTATTTTTGTAAATTGGTAAGAGTTAATGGTATATCCAAAGCTGTAAACTTGTTCTTGAATAATAAAGCTTTTCCAAGTTAAACTGCTATGTGTGAAACCTGAGTAAAAACCTTTGAACTTTAATGGGATTTCAGTTCAAAAGAAGCCCATATTTCAGGAGCTTACCTTATTATCAATTAAGGAAAAAATAATTTCTTAAGAAAGGTACTCTTGGAACCTTAAGTATCCAGAAATGGGATGTTTTCACAAGACAGAGAATCTGATCTAATGGTGCCAACTAAACCAAAATGGCCAGCGAAGTCACTGGACATATTTTTCTCCATTTTTAGAATTATTTTTCT
The DNA here is from genome assembly GCA_026230045.1 of Corynorhinus townsendii. Lineage (NCBI taxonomy): Eukaryota > Metazoa > Chordata > Mammalia > Chiroptera > Vespertilionidae > Corynorhinus > Corynorhinus townsendii. Next base: position 93,359,587 of record JAPDVU010000004.1, read on the forward strand.
CATAGGTCAATCTTCTTACTACAAAGTGTACCTCAAAAGACTAGGAGCACTGAAAAAACACCTCACTCTGCTCTGCTGACAAGCCCATTCACCTGGCCAGTCTCACTGGGACTATACTTTACCTAGTCATTACTCAAAACTCACCTCTCATTTGGATACACCCCAACTGTTTACCTCTCAAACATACTACACAGATTTGGCAAGATGCTTATTAGATCACCTGCCAAAATTCCCACTCCACTTCCAGATTATAATAATAACCATGTTTTTTGTTTTTTTAATGATTTCTTCAAAGGAGAAAAACACAAAAGTGATTTGGAAAGGACTTCACTGAACTTCCTTTTTTTGAAAATAAATGGTCTTTTTTTAAAAAAAAAAAAAATCCTCTTCAGTATGCTAGTTTTTGTTCTGAGCAATACCTTACATGAGTATTTTTTTGTCACATACAGAATGGTGTGATCACTAATAGGTACATAGTATGTCCATTTATAATATCACAATTAAACTAATTCACTATTGTTTTCTTTTTATTATATAATTTTCCACTATTACAAACAATCTTTTATCAAACTCCATTAGGTTATACTGCTAGAAGTAGATCACCTGGCTAAGGGAGGATGCACATTTTTAGAGCATTTGGTACATATTGTCAATTTCTCTTGACACAAACCCTGTGATTTCCCACAGCCCAACACTTACTATGGTATATAAGATTCATCTATTTGTCATTTTCCCACATTAGACAGGTCCAGGGGGAAAAAAGACTGCTCAATAAATGTTATCGGAATTTAAGGGCAAAATAGTTTTCTGTGGAAAACCTATCACTGAATTACATTTAAAGTTATTTATCAATTTTTATTTTAAACCTTTCACAAACTATTCTGTATGCCTTTAAGGACCTTCCTACCATCATCTAGGCTAGTATATCTAAAAGATGAAGTGCTCAGTACCTGTGAATTTCTGTTTTCATAAATCATAAGTAGAGATAAGAAATTCAACTGCATTTGTTCTAACTCATTCATTAAGTCTATGTGGCCACTAATACGGCTTTTATATCATTATTATAAGCACTAAAGTTGGGTATAAAGAAAATCAAATTGGAGGTGGAATAGGAACTAAGAGTTAAGTTCCTACAATGAATACAATGAGCAAGGCACTCTGCCAGAGGTCTTATATTCATTTTCTCATTTAATTCTCAAAATAAGCTGGGCAGTAGATGTCATCCCCACATTTCAGCAGAGGACAATGGAGCATGGCAAGCTTGGGAAAACCTGCCTCAACCAAATAAGTGCTGGAGCTAGGGTTTGAGACCTACGTTTATGTGACTATAATGTCCACACTCTTCCCACTATGGCATGCAGCACTGAAGCAACCACCGCCCAGCTTGCCAAAATACAGTAGCTGAAAGTTTACAGGGGTTACTTTTCTACTTACCACATTCCCAGTTTCCAAACCCCACCCAAATTTATTTCACAGATTATAATTCATGTTGTCACTGGAAGCACTAATTTGGTGTTTGACACCATAAAATGCTGCATGTTTCAAGTACCCAATTAAAGTAAAATGGAAATGTCACAAATAAAAATTCAATTCTGATATCTGCAGAGTTTGGGTCTTGCAAGGCACTGTATTAAGGCTTCTTTTAACAGAATAGGGTTCTTTCTCCTCTTGTTCATCCCTTCTCCTAATTATGTCCGTAACAGGTTACAGACTAATTCTTAAGTACATTTCTAGATTTTTAAAATTACGCATTCCCACCCCAATCACAAACCTTGGATATCTTATTTTTAAAAACTACAAAGCCATTAGCAGTAGCCAGCCAATTCAGAACCAGAGTTTCAGCCATCTAATTAAAATTTTAATAAAATTCTAGTAATTGGATGTTAACCTGAGTTAATAGCCTCAGCAAAAACAAACTAGTTTAAATAAGAATTAGCAAGAACCAAAGGAATGGTTACTATTAAAACTAAAATGCAACGGCCTTAGATGCTAGTTTATAGGGGAAACTGTTTCTACTCAATGTGACTGGGTTCATTTAAATGTCCTTTTGTAACCAATCTTCCAGCTTTTTTTAAAAAAAAAAACAGACTACTGTTCTGACGAGAGTCATGCCAAGGTATGTGGACCTGTGGCCCTGTCCCGGCATGTACAATCTAATGCCCCTGCACAACTGGCCCCACCACCTTAACATGGTGCAACTGGCCCTGCCACTGTGACCCAAAGCTCCCAGACAGACAGACCTGCCATTCAGACCCTTTGGACCTTACCTGGTGCCCTTGGTAGATCGGCCCTGCCAACTTGTGACTGGACCCGTAACTGTGACCTGACACCCCCAGATACACAGACCTGCCTCCATGACCAGGCACACCTGACTCAGCGCCTTGAGAAGAATGGACTTACCACTGCAACTCAGCTCGCCTCACCTGTGCCCCTAACTACCATGCAAGTAGAAATGAAAAAAAAAAAAAAATGCTGGGGTAGCAATACTCTTCTCTGACAAACTAGGCTTCAAAATGAAAGCCATAATAAGAGACAATGAAGGCCACTTCATAATACTAAAAACATCAATATAATGAGAGGATATAACCCTGGTAAACATATATGCACCCAATATAGGAGCAACCAAACATATAAAAAAGACTACTGGAGGACTTAAAGGAGAGATCAACAGCAATACAATCATAGTAGGGGACTTTAACACTTGATAGATCTTCTAGACAAAAAATCAACAAGGGAACAGCGAGTAGCCCTAAACACACCAGATTAAATGCATTTAACTGACATTTACAGAACATTTCACCCCAAAGCTGCCAAATATACATTCTTCTCAAGTGCACATGGGACATTCTCAAAGACAGACTATATATTGGGACATGAACTAGTATCTACAAATTCAAGAGGACTGAAATCAAATCAAGCATCTTCTTGGATCACAATCATATGAAACTAGAAACCAACTACAATAAACACCCCAAATCATTCAAACACATGGAGGAAAGCTAAAGAACATATTATTAAACAATGAATGGGTTACCAATGAAATCAAGGAAGAAATTTTAAAAAACTTCCTGAAAACAAATGAAAATGAACATATAACAACCTAAAATCTCTGGGACACAGCAAAAGCAGCCCTGAGAGGGAAGTTCAAAGCACTACAGGCCTACCTCAAGAAACAAGAAAAATTTCTAATAAATGATCTAACCCCACAACTTAAAGAATTAGAAAGAGAACAACAAGAAAAGCTCAGAGAAAATGGAAGGAAGGAAATAAAAAAGATCAGAGCAGAAATAAATGACTGAGAGACTACAAAAACAATACAAAAGATCAATGAAACCAAGAGCTGGTTCTTTGAAAAGATAAACAATATTGATAAACCTTTAGCCAGACTCATCAAGAAACAAAAAGAGGAGACCCAAATAAATAAAAGCAGAAATGAAAGAGGTGAACAACTGACACCACAGAAATACAAACAATTGTTAGAAAATACTATATTTCTACAACTACATATATGCCAACAATCTGTACAACCTGGAAAAAATGGACAAATTCCTAGAGAAATATAATATTCCAAAACTGAATCAAGAAGAATTAGAAAAAACCTGAATCAGCTGATAACAACTGATGAAATTGAACCAGTAATAAAACAAAAAAACAAACAAAAAACTTCTAGCAAACAACCAACCAAACAAAAAAGAAAGCAAAAACCTTTACCCTTCCAGATTCTTCCCTATGTTCTCACGATGATTCCACCTCTTTAAAAATCAGACTGTCATCCTGGCCAGTGTGCTCAGTTAGTTGGGTGTCATCCTGTGCACCAAGAGGTTGCTGGTTCCATTCTAGTCAGGGCACATGCCTGGGTTGTGGGCTCAATCCCCAGTAGGGAGCACGCAGGAGGTACCCGCTTGCCGCTCAATATTTCTCTCTCACATCAAAATGTGTTTCTCTCTCTCTTTCCATCCCTCCCTACCCCCACCCCCTTCGCTTTCTCTCTTTCTAAAAAGCAATAAAAATTATATATTTAAAATCTGGCTACCCATGGGGGACAAAAATCAAGCTGTCTTCACTGATCTCAGAATATACTGTTTTGATGCTGATCAATACTTTCAGACAATTTAAAATATACATATTCCACATACCACATATACATTCATATACACACACATATACATAACCTATTAGTGATAAATGACTCCTGTTCTACTGTATGTTCCCTATCTATGCCCATAAATCTCTCAGGGGATGGCATCAAAATTCTCCATCAGACTCTGAAGTCAGAAGTCTGTGAATCCTCTCAAGACTCCACATTCTCCCTCCCTTAATTCTACATCTCAAAAGTCACTAAGTGTAGTCATTTCAATTCCTAAATATTTCTTGAATTCACCCACTTCTCCAATACACTCTAGCCTAAGGGAACATCATATTGAAGATTCATTCAAAAGCACACTAATTTACTTATTTGAATACTGTCATCTCATGGCCCACTCTAATCCATTCTCCACAAAGCAATCAGAGTGATATAAAAAAAATTCGGATAAAGGAATTTTCTTCTATAAACCTTAGAATGACCTCCCACTGCCTTTATAATCAGATTCAAAATCCTAAACATGGCTTAGAAATTAGGAGTCTCCCCAAGAACAGGCTTCTGGCTATCTCTTCTGCCTCACCTTAAACCATCGCTCGTCTTCTCTCCCTCCTTTTGCTTCAGTCATTTTGGAGTTCTTCTGATTTTTCAAATATCCATGTTCTTGCTCAACCTGGAACACTGTAATCGTGGCATGTGGGAAAGTATTTTCTTTATCCTGCTATTCACTCTGGTAATTCTTACTCATCTTTGAACTGGTTTCCTCGGTGAGATCCTTAATATCATCCATAGAAGGCACTTTATAAATATTTGTTGAAGGAATGAGTGAATATTTATTCACTGTATACCCTAGCCCCTAACAATATGCTGTCATATAGCACACAGTATAGATTTGTTGAATTTAACTTAATACTGGTGAGTATATTAAGTTTAAAAGTATTAGTTCTCTGAGACATCAATAGACTTTAAATTGCTGTAACATTTATTTTCAGGAAGCAAGAATGCTTCTACATACAATAGATTAAGCAACTCTGTCAATAAGCCAATGTTTGGAGTTTATAAACTATTCCTGCACAAAACTTTCTTCCTTATTACTTACCATGGGTTACTGATCTGAAAGACCTCAAAAGTCTAAGATCTCTCAAGTCCTGTTTGCTTAGATTCAAAACCACAAAGCTGCAAACTTTTTTTTGAGAATAGGAGTAACATTACATTAGTTCCCAAAAGCAGGTCTTCAAATGCTTCTTGCAAAATGTCAAGAACAGAATGAATATATAAAGCGGATAAAGCTTACAAATAAAACTCTTATCAGTAATTAAGCATCCTATATAATAAAAGGCCAGCCACCATAAGCATAACGACCGGAACAACCAGAGACCTGAACCACCATGGCCCCTCACCGGGCTGGCCCAGCCCCCAAGCAAGCGGTTAGGGGTCATCAGGCAGGCAGAGTGATTAGGGGTGATCAGGTAGGCAGACCAGCAGTTAGGGGTGATCAGGTAGGCAGGCCAGCAGTTAGGGGCGATCAGGCAGGCAGGCAGAGTGGTTAGGGGCAATCAGGCAGGCAGACCAGTATTTAGAGGTGATCAGGTAGGGAGACGACCCCTTGCAGGGCTGGCCCCGGCCCCCAGCAAGCAAGCAGTTCGGGGTGATCAGGCAGAGTGGTTAGGGGCAATCAGGTAGGCAGATGGCCCCTCGCAGGCTGGCCCCACCCCCCAGCAAAGAAAGAGGGAGGCCCAGGCCACCAGCAGAGACTCTGTGGCAGGTGTGCGGCCAGCCAGCAATCGCCCAGCAGAGGGAGGTCCAGGCCAGCCAGACCATCACACCCCACGCTTGTTGCCTGCAGAGGCCACTGGTGGCAGGGGTGGGGAGGGCAGTGCTGCACAGATGGCAAGCAGTGGCAGTGGCAGGGCCAGCTGCCTGCAGCCGGGGAAGAAAAGCCCTGATCTCAGGCCAGGCCTAGGGACCCTACCCAAGGGGTCCCGGATTGTGAGAGGGTGCAGGCAGGGCTGAGGGACTCTCCCACCCCCCGCCCAGTGCACAAATTTTCGTACACTGGACCTCTTGTATTTTATAATCAGGTTTATAATGAAATTATATAGTCTCTAGAATCTTTGCACCTATAGTGCCTACTGCTCAGAAGTGTGAACTAGTAAAAAAGTTCTTTGGAGGAAGGTTTGTTTCTTATACAGCATTTATTGTGCAGACTATACAGTTTTCCCAATAATAGTGTCCCATATTCATTTACATAAATTAACATTTAACATCACAGCCAATATCTAAACATCCATTAGTAATACAATAATTGCACAAGCGACACATTTACCTCATTCCAGTCTAACCACAAAATGTGTCAAGTTTTTATAAAAACTGAAAACACAAAGGGTTTTCTGAATATTGTGTCACTGTATTCAGTTTTAATAAAATGAACATTTGAAATGATGAGTGTGTTAAGACATATACATTCTACACATACAGCTCAACCATAAAAATTACCAATAGGGCTTGGCATATTGCAGAAATACTACGCAACACTGACAAAATCAAATAAGCAAATCTGAACCTAAAAACAAAACAAAAACCTCTGACCTATATGTTTACAGATGATCCTTGGTACCATTTAAAGGAGCAGTTGCCAACCAGTGGTCCATGGACCACTGGTGGTCCGTGAGGTCTGAAAGGTTGGTGACCACTGATTTAAAAGACCTCCCCTCAAGCCATTCCTCCCATTCATGAATCATTCCAATGGCATGGCTGTGGCATGGATGTTAATTATGAAAGGCTGGGCTTGGAAGAATTTTATCCATTCAGACCTAAGGTTTTAAATGCCCTAAAAAGACTTCAGTGACAACAGAACAGAGAATTTGAAAAAAAATCGGGAATTAGAAAACAAGTCAGGGTACCCCCCCACTTTTGTAAATCCTTAATTGTTTTTATAATTGTATCCACAGTTTTAATATCACCAGCCCATCATTTTACAGTGAAGAAGTAACAGGAGCAGAAACAAAACAAAAACACCTCCTATTGGCACCTCCTTTTTTGGGAAGTGGGAGGGGAGTAGTGTTTGTGCCCCTGAAACCCTTGCAACTTGGTCCTCTTTTATCCTTGCTTCCCTCCATCTATGAGGGTAACTCATGCCTATAATAAGCTATTCACATCCCCTTCTTACTTCATTTCCACTCACTTCTCAGCCTCATCATCTCATATCAGGGTCTCATACACCAATCATCAGTCCTCCTGCATTTAAGTGTTATTGCCAAGTTGACCATTTCTTTCTTTCTTTTTTCCAGTTGAATTTCCAGGAAATTCAATTCTGGGTGGTGGTTGAGATATACTTTCCTTTAAGATAAAACTTGCAAACTGTTCAGCACAAATAAATATTTTCCAAACAATGCAATACAGTATATTTTAAGACCGTCAACCTCTTTCCCTAAGAGTAACAGACCACACACTGGTTTAAACTGTTAAGAGAAATTTTTTTAAAGAAGAAGTAATGGGTGCCCAGGCCAGGTAGCTGTTGGTTAGAGTGTGGTACTAATATGCCAAGGTTGTGAGTTTGAGCTCCGATCAGGTCACATACAAGAATCAACCAACAAATAAGTGGAACAATAAATTGATATATCTCTCTCTCTCCCCCTCTCCCCCCCCCCATCAACAAGATAAAATAAAGGATGAAGTAATGGGTTTACTAACATTCATTATGCTTATTAAAACATATCAGATAAGACTATGATTTTCACAAGTCCAAAGATAAGGGCTACAGGACTAATTTGTATCCAATGAATCCAAGATAGCAAAATAATATATGACATATGATTCACAATCCCAAAAAGGTATCTGTATAATAGTAGAAAGAAAAGTGTTCTTACTGAACACTATGGATAGCTATTTTTTAAAGCTACAGCTTAATATAAGGGAAAACTTGTTCTTCACATAAAGACAAAATCAACCAAAGACCAAAGGAATTTCTCCACGCGTGAGAAAAGCTCACATATACTAGTAGTTATCTGAATACCCTCTGCATAATATCATGTTTAGGAGTGTAAAATCAGACTGAGTTCAAATCCTAGCTCAACCTCTACCCATGTGACTTTGGGTAAGTTACTTAACTTCCCTTTATTTTCTCCTTCTCTAAAATGGGAATAATCATATTTCATAAGGTTATTGTGTGAATTATGTTAGATAATACATGTTAAAGTTTCAGAAGACTGCCTGGCAATATTAACTATAATTTTTATTATTCCCCTTCTGTCTCCTTGCACACAATTTAAAAATTTGCACCCTAGCCAGTTTGGCTCAGTGGATAGAGCATTGGTCTGTAGACTGAAGGGTCCCAGGTTCGATTCCAGTCAAGGGCACATTCTCGGGTTGTGGGATCCATCACTAGTAGAGACGTGCATGAGGCAGCTAATCAATGATTCCCTATCATCATTGATGTCGCTATCTCTCTCTCCCTCTTCCTCTCTGAAATCAATAAAAATATATTTTTTTAATTTGCTAGCTTGAGACTATGACAATGAAAAATAATTTCTCTGGTGTCAATAAATGACCAAATGGAAATTACAACTAACTTGGTTTCATTAACAATCTATATTAATAAAAGGGTAATATGCTAATTAGAATGGATAGACTTCCAGACATCCTTCCGAACAAAGCCACAGTGGTGGGGGCCAAGGCAAAGATGGTTAGAGGCCATCAGGCAGGCAGGCAAAGCAGTTAGGGTCAATCAGGCCAGCAAGGGAGAGCAGTTAGGGGTAATCAGAATGGCAGGGGAGCAGGGCATCAGGCAGGTAGGGGAGCAGTTAGGGGCGATCAGGCAGGCAGGCATAGGTGGTTAGGGGTGATCAGGTAGGCAGGCAGGTAGGTAAGTGAGCGGTTAGGAGTCAGCAGTCCTGAACTGTGAGAGGGATGTCTGACTGCTAGGGATCTGGCCTAAATTGGCAGTCGGACATCCCCCAACGGGTCCCAGATTGGAGAGGGTGCAGGCCAGGCTGAGGGACCCCACCCCCACACACAAATTTCGTGCACCAGGCCTCTAGTGTTCAAATAACAAGCCAATCCTGTGGTTACAAACTCAAAAGTTTTCAGGGACCAGGTAGATATAAATGTACAAGGTCAGCTGGCCTAAAACAGAGAGAGTTGTGGTTACTGTGGTTAATTGGCAAGTCTGAGATTCACCTGGAGGTATATATGATTTCAAACTTAACCAAACCTTCCAAATACAACAGATTTGTGTCTGGCAAGCCAATAGCTTAAGATTCCTGATTTAAATATAGACAAATTATTTACAACATAAAAATTTTGTACACTGCATTTTTAATTTCACATACTGGTAAAGAAATGATTAATCAGATTAATGTCAAATAGATATAAAGAGCAAATTAGAAATTATAGTAGTAAATAAGAAATGAACATAAAAAACCTTATCTACATCTAGCATCAATGTAGGGTTCTTACATTCGTCAGCTTAGGCAATTTATGCTGCAATAACAAATGACCCTGAAACTTAAGAGACTTTACAACTATCGTTTGTTATTTTTGCTCACATCTTCATTTCAGTAACCCAGAATTAAAGACGAAAAAGATACGAAACTACACCATATCTTTCTTGTAGAAGTTTCTCTTCATAGTAGCATCAAACCTTTTCGTCACATTTTATTTGTTAAAAGATGTCACACAGCTGAGCCTAATGATGAGGACAGAGAAATACAATATCCCCAATGGAAGGGGAAGCAAATATGTGGGAACAATAATATTAACTAGGGTTCATAACTTGTGTGCACAGAAAATTTTGCATGCAGGAAACCTCATTCTATTGCACTTCACTTTATTTTGTTTTGCTGAGACTGCATTTTTCACAAGTTGAAGGTGTCAGCTCTGCATCTAGCAAGTCTAATTGGTGCCATTTTTTCCAACAGCATTTGTTCACTTTGTGTCTGTCACATTTTGGTTAATTCTTACACTATTTCAAACCTTTCATTATTAAGGTGATTGGTGATCTTTGATGTTACTATTGTCAGTTGTTTTGGGGTGTCCTTAGAAAATAGTTAATTTAATTGATCAATTTTATTGGACTGCTCCAGTGACCAAACCATTCCTTCATCTCTCCCTCTCTCCTTAGGCCTCCCTACTCTCTAAGGCAGCAGTCACCAACCGGTGGTCCGCGGACACTGGTGGTCCGTGAGGTCCGAAAGGTTAGCGACTGCTGCTCTAAGGCACAGCAATATTAAAATTAGGCCAATTAATAACCTTACAATGTCTACAGAGACATTGAGTATGAAAGAGTTATTTAATAAATGAGCAAACATCACTGTAGTCTTATTTAAGGAACTGCCACAGCAACCCCAACCTTTAGCAATGTTGTTTGATTTTTGTTAATCCTCATCCAAGGATATTTTTTCCATCTATTTATAGAGAGAGTGGAAGGTAGCGAAGGGGGGAGAGAAAAACTAATGTGAGAGAAATACATCGATTGGTTGCCTCCCACACATGCCCGACTGGGGGCGGGAATCAAACCTGCAACCCAAGTACATCCCCTTGACCAGGAGCGAACCCACGACCCTTCAGTGCGTGGGCTGACGCGCTAAACCACTGAGAACACCGGCCAGGGCAATGGTTAGCATTTTTAGCAATAAAGTATTTAATTAAGATATGTACATTGTGTTTTAAGACATAATACACACTTAGTAGACTACAATCCTATATAATAAAGAGGTAATATGCAAATTAACCCCTCACAAGATGGCTGCCTACGACCAGCCGGCAGGGGAGCTAGGGAGGGATGACCAAATGATAGAACAAACAGACTATGTGGGGCAACCAGGCCGGCAGGGGGGTTAGTGAGGGATTACCAAACCAATGAACAAGCAGGCTGCATGGGGCGACAAGGCTGGCAGGAGGATTAGTGAGGGACAACCAAACAACTGAACAGCAGGCTGTATGGGGTGACCAGACCTGCAAGGGGGGCTGGCAGGGGGACAGTTGGGGGCAATTAGGCTGGCATGGGGGGCAGTTGGGGGTGACCAGGCCAGCAGGGGGGTGCACTTATGGGCAATCAGGCTGTGGGGAGGGGGGGACAGTTAGGGGCAACCAGGCAGGCAGGCAAGCAATTAGGAGCCAGTGGTCCAGGATTGTGAGAGGGATGTCCGACTGCCGGTTTAGGCCTGAACCATAGGATCAGGCCTAAACCGGCAGTCGGACATCCCCTGAGGGGTCCCGGATTGGAGAGGGTGCAGGCTGGGCTGAGGGGACCCCCCCTAATGCACAAATTTTGTGCACTGAGCCTCTAGTATAGTATAAACACAACTTTTCTATGTATGGGGGGGGTGGGAGCATGTGACTCACATTATTGAAGTATTTGCTTTACTGCAGTGCTCTGGAACAAAACCCCCAATATCTCTGAGGTATACCTGTGTAATTCTGGGTTAAAATTATGAAACTATATGCACTATTGTGTATGCATTCAGGCCCATTTTCTCCCTCAGAAAACAGAACTTAGATAAGTAATCAGACTGGGTTTAAAAGAAGCCAGGTCTCTAACATATGGCCATTACTAGTGATTATATAATACAGCTGACCCTTGAATAACAGGTTTGTACTACATGGATCCTCTTATACACCAATTTTTTTCAATAAATACTATAAATGTATGTTTTCTTCCTTATGATTTTCTTAACATTTTCTTTCTCTAGCTTACTTTATTGTAAGAATACAGTATATAATACACTCAAGATACAAAATATAGCTGAAATGACTTTATGTTATCAGTAAGGCTTCCAAGGCAACAGTACTTGGGAAGTCAAAAGTTTTATGTAGATTATCAACTGCTTAGGACAGCTATTTTCACCCAGTGTGCTATGGCAGACACACTGGTGTGCCCCAAGAATTGTTAAAACATGCAATACCTGACTATTTAGTCAGGGGCACTGTCCTCTTTTCCCTTAAGATTGTCAAATAAAAAAATAACAACAGCCAACAAAACAATAGCCATCTGATGTGAATGAATCAAAAGTATACCTATTTTTTGTCACATCAGCAAAACGTATATTTTTTGGTGTATGGCAGAATTTTAGTAATTAGTTTATGTGTGTCATGAGTTGAAAATCATAGGCAAAGGGGATTGGCACCTCAACCCCCGTAGTGTTCAACGGCCAACTGTACTATATCAGAACAATAGTCCTAACTGTGATTTTCTCAGCTGCTGATTGGTAGACTGTGTGGGCTGGGGAAATAATCTAAACTTTCTACCAGGCTACATTAAATTCTATTACTACCTGATGAAAATCTGAATATATGAACTACAATAAAACTGTATTAGCCTGAAACTGGTTTATTGAAAATAAAGTCTTATCTGAAAAAAACTATGATTTTTAGGCAATTACCCTGTTCTTTATAAACTACGGAATAGCCTGACCCTAATTCAAAATTTTGTGTTTTAAATTAACAAGGCCATGGTATGTTTATTTTTATTTCTCTTAATGACTACAACTCAGGCTCACTCCTGATTCGCAAATGGACAAAGGCCACTAAGTCAATACACTGAAGTATTAACAGTTCACTATCAAATGAAAAAAAAAAAAAAAGATTAAAAAGTTCTTAGAAACCAACTGCCTTAAACAATTCAGTATGATTTTGTCTAAAATTAATTTAAGATAGGCAAAATATGTAAACCTAACACCCATTTAAAATTATACCAGGTGTGCCAGTTAATAATGCAAAATTTGTAATCAAAGAAAACATGATAATTTCAAGAGAAACATCAAAAGTGCTTTATTCAAACTAATGCCCATCGCTAGCTACACATTTCCCCATCTTGCAGGTAATTTGTGAATACCGTCCCAATAGAACTTTTCTTGTTTTGAGCCAAACCGTTCAGAGACACAATTTTCCACTTCTTCGTACGTTTTGAAGTGCTGCTCAGAAAGTGTGTGTGCCATCGATCAGAACAAGTGGTAATCTTGAAGGAGCAAGGTCTGGTGATACAGAGGGCGGGTTATACTTCCCAGGCAAGATCTTTTAACGTGACTTTAACTGGTTTTGAAGTGTGTGATGATGCGTCATCATGAAGCAAAATTACTTTGCCGTGTCTTCTAGAACATTCTGGTCGTTTCATGATCAGAGCTTGGTTCAAATTGATTATTTGTTGTCGATAGTGATCAGTTAATAAGGTTTCACCTGGTTTTGGAAGCTCATAATACCCCACACCTTCCTGATCCCACCAAACGCACAGCATTGTCTTCTTTCCGAAGCGATTTAGCCTTGCAGTCAATGTTGATGTTGACTGGATCAACCCATGATTTAGTGCGTTTGGAATTCTCAAAATAAATCCACCTTTTATTGCCTGTCACAATTCAATGCAAAAAAGACTTTTGTTCGTGCCGTTGAAGCAACATTTTACTGATGATTTTTTGGTTTTCCATTTGCCTTTCATTCAGTTGATGTGGCACCCATTTTCCTTCCTTTAAAATCTTTCCCTTTGCTTCTAAACGATCGGAAATTGTTTGCTGAGCAACCTTTAATCTTTCTGCAAGTTGTTTTTGAGATTGACAGGCATCGTCATCCAATGATGCTTGTAATTGTTGGTCTTCAAACTTTTTCGGTTGACCTGCACTTTTTTGTCTTTCATATCAAAATCATCACTTTTAAAGCGTTTAAACCAGCATTCATAAATATCTTGAGATGGAGCATGTTCACCATAAGCTTCCTGAAGTATACAATAACTTTTTCTTCAAAATAAGTAATGAATTAAAACTCCCCACAAATGCTTTTTTTTGGCACGGAATTTGACATTTTTAAGCATAAAAACATCTATGATGTTAACACCTTCAGCAAATTTGACATATGAAGTTTTGAAGTTTGCTGTCAATACAACAAAATAGCATACATATCAAATCGCATATATAGCAACAGATGTGTAACTCCATCTGTTGAAAAAAATTCGCATTATTAACCGGTACACCTGGTATTTTTCATTTGGAAATATACTTTTTATTTCACTTGCAATGTGGGTAATTGTGCTTTGAATAAGATGAGAAAGTGGAGGAAGTTACCCATTTTAAAATTGTATTTTATAGTATGTGATATATGCAAATTCCTCCTTAATCTGTATTAGTACCAAACAAATTAAGTGATGCTGTTCTAGACACAACCCTAATTGTCTCTTACTCTTATTCTAGGTAGCCCAACAATAGGACTTGCAAATCAAACCCTTTATAACATCTAATTTAGGCAATTAACTGGCTTTAGATTTTGCATTAGTCTGAGATTGTGCTTACCATTAAGTCTAACAAATGAGAAAAAGGAAAATGAGATATATTTCAATTATCACCCGTCATACTCACCTTTCAAAGATATTGCTCTTGGCTTCTAATGAGGGATGGTTTAAAAAACAACCATGTGAAACATATTTTGAAGGACTGTTATTGAGAGCATTGTTCACTACTCTTCTCTCTCTCCACTTTAGAGCTCATAGGATATTGAACTTTAAATATCTGCATTTCCATTTTTGCTATGACTCCTACAAAGCACAGATTTCAATCTGTACTCTGTCTTTAAAAATTATACAAAGGTCGGGCCAGTGTGGCTCAGTGGTTGAGTGTTGACCTATGAAACAGAAGGTCATAGTTAGATTCCCAATCAGGGCACATGTCTAGGTTGTGGGCTCGATCCCCATAGGGGGCATGCAGGAGACAGCCAATCAATGATTCTCATCATTGATATTTCTCTCTCTTTCCCTCTCCCCTTCCTCCCTGAAATAAAAAAAAAAAAGTATATATTTTAAAAAAGAATTATACAAAGAAGGTGAAGGGATTAGCTAAAGAACATATATGTAGAGCCCATGGACACAGACCATTGTGTGCTGAAGGCCAAGGAAGAGGGAGGCGGGTCCTGGGTGGAAGTTAGCTAAGTGGGGGGGGGGGTGGAGGAGGGGGGAGATTTGGGACATCTGCAATAGTATCAATGATAAAAAATTTAAAATAAAAAAAGTTGTTGTAAAAATAAATAATTAAAATTAAGGTAAAAATACTTATAATCTCATTTTTATGTGGGGGTTTCATAAACATTTGTAAATAACATATTTATGCCTATAACTATGTTTAAGTGAGTTACTAATCAACCAAAAAGAAAAATTGCTAGAAAATATATTAGGAATAAAATTCTACGTGAAATGCATTAGAATTTCTGTATGAAGAGATCAGAGTTAATGAATATGGTTTTGTTTCGTTTACTTTTCAGAGATGCATGCTAAAGAAATATCAACTAAATAGAATCAAACAGGCATTAAGGCAAGACCACATCAAGATCTGAAAATGTGAGAAGCTGCAAAGTAATGGTCAAACAAAAATGAACGGACAATGCTTAGGAAGCAAGGGCTAACAATGTCAAAGCAGGAGAATTTCCCTTTCAGTTCACACTTTAATTATTTCAGCACATATGATACAAACCTAAAAGATCTGTTCTGAAAAGAAAGAGTAATTACTTTTGTAACTTCAAGTGTACTTTATCAAGAGCAAAAACATCTCCCCAACACAACCAATCGCAAAGCTCCCATTTCATGAAAGTGGTTTGCCATTTCACTTGGTTTGCCATTTTACTTGAGTTTGCACTAGAGTAACACTGTAGTGCAAACTCAAGGAAAAAGGCTAGCATGTCAAGGAATGCTGAAGCACAATGCCAACTTCTGTTTTAATAGTGTGTTTATCAATTTGATTGCTGTCAAATTCCATTCATCTTTATCCTAAAAAACTAAAACTAAGAGTGTCAAGGAAAATTAATTCTCTTCAGCCAAGTTCTTGCCTGGAATTAGTGAAAACCCAGAATGTGGGTACATTAGAAAATCTGCCACCCTACCACTTTTAGGGAATTATTTGTAAGGGTTTCAAAGAAACTAAACTATCACTTAAATGCTGGACATATATGCTCAGCCATATATCATTTTGGTTGCTTAGAAACCATGAAGCATGGCCTGAATAAACAAAATTAGAGCAGCAGAAGGAAGAAACCCTTTGTTAAAAAGAGGTTCAGAGAAAAATGCCATGGCTATAAATATATATTTTAAAAATGAGACTGCAAAATAAATAAACATAATGCAAGGTTTAGGATGTCACATGTGAAGCTATCTTCTCAAGCAAAAGCACTTTAATTCTTTCTGCTCTTCAGTTACATACTTCATCTCAGTTGTAGTTCACCAAGGAAAAGGACAACTTTAATGCATGTACAAAATTTCCATAACCCCATGCATCAAAGTGTCAAAAAACCACCAAGAAAGAAAAGCTGACCTATATTTATGAACTCCAAAGGTCAATGTGAAATCAACTTTACATTATGCTCAGGAGGTATAAAAATTTAATTTCCACTCAATTCTGACTATTTAATAGCATGAATCAGAAAAAAGGCAACCCATCAACAACCCTGTACACTTAATAGGAAATTTCAAACCTGATTATGTTTAAAAATAACAAGAGAAGACCTACAAAGAATGCAGTGCCTCTAATCACATATAGAAAATATTTACTTAGATTGATTCTATGGGATATGCATCACAATTTACATTTGGTTATATCTAAGCAAAAGTGATCTTTAATAATTAAATGAATTTAAATTTTAATTGTTAATCTGAATTTAATTAATCAACTCCCTCTGAAATAAAACATAATGCAAAAGAATAAACTGCAAAAGCTTAAAGTAAGAATTTCTTAAGCAAGAATAGAATATCCTATTCTATTCATTTTTAACAGGAGGAGAGTAAAATGATATTTTTAAAATATTTTTATTGATTTCAGAGAGGAAGGGAGAGAAAGAGAGAGAGATAGAAGCATCAATGATGAGAGAGAATCACTGATTGGCTGCCTCCTGCATACCCCCTACTGGGGGTTGAGCCTGCAGCCCGGGCATGTGTCCTTGACTAGAATTGAACCTGGGACCTTTCAGTCTGCAGGCTGATTCTCTATCCACTGAGCCAAACCAGGTAGGGCCAGTAAAATGATTTTTAATGTTTCCAATAGTTACAGTTCCTGTAGCTGTTAGGAAAATTACTTTAGAAAACTGTAAGAAATCCTATTTAATATAAGAGTAATATGCAAATTTACTGTATCTCCGCTAAAACCACAAGCCACGCCAGCCAGCCAATCAGGAGCCAATATGCAAATAAACCCAACCAAGATGGCTGCAGCCACAGAGAGAGCAGGAGGGAGGCTTGGGTTTCCCCGGCAATGGAGGAAGCCAACCTTTCTGCCTGCCCTTGCCGACCCAGGCCTGCACTCCAGGCTACAAAGTTTCAATGACAGAAGATAAATAAATCCCAACAAAAATGGCGGCAGCCACGGAGCTGGAGAGAGCAGGAGGCTAGGGTTGCCCCCGGCGATGGAGGAAGCAAAACTTTCTGCACACCCTGGCCTGCCTTGGCCTCCGCTTAAGGATACAAAGTTTCAATTATAGAAGATACATAAATCCCAACAAAAATGGCTGCCGCCAAGGAGCGAGCAGAAGGCTTGGCTCCACTCCAGGTTACAAAGTTTCAATTGTGGAAGATAAATAAATCCCAGATACCAGGGCCTCTGCTTGGGTCGCCAGGGGGCGTGGCTGGCCTGCAAACCAACACAGGCTCCTTGCCCAGGCCATCCCATGTCCCAAGGGAACCCCCACCCTGATCTGGGACACCCTTCAGGGCAAACCAACTGGCCCCCACACATGCACCAGGCCTCTATCCTATCTAATCAAACAATACTATGCAAATTGACCATCACTCCAACACACAAGATGGCTGCCCCCATGTGGTCAAAGATGACTGACCCCATGTGGACTCAAGATGGCCAGCACAAGATGGCCAGCAGGGGAGGGCAGTTGGGAGGGACCAGGCCTGCAAGGGAGGGCAGTTGTGGGTGATCAGGCCAGCAGGGGAGGGCAGTTGGGAGGGACCAGGCCTGCAAGGGAGGGCAGTTGGGGGCGATCAAGCCTGCAGGGGAGGGCAGTTAGGGGTGACCAGGCCAGCAGAAGAGGGAAATTGGGGGCAACCGGGCCTGCAGGGAAGGGCAGTTGGGGGGTACCCAGGACTGCAGGGGAGAGCAGTTGGGGGAGAACCAGGCCTGCAGGGGAGGGCAGTTAGGGGCAAACAGGCTAGCAGGGGAGAAGTTAGGCATCAATCAGGCTGGCAGGGGAGTGGTTAGAGGGTGATCAGGCTGGCAGGCAGAAGCAGTTAGGGGCAGGCAGGAGATCGGTTGGGTGCCAGCAGTCCCAGATTGGAGAGGGTGCAGGCTGGGCTGAGGGACACCCCCCACCCCCCGTGCACGAATTTTGTGCACCGGGCCTCTGGTATGATATAAAGTTCAAAAATTCTTGGGCATAGTCAGTCTTAGAGGCTTTTATGGTTCATTTGTTTGTGAGCTAAAAATCCTGAGAGACTTACACAAATTGCAAATGGTGCTCATTTTCCTGGCTGTGTAGAGATTGAATGAAAAAAAGGAAAGGACTCACCACCCAAAAAGGGTGATGGCTCCTCCTGCATGTTCTAAAGGAACCTTGATGCCTCTTTGTATCCTATATAATAAAGAGGTAATAAGCAAATTGACCATCACTCCAACACACAAGATGGCCACCCCCTTATGGTCAAAGATGGCCACCCCCATGTGGACACAAAATGGCCACCACAAGATGGCCAGCAGGGGAGGGTAGTTGGGGGCGACCAGACCTGCAGAAGTGGGCACTTAGGGGTGACCGGGATGGCAGAGAAGGGCAGTTGGGGGCGACCAGGCCAGCAGGGGAGGGCAGTTAATATACAGAAACAAACACAGGGAAGCAGCCAAACTGTGGAGACAAAGAAACATGTTATAAATGAAGGAAGAGAAGAAATCTCCAGAAAAAAAATCTGAATGAAATGGAAGCAAACAAATTACTAGATACAGAGTTCAAAACAATACTTATAAGAATGCTCAAGGATCTTAATGAGAGCTTCAAGGGACTTAGTGAGACTTTCAAGGATCTTAGTGAGAATTTCAAAGACATGAAAAAAGACCAGTCAGAAATTAAGCATATACTAACTGAAATAATTAATTTACAGAGATCAACAGTAGAGGATTCTGAGAATCAAATCAACAATTTGGAATATGAGGAAACGAAAAACACCCAATCAGAAGAGCAAAAAAATAAATAATCCAAAAATATGAAGATAGTATAAGGAGTCTCTGGGACAACTTTAAGGGTACCAACATTCCCATCATTTCAGAAGGAGAAGAGAGAGCAAGCAAGATATTGAAAACCTATTTGAAGAAATAATGACAGAAAACTTCCCTTATCTGGTAAAAGAAACAGAATTACAAATCCAGGAAGTGCAAAGAGGAACCCAAAGAGTTCCAAGCCTAGACATACCATAATTAAATTGCCAAGGGTTAAAGACAAAAAGAGAATCTTAAAAGCAGCAAGAGAAAAGTTAGTTACCTACAAGGGAGCGCCTACACAATTGTCAGCTGATTTCTCACCAGAAACTTTGCAGGCGAGAAGGGAGTGGCAAGATATATTCAAAATGATGAATAGCAAGGACCTACAACCTAGATTACTCACCCAGCAAAGCTATCATTTAGAATTGAAGATCAGATAAAGAGCTTCACAGATAAGAAAAAGCTAAAGGAGTTCATCATCACCAAACCAGTATTACATGAAGTGTTGGGGGGGAGGAGGGGAAGAGGAGAAGAAGGGAGGAGGGAGGTGGGAGGAGGGGGGGAGGAGGAGCAGGAGGAGGAGGAGGAGGAGGAGGGGAGGGGGAGGAGGGGAAGAAGAAACATGAATAAAATGGCAATGAATACCTATCTATTGAAAATTGAATCTAAAAATCAAAATAAACGAACAAGGATCTACTGAACAAAATAAATTGATAAATAAAATAGAACCAGGGGCGTGGAAACATGAAATAGACTGATGAATCTCAAGGGGGAGGTGAGGGTGGGAGAGAAGAGATTAACCAAAAAACTTATATGCATATATGCATTGCCTATGCACACAGACAATAGGGTGGTGGAGGCCTGGGGTGGGGAAGGAACTGGGTAGAGGGGTGGAATTGGGGGTGGGGGGGAGGACATCTGTAATACTCTCAAAAATAAAGATTTAATTGAAAAAAAAAATAATGTTGTCTCTGCACAACCTGATTTCCACTTAACATTCCTTGATCCTTTCTTAGAACACGATGAACAGTGAAATTTCTAAGAAAAATGGACTATTTCTTATTCTCCTATATTCAAACTAATTCTAGGGCTAGAGAAGTTATATGTAGGGTCCAATCTGACTTTTTAAGGTACATGAAAGGCATATTAAACAGTACCTAGCATACAGTAAACTCAATAACAGGAACTGCTATCTTCTTCCTTATCCTGCAAACAACCTCCCAAACACAGAAGTCATGAGGGCTTTCATACCTCATTTCGAATGACATTTATCACCATTCTACTTCAGTTAACCATTCCCAAGGCCTTCAGGACCCCAAACAACCCACTTCAGAAAATCTTAAACTCACTACCACATACTCTGACCACAATCTACTTCACTTCCATAGTCTGTACTCCTTTTGTTTATTACTACTATTCTTTTCTGTGTACAAGAAGATTTTCAATACTTTTTTAAATGATCATATAGTAAAATCTACAGTTCTATTAATTTGAACACATACATATATCACTGTAACCACTGTGACAATCAGGATATAGAACTATTTCATAACCCCAGAAAACTCCTTCTGTTATCCCTTTGTAGTCATTTACACTCCCCCAACCCCAACTTCTGTTCCATCACCACAGTTTTATCAAGAAAGTTACATAAATGGAATCATATGGTATGTAATTTTTTTTAGACTGGTTTTTTTCATTCAACATGATGCCTTTGAAATTGATCTAAACTGTTGCATAGATCAATAGTTTGTCTCCTTGTTGTTGCTTAGTAGTATTCCTTTGCATGTATGTACTAAGGACTAAGTTTAAAGGACATCTGACTTCTCCATTGGGACAACTAGGAAGAGAGGTGCTATAAACATTTGTGTACAAGTTTTTGTGTGAAGAACATTGGTATCTCTATGTGGTTTAAATTTGCACTTCTTTAGTGACATCAAACATCTTTTTTTGTGTGCTTATTTGTCATCCATGTATCTTTTTTGGTGATGTGTCTGTTCAAGTCTTTTGACCATTTTTTAATTGAATTGTTTGTTTTCTCACTGTTGAGTTTAGAGACTTCTTTATCAATTCTGGATTCAAGTGTCCTTCATTGGCAATACAATTATTTACAAACTAGTGCCCCGGTGCACGGATTCATGCACATTGAAAGGAAATTAATTAGAAGGTGGCAGCGGGGCTGGACACACCCTGGAGTCAACTTCCTGCAGTCCCTCCCAGGCCGGTTGCACCTGGGGTGGCGCCACAGCTCAAAGGTCGTCTGCAGAGTGAGCAATAGTCCCTCCAGCAGGTGGGGTCCCTCGGCCTGGCCTGAAGAGATCGGGCCGAAACTAGCTCTTCAACATCCCCTGAGGGGTCCCAGATTGCAAGAGGGTGGTTCTCGGGTAATGCACCCTGGAATTGGGCTCCCTCCTCTCTGGTTTCAGGGAGCATCACCAGAGAACTGCAGCTGCCAAGTCACTGCAGCTCAGCAGCTCCTGCATTGAGTGTCTGCCCCCCTAGTGGTCATTGCATGTCATAGCTACCACTTGGACAGTTGTATAGTCACTTAGCCTTTTATATACATAGATATTCCTCCCAGTCTGTAGCTTGTCTTTTCAATCTCTTACAATTGAAACAATTCTTGCTTTTCTTCCCCAGTTCCTCTTAAGTCATCATTACCTTCTTTGTAGTCTTAAGTCCTTACCCAAGCAGTAAATTCCTATTACCCATTATTTGGACTATTGTCACCAATCCCCAACTCTCTTGCAACCTTGTCATCTGTTCCATAGGCCCTGCAAACAAACAAACCCCAAACCTTGGATCAGTCCCAAAATCTGCTCCTAATCTAAACCACCAAATTCTGTTGGAAAGATTTATATAATGGGATGCATTAGGGCCACTTCAAGCCAACTAGCCCCCCCTTCAACTTTCCCTATGTGCTGGTTCTTACCATTAGCATATAAATACACTAAAATCTATTCCCATTATACATGCTGAAAAACAAACAAAAAACCCTTTGTCTCTCCCTTTCTCTTTCAGGGTTCTCAAGATGACCTTAGGTTGATTTTTTTCTGATGCACCACTGAAAGCACAACTCATGCCCTGTTGGTGTGACTCAGTGATTGAGCATCAACCTATGAACCAGGATTCCCAGTCAGGGCACATGCCCAGGTTACAGGCTTGATTCCCAGTGGGGGCTTTTGCAGGAGGCAGCAAATAGGTGATTCTCTCTTATCATTGATGTTTCTCTTTCTCTCCCTCTCCCTACCTCTCTGAAATAAAAATATTTTTTTATAAAAGCACGACCCATGAAAAAAAGGTGGATAAATTGGATAGCGTTAAAATTAAAAAACGAGAAGATAAGCACAGACTGGGAAAAATATTTCCAAACAACCTATCTGATAAAGTTATCCAAAATACAAAAAGAACTCTTTAAGAAATTAACAGTAAGAACAAAAAGCAATCCAAATGCTTTTTAACAGACATCTCTGTTGAAGAAGATGTACAGATGGCAAATAAGCATGTGGAAAGATGTTTCCTATCATATGCACCAGGGAAATGCAAATTAAACAAGATATCATTACACAGCTATTAAAATGGTCCAAATCCAGAACATTAAAAACAACAAATGCTGGTGAGGATGTAGAGCAACAGGAATTCTCATTCATTGCTTGTGGAATCCAAATGGCACAGCCACTTGGAAGACAGTTTGGTGATTTCTTACAAAACTAAACATACTCGTACCATGTAATCCAAGCAATCATGCTCCTTGGTATTTACTTGACGAAGCTGAAAACTTATGCCCACACACACACAAAAACTTGCACACAAATGTATAAACTTAATAGAAGCTTTATTCAAAATTGCCGAAACATGAAAGCAACCAAAATGTCCTTCAGTAGATAAGTGGATAAAATGCAGTACATCCAAACAATGGAATATTGAGTTCTAAAAAGAAAAGCTCATCAAGGCATGGAAAGACACAGAGAAACCTTAAATACATATTAGCAAGTGAAAAAAGCCAATCTGAAAAGGCTATATACTGCATGACTCCAACTATGTAACATTACGAAAAAGGCAAAACTATGGACACAGTAAAAAGATCCATGGTTGCCAGGGACAGGACGATGAATAGGTGGAAAACAGAGGATTTTTTTTAGGGCCATGAAACTACTCTGTATGATACTATTAACAGTAGCTATGTATCATATACACTTTTCTAAACCTACATAATATATAATACCAAAAGTTATCCCTAAAGACTTTGAGTGATAATGACATGTATGTAGGCCCATCAATTATAACATATATATGTAGGCCCATCAATTATAACAAATGTACCATTCTGGTGAGGGATGTTGATAATGGAACAGGCAGTGCATGTGTAGTGTGTGTGTGTGGGGGGGGGGGGATGGGGGGGGGAGGTGATATGGCAAATCTCTGTACCTTCCTCTCAATTGTGCTGCAGTACCTAAAACTGCTCTAAAAAATAAAGTCTATTAAAAAGAAAGATTCTTAAATATATATTCTTGTTTGATTTAGCTTAAGAGTTGCACAAAGTAGTAACATCAGAGTAAGTAAAGTCTATGTGAGGATTAACAACTCAAAACAACCACCACCTGTAAGCTGAGCAATTAATTGATTACTGAGGGTCAGATACTGTGTGGCCAGTTGCTTTACCTTGCTTTGTGGAAGAAGGAGCTTTTGAGGAAGTAGAGATAAGGAAACTGCGATTAAGTAACTTGTATTAAGTCATACAACTAATAAGGGATAGAAGTAAACATACTCTCCAGAAAGCAAATATGGACGGAAAGAAATAATAATATTGAGAAGTGATTTCCTTAAAGCATTCAAACATTAGCCAGAAGTGAAATTCCTCAATGTGAAAAACTGGTTTGGTAACACTGGTAAAGAGGTAACCTTCTATCGGTCAGTACCATGCTTAACTTGGAAGCTTTGATTTTGTCAGTCTAGCAATAAATATGAAGTCCTACTATTGTAGTTATTTTCCCTGAGGAGTCAAAGATTTGTAAATGTAACCTGCCTTATTAATTTAGTCTTAACGCTATGATATAGTTTGAAAATTAAACTCAAGTTCAACACAGTTCATTACTACATAATACTTTTATAAAATTTATCTTTATTGTTGAAAGTATTACAGTGGTCCTTCCTTTTTCACCACTGACTCCCTCCATCCCACACCCAATTCTTTTTAGAAAATAAAACAGTTGTATCTATCAAAGTGAATGTTTTAACTATAACATAAATACCAGAAATAAATGTTAATGCTTGTAAGTTATTCAATTCTCCTTTTTTTAGTCTAGGACAACTTTTTAAAATGTCTACTACGGTGGTTTTGAGAACATTCTTTAGAACTGATAATTTTTCATATACTTGACATCCATATTTGGGGAGAAGACCCATTATCATCAGCTTCTGACACAGAATATTTTTTTTCTTCTGGTTTTATTAGTATCAATTTTGAAATCACATTGGAAAAATTATCTTGTTTATTTTTAATTATTTAGGTCAAAAATCTTTAAAAAGACAGCATCTTTTTTTATAAGACAACTCCACAGACACCAGATGTGCTCCCTCTGCTGGCTTTGCAGTTTTCCTTTCTATTTCTTTCTTTTTTCCTCCTCCCTTTGCACAGGTTCAGGGGCCTCTCTCCTGAATTCAACCTCTCACCCCGCTCTCCAGCTTCCAGGGCTGACCTCCAAGGTCAACTGGTCCGGAAACCGACCCCTCCAAGGTCTGTGTTCACATGGAACACTGTTTAAAACCCCAAGAGCCCAGGCGGCGTCACTCAGTGGTTGAGCGTCCACTTATGAACCAGTTCGATTCCCGGTCAGGGCACATGCCCAGGTTGTGGGCTCGATCCCCAGTTTGAAGCATACAGGATGCAGCTGATCAATGGTTCTCTCTCATCATTGACGTTTCTATCTCTTTCTCTCTCTCTCTCCCTTCCTCTAGGAAATCAATAAAAATATAATTTTTAAAAAAAACACACAATAGGAGAAATTTGGAGAAGGCAGTGGCTTCATGCACAGACATAGCCTATGTTCCATATGGGCCCAAAACTCCCAAATGGATCTTTTATCAAATTATGGTCCAAACATGGCAAGCAGACCAGGGAACCCAGGAGGGGTCCTTGGAAGAGGTGAGAGTAGCGAGAAAGACCCCCAAATACATCCCCACCCCTCACACCTTTGCTTAAAGGGGATCCAAGAGCTTAACAATGGCAGACAAACCTGGTCACAGCTTTTTGTTGTTGTTAATCCTCACACACGGTATTTTTTCCAATTGATTTTTAGAGAGAGTGAAAGGGAAGGAAGGGGGAGAGGGAGGGAGAAGTAGAGAGAGAGGGAGATGGGGGGAGGGAGAGAGAGAGAGAGAGAGATCCAGTTTTTTTCCTTTTAGATGTTGCTTATACTTGGAAGTGGAATACAAAATACTGTTCCTTTTTCTTCTGCTAGAGAAGGGCCAACACATTAAAATGTATTGGGTGGCCTTTCATCAAAGCAGATTTAGTAAGGGTCTATAACACCAATCTCAATGGACTTCCCCTTTCTTTTGATGGATTATTTTCTTGTATTTTAAACATCTCCATTTTCACATATGGGCTGGGGTGGGAGTGGAGAAAATAAAAGCTTCATACAAAGAGAAAGGGGAGGGACTAAATGTTCACTAAACAAAACATTTTTAAAATGCAGTTTAGCACATCTGAGTTCATACAAAACCTTCAAATCTATTTTAACAAGTTGCGGAAACCACTATTCAGTGAAAAGGCCAACTCTATTAATGCTTTAATACAAAGCACAATATTTAAAAAATCAATGCACAATATTCTTTCATTAGAAGTTATATATATTTTTAATCCTAGAATTTTAAGTCATTTGCAAAATAAAATTTATTTTGAAACAGTATCTAGAAGTAGGGTATTTTTAAAAAGCTTTAACTCAGTTTGCTTAAATATCTAAAAGCTATTAATTTTAATTGTTTTGCTAAGTGCCATTAGATTAATGTCATGAGAGCTGTTACAGAGATGTCCTGTGATTGACTGACTGAGCCATCCATAAAAGGTTTCTAGGGAGAACATGAAAATCTACCTGTTTCTTGACTATCAGTAAAATACAAAATGAAAGGACTTTCAACTCAAGGCACAGTTGCTAATTGTAAATGAGTACAGTATATTACTATAGAAAACTAACTCTGATTGGCATGTAAAACAAAGAATAGAGAAATGTGAGTAAATGGAAGGGTAAATACTCCTTTCAGAGTGAGCTGAATTACTGCTTTATACTACTGCCTGTCACACCCATGCTGATCTAATTGCCTGGTTAAAGCAAACTTGCATACCATTCCTGTGAGCTCCCCTACAAAGGCTAAACTTGGTCTCACAATGAGGTGAGAAGGGGCATACTGCAGTAAGTACAAGATCCATTAACTAGATCAAACAAGCAACTGGTTCAATGACATCCACTCCAGCTTGAAAAGCATTTCAACCTGATTTACGCAGAGAAAGGAAAAATTTCAATCTTAAAAAACAAACAAAAAAACATAACAATAAAGCTTAGCAGAATTGGACTGATATTTGCTATCCTGAATTCTGTCCCTTTCTCATTATAGAGTTTACTAGGGACTTGGTGCATGAAATTCATGCACAGCGGGGTGTGTCCCTCAGCCCAGCCTGCACCCTCTCTAATCTGGGACCACTCGAAGGATGTCTGACAGCAGTCTCCCAACTGCTTGCCTGCCTGCCTTCCTGATTGCCCCTAACTGCTTCTGCCTGCCAGTCTGATAACCCCCTAACCACTCCCCTGCCAGCCTGATTGATGCCCAACTGACCTCCACTGCCAGCCTGTTTGCCCCTAACTGCCCTCCCCTGCAGGCCCGGTCACCCATAACTGCCCTCCCCTGCAGGGCCTGGTCCCTCCCAACTGCCCTCCCCTGCCGGCCATCTTGTGTCCACATGGGGGCAGGATCTTTGACCACGTGGGGGCAGCCATCTTGTGTGTTGGAGTGATGGTCAATCCGCATGTTACTCTTTTATTAGATAGGATAGAGGCCTGGTGCACGAGTGGGGGCCAGCTGGTTTGCCCTGAAGGGTGTCCCGGATCAGGGTGGGGGTTCCCCTTGGGATGTGGGATGGCCTGAGTGAGGGACCTGTGGTGGTTTGCACGCCGGCCATGCCCCCTGACGACCCAAGCAGAGGCCCTGGTATCTGGGATTTATTTATTTTTTATAATTGAAACTTTGTAGCCTTGAGCGGAGCCAAGCCTTCTGCTCACTCCATGGCAGCAGCCATTTCTGTTGGGATTTACATATCTTCTATAATTGAAACTTTGTAGCCTTGAGTGGAGGCCTGGGCCATCCAGGGTGTGTGGAAAGCTTGGCTTCCTCCATTGCTGGGGGAAACCCAAGCCTCCTGCTCGCTCTGTGGCCGCAGCCATCTTGGTTGGGTTAATTTTCATACTCACTCCTGATTGGCTTGTGGGCGAAGCAGAATGATGGTTAATTTGCACATTACTCTTTTAATAGATAGGATTATTAGATAGGGAGTTTAGTTTCTATAAAGAGAAACTACTAGTAAAGCCAAGCCAAGTAAGTCCCTTCCTATCTTCTCATATTAGATCTAAATAAATTATTTCAAACTTAGATCTCAGGAATATACTCTTGGATATAAGGGGTTACTTGCAGCCACTTTGGCTAAAGTTGTTTAAATTTTTCAGCTACCAGGCTTCCATATCTTTTCAATAAGCTTCTTATTAGCTTTCTACCAAAGGATATGTTTTTGCCAACAAAGTAACTATAACCTACTAGCCTTTGTATTAGAATTTTGGGCAGATAACCAAGATTTATGGTCTTATACAGAGTAGCAACATGAGCTCTGCACAGTATATTCAGTCACAAAACCAATTCTGATTTTTACTTCCTAGATCCTGGATTTGAATAGATAATAAATTCAGAACACATCTTTTAAATCAATCAAATGCTGATTATAAGCAAAGATGTTTGCTAGGTTGTAGATAAAGTAAGACATGTCTCTGACTTTGGAGGTACTCTTGAGCTGAAGTAAGTCAGAGATACCTTTGGGCTTTGCTTGGTCTCCATTCTTCTCCAGTTATTAGATAAGCAACTTCTCTCAGTTGCCCTTAATTCTAGCTTTTAAAAGAGATGCAGACCAAAGAAATTATATGAATACTAGAGGCCTGGTGCACGAAATTCGTGCACTGGGGGTGGAGTGGTTCCCCTCACCCTGGCCTGTGCCCTCTGGCAGTCCAGGATCCCTCACTCCTTACCACCCCCCTGCTCGCTGCTTCTTACCACTCAGCTCACTTAGCACTGAGAGGCTCCCACTACCACCACTGGGCTCGCCAGCTGTGAGCCCAGCTTCAGGCCGAGCAGCACTCCCCCTGTGGGAGCGCACTGACCACCAGGGGGCAGCTCCTGCATTGAGCGTCTGCCCCCTGGTGGTCAGTGTGCATCATGGCGACCGGTCATTCCGCCTTAATGGTTGCTTAGGCTTTTATTATATAGATATGCATAACCCATGGACACAGACAATAGTGTGGTGAAGGCTTGGGCCGGGGAGAGGGGGCGACCAGAAGGGTCCAATTAGGAAAAAGAGGTATATCTGTAATACTTTCAACAATAAAGATAATTTTTAATTAATAAATAAATATTGAGTTTTTCAATCAATGAAAACACAAAAAAATGAGAGATGCAGATATTCATCAAACACCTTTTGAAAACAAGCAAACATCTGCCTTCCCCAGTAGTTTCTTAGTACATTTTAAAGGAAGGAGGTGCTCAGAGGTGGGTAATGAGGTTCATGCTTCTCTATAACTTGCTCTATCACTTATGGCCCTTCCTACCATTCCTCCATGACCACTGAGCAGAGCCCAAATGTTATTTCAGATACAATTTAACCATCTCAGACTTCACAAGTATGTTCTCCACAGGGTTATTTCTATTAGTGAAACTTTAAAACAGTCTATAATGAAAAAAAAATGACTGAAGTATAATCATAAAGCAAGAATTATTATAATTATACTAGTGACCCGGTGCATGGATTTGTGCACATTGAAAGGAAATTAATTAAAAGGTGGCCGGCAGAGTGGGACAGAGCGAGATGGGCCAGACATGCCTTAGAGCCAACCTCCTGTGGTCCCGCCCCAGCATCTGTGGAGAGAGTGGGGTCCCTCCAGTAGGTGGGGTCCCTTGGCCTGGCCTACAGAGATCAGGCTGAAACCAGCTCTCCAACATCCCCTAAGAGGTCTCGGAGTGCGAGTGGGCACTCTGCAAAGTTGCTGTCATACAGGGTGTGGAACGCAAATGCAAGTGTGCAGTAAACCAGGTTCAGGGCTGACAGTGCCCCAGCAAGAACATAACTCACAGCCAAAGGTGGAATTGCACGGCCCCGCGAGGAATTGGGCTCCCTGCTCTCTGGTTCTGGGGTGCGTCACCTGAGAACCACCACTGCCAAGTCACTGCAGCTTGGCAGCTCCTGCATTGAGTGTCTGCCCCCTGGTGGTCAGTGAGCGTCAGAGCGACTGGTCAGATGGTCAGACACTTAGAATATTAGCCTTTTATATATATAGACTAGAGACCCGGTGCATGAAATTCGTGCACGGGGGGGGGGGTCCCCCTCAGCCCAGCCTGCACCCTCTCCAATCTGGGACCACTCAAGGGATGTCTGACTGCCCTCTCACAATCCAGGACTGCTGGCTCCCAACTGCTCGCCTGCCTGCCTTCCTGATTACCCCTAACCGCTTCTGCCTGCCAGCCTGATCACCCCTAACTACTGCCCTGCCAGCCTGATTGATGCCTAACTGCTCCCCTGCCAGCCTGTTTGTCCCGAACTGCCCTCCCCTGCAGGCCTGATGACCCCTAACTGCCCTCCCCTGCAGGCCTGATCCCCCCCAACTGCCCTTCCCTGCAGGCTTGATCCCTCCCAACTGCCCTCCCCTGCTGGCCTGATCGCCCACAACTGCCCTCCCTTGCAGGCCTGGTCCCTTCCAACTGCCCTCCCCTGCTGGCCATCTTGTGGTGGCCATCTTGTGTCCACATGGGGGCAGGATCTTTGAACACATGGGGGCAGCCATCTTGTGTGTTGGAGTGATGGTCAATCTGCACATTACTCTTTTATTAGATAGGATAGAGGCCTGGTGCACGGGTGGGGTCCAGCTGGTTTGCCCTGAAGGGTGTCCCGGATCAGGGTGGGGGTTCTCTTGGGGTGTGGGGCGGCCTGGGCAAGGGGCCTGTGGTGGTTTGCAGGCTGGGCACGCTCCCTGGCGACCCAAGTGGAGGCCCTGGTATCTGGGATTTATTTATCTTCCACAACTGAAACTTTGTAGCCTTGAGCAGAGCCAAGCCTTCTGCTCACTCCTTGGCGGCAGCCATTTCTGTTAGGATTTATTTATCTCCTATAATTGAAACTTTGTAGACTTAAGCGGAGGCCAAGGCAGCCCAGGGTGTGCGGAAAGCTTGGTTTCCTCCGTTGCCGGGGAAACCCAAGCCTCCCTCCTGCTCTCTCTGTGGCTGCAGCCATCTTGGTTGGGTTTATTTGCATATTCGCTCCTGATTGGCTGGTGGGCATGGCTTGTGAGTGTAGCAGAGATACGGTCAATTTGCATATTACTTTTTTATTAGCTAGGATTGATTATATTACCATATGATCTATAACAGTTATTAGCATTATCATAATTACATGGATAAATGCTCATGATATATTACGTCAAAAAAATGCAGGATACAAAACCAAGTAGGATTTCAATTATGTAAAATATTCATGTATAACAAGGAAGATACATTAAAATGTATTAAATTGCCTAGGTAAAAATTCTATTGGGCAATTAAGTGTTATCTCAATTAACCAACAAACTTTTGTAGTAGTATAATTAACTTTGTTTACAGCTGGAGAAACTGAGGCTCATGGAAGTTCAGAAATTTGCTCAGAGTCTCAGAGCTAGAAAGTGGCAATTAGGATACAAGTCTATTGAACTCCAAAGTCTCAGTACTTTCCTCCATTCAGGAAGGAAAAATTCAAAACTGAGATAGCTTGAATTTAAGGACAGGATTGAATATCCTAAGGGGAGTTTATCCTTTCCAGAAGAGCAAGATAAGAAAAAAAAATAGGGCTGAGCATAGTGGAGTCACTAGAAAGAATTTGTGCAGGTTTGACGCATAAAACACGGAAGTAGAAAAGGGTAGTTATGGAAAATGAACATGAAACTGTATTAAGTACTAAGTGGTGAATGAAAGTTATAGTGATGTCCAAGTATACGATTACAGAGTAACTATGTGTTGTTTTAAGGGAAAAGACAGGGCACAAACAAGGAAGAAACAAACAGGGAATAGCCCAAGGATGGAGAGAAAACAAAAACTGTTATGCAGTGAAAAAAGCAGCACTTTGGTTATAAAATGATCTGGGCTCTATCCTGGTTATATAACCTTGAGGAAGACAGCTTTCTCCTTTGGTTGTTTCCTTAAGCTTTCACATTGTTATTTAAATGGTTATTTTTACCTTATTTCAGATCCCAGGAGAACCTCAGCGAGTTTTACCCCAATTATTGCTCTTCATCCTTTATGTTATAGTTGCTATCCTTTTTGATTCAACATGTTCTAAACTCTAGAACACAATGCAATTGCTATGTTTTCATAGTAAATATTCATTTAAATTAAGTAAAAATAACTTCATTTCATCCCTTGTTGATCATTTCCTTTACCAGCATTTTTGACTGGCATTTCCCCCCCTTTTGCTGAAAGTTTTTTTGTTTGTTTGTTTTAGTGGTAGATTTGATGATGACAAGACTGCCTTGGTTTTTGTTTTCATGAAAATAACGTTTCACTTTTATTTTTGAAGGATCTTTTCCTGGTGTTTTAATTAATTTGACAATTATTTTCCTACTGCCTCTTTACTTTTTTATTTTTTATATATTTTTATTGATTTCAGAGAGGAAAGGAGGAGAGAGGGATAGAAACATTGATGAGAGAGAATCATTGATCAGCTGCCTCCTGCCCGCCACACACTGGGGATGTAGCCAGCAACCCAGGCATGTGCCCACGCCAGGAATTGAACCATGACCTCCTGGTTCATAGGTCAACAACGCTCAACCACTAAGCCACACCCGGGCAGGCCCTACTGCCTTTTAAAAAAATTTCATCTCATTGCCTTCTGGATTTCATTGCTCCTATTGAACGCAACCGTTTGGTTTCACTATTGCTTCTTTCAATAAAATGTGTCATTATCTCTGAATACTTTAGTTTCCAGCAGTTTTACTATGGTTGTTCCCCATTTCTCTGTGCTGCCACAAAGTCCATTTTACTATAATAAGCACTGGTATGGATTTCTCAGTATTTAATTCACCTTCCCTCAACCCCCTTCTTCTCTGATAACCACCATTCTGTTGTTAATATCTATGTGTTTTTGTTATTTTGTTAATTCATTTGTTACTTTTTTGTTTTATTCATTCATAAAGATATATGTACCCCTATCTTCATTGCATTATTACTTAGAATAGCCAAGACATGGAAACAACCTAAGTGTCCACTGACAGATAAATAAATAAAGAAGATGTGGTACATCTACAATGGAATACTACTCACCCATAAGAAGATGAAATATTGGCATTTATGACAACATGGAGGGACCTTGAAAGTATATTATATACTAAGTGAATCAAGTCAGATGGAAAAGGACAAGAAATGTATGATTTCAACACACACAATATAAAAGAGAAAGATAAAATCTTGAAGACAGCAAAAGAAATAAAGTACTGCTGAAAATCCAGATAAAAACTACAGAAGTCCTTCATATTTGACACTATGAAAACCAGAAGCAAATGGAGTAACATGCTTAAAGTGCTGAAGAGAAAAAAAAGTCAACCCATAATTCTATACCCAGGAAAAATATTTTTTTTCATTTTTATAAATAAAGCCATAATAAATTTCCTCATACCAAAATCTCAATAAGTATCTCTGATATTTTTTCTTCAAAATATATTAACTTAGAAAAATCCTATATAATAAAAGCCTAATATGCTAAGTGTCCGGTCAGCAGTTCAACCAATCAAAGCATAATATGCTAATGATATGCTAAGGCCGCTCAACTGCTCGCTATGAAGTGTACTGACCACCAGGGGGTAGACAGTCGTCTGGTCGATCAGTTGCTATGTCGTGCACTGACCACCACGGGGCAGATGCTCCAACTGGTAGATTAGCTTGCTGCTGGGGTCTGGCCGATCGGGACTGAGCAAGATGGGCCGGACATGCCCTGGAGCCCTTCCACGGTCCCTTCCTGGCTGGCCAACCTTGTGTGTCCCTCCCTGGTCCCAATCATGCACCAGTGGGGTCCTCTGGCCTGGCCTGTGCCCTCTCACAATACGAGACCCCTCAGGGGATGTCAGAGAGCCAGTTTCAGCACAATCCCACAGGCCAGACTGAGGAACCCCATTGTTGCACAAATTCATGCACTGGGCTTCCCTCTAGTTAATAGATAAATGGCTAGAATATATTTTAGAAATGATTTTGATATCCACTGCTTCTTGGTATAATATATTCTTCTCAAGGTGATATATAAGTGTAAATTCTTATAACTATAGTTTACATCATTACAAAATCAAACCTACCAATTTAATAGTAATTAATGTTTCTTTAACATGAATAATATTGAATGCTTTCTTCTTATATTTTTTGGGCATTTGCATGTTTTTACAAGTTTAATGTTTATGTTACTAACCAGGTTTTTTGTTAAACATTTGTCTTATTGAATTAAAGGAGACCTTACTATATATTAACATGAATAAGCCCATGATACATATGTTGCTAATATTTCTTTCCCATTTGACATTTACTCTTCAAGTGCTTTTATGTTTCTCTACAAGCCTTTTAAGAATGTTTACGTTGTCAAATTCTTCAGTCTTTTTCTTATTGGTACCCCCCCTCCCCTTTGGTATTAAATTTAGAATGGTCTTTTTCCTCCCAAAGGTTGGAATAGTCACTTATATTTTCCTCTACATTTTGAAAATTTGAGGTATAATTGACATATAACACTATATTAGTTTCACATGCACCATTGGATATTTATACATATTATAAAATCACAAATCTAACATTCACCATCTTAGTTACAAAAATTCTTTTTCTAGTGATGAGGGCTTTTAAAATATACTCCCTTAGCAACTTTCAAATATACAATACTAGAGGCCCGATGCAAGAAATTCGAGCAAGAGTAGGCTTTCCTTCCCCAGGCTGCAGGCACCAGCTTTCCTCTGGCACCGGGGACTTGGGCTTCCCTCTGGCCACTGGCAGGAACCCAGGACCTGGGCTTCTCTCGCAGCCCTGGCTTCGTCCCGAAGGTCGTCCAGAAGGACATCTGGTCTAATTAGCATATCCTGCTTTTATTATTATAGATAGTACAGTCACCATGCTATACGTTATAGCTCCATGCCTTATTTATTTTACTAGAGGCCCGTTGCACAAAGAGATACGTGCAATAGGCGTTCCTTCCTTTGGCTTCCAGCACGGGTTTTCCTCTGGCACCTGAGACCCAGACCTTCGCTTTGGCCGTAGTCTGCTACCTTTGCTGCAGACTCTGGCCAGAGTCTACCTTCTTCGTCTCTGCTGCAGGCTCCAGCCAGAGTCTTCTGCCTTTGTCTTTGCTGCAGACTCTGGCTGGAGTCTGCCATCTTCGTCTTTGCTGCAGACTCTGGCCAGAGTGCCACTCCTATAGATCCCTTCACCCCTCTGCCCTCCTTCTCATAGCAGGCATCCTGCCCTACCTGGCCACTCTGTGCCTGGAGCAGCTGGGCGGCCGACAGCTTTCTCCTTCTAATTTGCATATTCCCTCCTGATTGGCTGGTGGGCATAGCAGAGTGATCGTTAATTTGCATGTTCCTCTTTTATTAGTGTAGATGACTGGAAGTTTGTAACTTTTTTGACCTTCCTTCCCTCATTTTGCCCACCTCCTCCCACCTCTGGCAACTACCAATCAGTTCTCTGTATCTATAAGCTTATTTTTTAACTAGAGGCCCAATGCATGAAATTCATGCATGGGTAGGGTTCCTAGGCCTGACTGGTGTTCAGCGCCGATGTGTGGGGCAATTGGTGGGCAACTGGAGGCCCCCACTTGCACCTGCCTTGGCTGGCCTGGCGCCGCACGCTCGCCAGCCCCGCTGCCAGTCACCTCTTACTGAGGGAGGCGATTGGGGGGTGGCGCCAGCCCCCTCGCCGGCTGGTCCTGCCCCCCGCTTGCCAGCTGCCTCCCCCTCCCCCGGTGCCAGTTGGGGCAACCAGCAGGGCAATCGGGGGGCCTCCGCTAGCATCTGCCTTGCCTAGCCTGGGGCCTGTGGGCAGCTCCTGCGTTGAGCATCTGCCCCTGGTCAGTGCGTGTCATAGCGACCAGTCATTCTGCCTTTCAGTCAATTTGCATATTAGGCTTTTATTATATAGGATTATATAGGAAGATTCCACATGTCAGTGAGATCATACAGTATCTTTTTCTGTCTGAGTTCGCTCACTTAACATAATACCCTCAAGGTCCATCCATGTTGTCCCAAATGACATTCCATTTGGTTTTTAAGCTGAATAATATTCCTCTGTGTGTAATTTCTTCATCCACTGATGGACACACGTTGTTCTCACATCTTGACTGTTAAAAATAATTAGAGGCCCAGTGCATGGATTCACACCAGCCCTCGCACCAGTGCATGATCGGGGTGGGGAGGGACCACAGGAGGGCTCTAGGGTGTGTCCGGCTCATCTCGCCCAGTCCCAATTGGCTGGACTCCAGCAGCAAGCTAACCTACCGAATGGTTGAATGAACATATGGACACAGCATATTAGGCTTTTATTATATAGGATACTGCAATGAACATGAAGGTCCACACACCTTATATGTAAAATATATTTTAAGTAAATATTATAAAATACATTATTTTAAATATTTTAAAAATTAAGGATGAATAAAAACCTCAGATACATACAAACATAATAAAAGGTGAAAGAATTTCTTGTCAGCAGACCTATATAACAAGAAATATTAAAGCAAGAAAAAATTGATACCAGATAGAAATGTAGATCTACACATAGAAATAAAGAACATTAAATATAGAATAACTTAAGGTAAATATAAACTTAATGTCTTCCTTATATGTATTTGCTCTAATATGTGACTGCTTAAACAAAAATAACAGCAATGTATTATGTGATTATAGTACATGTTATATGTACTAAATGACAAAAATTCACCCTCTGACTAGAAATGTATAAGAATTGCTATTGCTCTATATCCTCAGCAACACTTCATACTTTGTACTTCCCTGGTCAATAAACATTTGAAAAAATACTTAAAACTCCTTTTACATGTACTATAATCACATAATACATGGCTGTTACTTTTGTTTTAAGCAGACACATATTAGAGCAAATACAAATAAGGAAGACATTAAGTTTATATTTTGTAAAGTACCAATTTTTGCCTATTTACTTACAGAATTTTTAGAGGGTATCTTTTTTTAAAAATTAATATTGAGGTATTCTTTATGAATTTTAGATATGAGTTTTTTTAAGTCATGGCCTGAGATTACAACCAAGTATAACCTGTTAAGTATTATTTCACTGGTATTAGATCCAAATGAATACTTTAATTGTAAGGTAAGAAACCACATTTAAGTGTTTTGTCACCCTGGC
Source organism: Corynorhinus townsendii (assembly GCA_026230045.1). Taxonomy (NCBI): domain Eukaryota; kingdom Metazoa; phylum Chordata; class Mammalia; order Chiroptera; family Vespertilionidae; genus Corynorhinus; species Corynorhinus townsendii. Next base: position 93,396,496 of record JAPDVU010000004.1, read on the forward strand.
CGGTGTGGCTCAGTTGGTTGAGCTTTGTCCCATGCAACTATAAGTCGCAGATACAATTCCTGATTAGCGCACATTCCTGGGTTGTGGGCTCCATCCCCAGTATGGGGTGTGCAGGAGGCAGTTGATCGAGTCTATCATCTCTTTTCTCTTCCCCTATTTCTCTCTCCCCCTCTCCAGAAATCAGTAAAAACACATATTTTAAAAAACAGTGTTTTTGTTTGCTGATATTTAGTAACAATGAAACTAATAAAGTAGATGTAAAGGCAAGAGGTAAAATCAGAATTGCTATCCTTTCTGAGATCCATAGGCTGGAAATCAGTTTACAGGATGATTGTCAGCCTGGGCAACCTTAGATTAGACCAGCAGTCAGAAGAGGGTCACGCACTTGCAATCGTTTGTGGATGTATCTTGATGGAAACATTAAAAAATAAATAAAAGTTTAAAAAAAACTGTACTGTTTTAAAGATGATGAGTGAAAAAGCCTCACAGATCCCTAATTGCTTCTGCTATAATAAACCCTAATTTTCTCAAGGTAAGAGTTCAGATAAAACTGAATTAGCTAGCAAGACCCAAAACTAAAGATTTGTGTCCTACTGATTTCCCAGTTACTCCATGGACTACTAAGTAAGGCTCAATCAAGATGGTCAAGGGAAACAAGTATGTCTGTGATGAAAGTCAAGGGCAATCTCATTGAAAATACATCTAAGCAGAGGTCATTGCAATTCCTTACAAGCAGAAAATACAGCTTGATTTAGACTGGGCTATTATGCTCCATGCTTTCTTCAAAAAGGAAACAGCAAGTCACCTAGTTATACTATATAATGCAATGCTATCTGACATATATGAAATCTATCCATGATAAGCCCGATGCCAGGCCAAGATCCCACAATTAGGTAAAAAGCTGCAACTTGGAATGTATTCACTGGCACATTAACTTCAACTTTATTTTGTTGCCATATTGTTAAGGAGAGATCAGTAAGTGGATTATTTACTACTAGAGGCCCAGTGCACAAATTAGTGCAGGGGTGGGGTCCCTTGACCTGGCTGGCAATTGGTGCCAATTGGGGTCATCTCACCCAGTCCCAATCGGGGCCGGCTGGCCAGAAAGGGACCAAGGGAGGTTGGCTGGTCGGCCGGCCCCGATAGGACCGTAGGAGGTCTCACCCAGTCCTGATTGGCCAGACCCCAGCAGCAAGCTAACCTACGGGTCTGAGCATCTGCCCCCTGGTGGTCAGTGCGTGTCATAGCGACTGGTCGAGTGGTTGACCTAACAGTCGACCAATCAGTTGGACACTTAGCATATTATGCTTTTATTACAAAAGATCATAGTACCTTTGGTCAGACAAGCTTTAGTTGCAATGGGAGGGAGTTAAATTGAAAAAAGACATTTTGACTTGACAATAAATACAAGCCTAGAATAGAGACCATAGCACATTCAAATTGTAGTATATTACAGCTATCCAGAGATGATTTTAAAAAATATAAAGGAAGAGAGAGAATTATTTTTCAAAGTTGTAATACAAAAACTTTGGTTCAATGTTTACCTAAAACCTTAATATGCCACAGAGACATTTAAGTCCTACAAACCCTACCAAAATTTGTAACTGAAGCTAGAGATCTTTGTTTTCTAATTCACATCCATTGTTTATCTTATAAACATATGCCGTATGATTATGTGCTTGGTAGGAAGCACAAACTACAAAACAGAAAGAGAAAGGAAGATAGAGCCTTGTTCTTAGGTTAGATAGTATTTCTAGGATATTGGCTACAGAGATGATTGCATACCTCTATGAAATAAGGATGTGAAGATAATTTCCAAACATTCTGGCAGCAAAATGTGATCTACATAGAGTGACAACTTCGTAAGAACAAACAATGCCCTGGGGAATGTTGGTTAATAACCTTTAAGCCTGAAAAGCAATGTCTTCTCAGTCTTTGCAACAAGAGGCCAGAAAGAATTACAGCGAAAACAAAAGCAAGCCTCTACAGCAGGGGCAGTTCAGATGATCAACAGTGTTCCTCCTACCTCAGACTATGGCTGAGGGCTCCCTGAGATGTTTTGCTGAGTCAGTCTTCCACTCACCTTACCATAACTCCCTAAGATATCTAGATTTGGTTCAAAGCCTCTGCTGAGAGCAAAAGCCTTTTGTAAAAATATTAATATTTTATACCTACCCAGGCAGCCAGCTAGCCATGAAAAAACAGTTTTTCTTAAAAATTTTGCTTTGATTCCTTGTTACTCTCTCTGAGCTACTAAAAGCTAGATACATACACACTGCTGGGTTTTTCAAGCCTTAGTACATTCATTAATATTTTATGAAATTAATTCCAAGGCAACTAAACAATATATTCTATTAAAAATGCTCTATTAACAACAGGTACCTTTAGAAGGGCAAGCTGTTGCCTAAAATATGCTTACCAAAAAAAAAAAAGTTAACCTTGGGGGGGAAAAGCTCTGTATCCTATCCAAAGCTCTTTGTTGTTGTTGTTTCGAGAATGACCTTAAAGATTCCATGAAAATTCAGCATGGGTTTTTGAATGAGGACTGAATGAGAACCAATTACTTATAAACAATGAAGCACTTGAAAGCCTTGGTGGATTTATACTTACAAGAAAAATTTTAAAAGCAGAAGGTAGAGGAACATAGAAGAAAATTACTGAAATCTACTCTATTAACTATCCTTTATTTTGAGGGGCTAACAGATGTTCGTGTCCACATAACACCACCATGGTGCTTGTGCTCATCGTTCATTATCCATCACTACAGAGTCCATGTCCTTAGAACCCTGTAGGCTTTTGAAGGTTTCTCTTCTGGGGCTGTGGAAAATATTTATAAAATGAAATAGGAATTTGTTTAGTTCCAAAAGAAAAAAGGTCAGTAAATTTGGTCCTTATTTAGGAAACAATCCATTTAAAAACTTGAACGTGGATTTCATTTATAAAAGAAAAATTACTAGCTACTATCTATGGAAGAATTAAAACTAAATTTGCTTCCCAAATAGAGAGATGTTTAGGTTTATACTACACACACACACACACACACACACACACACACACTCCATGTAACTACGTTATTTTGTTAAAATACAAAGAGCCATAATACCTACCACACAAGGTAGGGGGGAGATGTCCAGTGTCAGATTTTAAAAGCCTTCAAAGCTCATCTAAAGAGATCCTAAAATAATATAAATAATAAATGCTTACAAAGTCCATAATGTGATGCAGAACTAAAAGGCTAAGTCTTATATTCTTACCTGTGGGTAACAATGTGTGTAAACAAAGCCCCTGATTATAGTGCTAAAATAGGATGTAAAGGAAGTTGTTCTAGGACTTGAAACTGGAGAAGTATTGCCTCTCCTTAATAATGTCTACTCCTGAAAATATGTGACTTGTGAATTCCTAGAGGTAAAAATTTTTAATGCTGCTATGTTTACAGCAACTTAATTAACATCCCTGAGTTTGAAAGTGGAACTTATTTCTAAAGCAACAGAATATAATGTGAGTCCAAAATTAAATAATTAAATTCGCCTGAGCTGGTTTGGCTCAGTAGAAGGAGGGTTGGCCTGGGGACTGAAGCATCCCAGGTTTGATTCCAGTCAAGGGCACATGCCCAGGTTGTAGGCTCAATCCCCAGTAGGGAGAGTGCAGGAGGCAGCCGATTGATGATTCTCTCTCATCATTGATGTTTCTGTTTCTCTCTCTCTCTCTCTCTCCCCCCCCTCCCCCCTCCCTTCCTCTCTGAAATCAATCAATCAATATACAGAAAAGGTTTTTAAAAGATTTCAAATAATTGAAATAGCATTTCTACTTGCTTACTCAGTTTGGTCTCTAATACGTTCTACTAGTGTGTATATATACTAGAGGCCCAGTGCACAAAATTTGTGCACTTGGGGGGGCGGGGAGGTCCCCCTCAGCCTGGCCTGAGCCCTCGCACAGTCCAGGACCCCTTGCTCCGTACTGCCTGCCTGCTCACTGCTCCTTAGTGCTGCTGTGGAGGCGGGAGAGGGCCTGGCTTCTGGCTGAGTGGCACTCCCCCTGTGGGAGCACACTGGCCACCAGGGGACAGCTCCTGCATTGAACGTCTGTCCCCTGGTGATCAGTGCGCATCATAGTGACTGGTCGGAGAGACGGACACTTAGCCTTTTATAGATAGATAGATAGATAGATAGATAGATAGATAGATAGATAGATAGATAGATATATTAAACTTGCCATTGATATATGAGAAGAGCATCCTCTCTGATGATTATGTGACCAAATACCAGATATATGAAAAGATTCAACCAAAGGAGAAATAATGAATAATTTGTAGTTTTCATTGAAGTGAAATTCACATAACATACAATTAAGCATTTTAAAGTGAAGTGAGTTCAGTGGCATTTAGTGCATTTATAATGTTGTACAACCACCACCTTTATTAAGTTCCAAACTATTTTCATCATCCTAAAAGGAAACTGTCCTGTAAGCAGCGATTGCCCCCCTCCCTCCATTCCTTATCCCTGCTGCCCCTGGTAATCACCAGTTTAATCTGAGTCCTGTCTTTATGGATTTACCTATTCTGTATATTTAATATAAATGAACTCTTGTGTTTCTAGTTTCTTTGACTTCACATAAATGTTTTTGAGGTTCATACAAATTGTAGTATGCATCCATACTTCACTTCTTTCTATGGCTGAATAATATTCTGCTTATAGAGATACCACAATTGATTTATTCAATGATAAGACATGTGGACAATTTCCACCTTTGGGCTATTGTGAATAGTGCTGCTATGAACATCAATGTGCATGCATTTGAGTACCTGTTTTCAATTCTTTGGGGTGTACATACCTAGTAATAGAATTGCTGAGTTAATAATAGATCTTTGAAGAAAGGAATACTAAATACAGTGATTTCTACAATCAGCCAGTATCATTAACCTGATTTTTTCTCTAATAATAGAGTTCAAACACTAATAGAACGTATTAGAGACCAAAGTGAGTAAGCAAGTAGAAATGCTATTTAAATTATTTGAAATCTTTTAAAAACATTTTCTGTGTATATATGAAACTATTCTTGCACTGGATATTTCCCTCTTGCCAAAATGAAATGTTTCCTTCTTGCCTATGCCAAGAAGTTGTTTCACAGGCATCTTAGAGGCAGCACATTCTAAATTCTTCCTTAGAATTCACTTCCAAGTCTTTTTTTAACATATAAAATCTTCCTCATTGTTATTAAAGTATCTTAAAAATTGTTAGCAATAATACCTCAGTCAGACCAACCAATGTTGAACAGAAAGGGAAATGTCTACCTAAAATACATCTCACAGATAACATGGACAGCTCCTTCTCAAGATAGGTTTTCTAAATAAAAACAAATCAGAATGATTACATCTTCCTCCATTCAGAGCATTTGGCTAACTCACCTCTTAAAGCCCCTTCTAGCCCTAAATATTTATTGAAAGGTATTACCAACCACCCTTTCCCCTAGTAAATTACAAAATGAGAAATTCAAAGGATAGCACATTCTTATAGCAAATAAGATTTTACTTATTTGCAAATGATATACAAATTCTTTGTCTTTAAAGTAACCCCCACTTACCTGCTCTCCAAGTTTACAAGGGAGAAAAAAAATAGCAAATAAAGAGACATTGAGTTAGTTAGTGGTAGTACTATACTACTATTCTGATATCCTATTATAGTCTAAGGCTGCTGTTTCCATCAGATTGTATTGTGCACTATAAGATCAAAAGAATAACCCTCAAGTCAAATATTCTACAGAAGTAAAAATTATACATTTCACCTACCTGCTCTTAGGTAAATTCTGACCAAATGGAGAGGGACAGAAAAGGACACTGGCTTTGGGCTCAGACAAATCTAGGTTTGAATTTCAGCCTTAATATTAAAGGAGATATATGAGCTGACCAAGTCACATTAGAATTCTCTGGGCCTATGTCCTCACCTTTGATGGGAAAAAGGAGGGAGGGGATGTTGTAAGGATTAAATGAGAGATTATTAGAAACTTAATATAGTGCCTTAGACAGAATAAGCTCTTAACAAATGGTAACTTATTATTAAAAGAGCTGTAAAACAAAGAGCTGATTTATTTCTGTTGCAGAGATCAGATAGAAATAACTGCATTTATAAACAGCATCTCCAGGAAGATTCAGAAACAGCCCAAACAATGTGGCATTGCAGCAACACTAAAATCGTGATCAGACTTATGTTGGTGAAATAAAGGGCATTTTCTATTCCTTTTAAAACCTTCCTGCCAACTTTGACCAAAAGGAAAACATTTTTTTTTAAAAAGCAGGTATGGTTTATAGCAGAGCTCCTCAAACTTTAATGTGCATTCACATAACTTGGGGGTCTTTTGCAGATCCTGATTAAGTATTTGGTAGGTCTGGGGCAGGGCCTGAAATTCTGCATTTCTAACAAGCTTCCAAGTGATGAGGATGCTACTAGCCTGGAGATCATACTTTGAATAGCAAAGGTTTGCAGGATACTACATTCAAACAATCACCACCTAACTTTGGTCCTGATACCAGGTACTTGATTTCCAAGTCACAGGATTACAATGGTGTTGATACTATTATAAGTTTGCTATGATATATATAGATGTATATTTAAGTACTGATGTACTCGTCTATACTAGTCTTTTTCTGCAAGGGCACACGCAAAACCTAATTAATTTTAGAGTTGTGGGTGTGTGGCAGGTACCCCACACATGTGGACAACTAATAGTCTTTTCCAGGGGCCATCATGACCGAAACACATTGCTTCAAAATGGTGCATGTGTCACTCTCTCTGCCTCACACTTAAAGGGCTCAGAAAACAGGCACTTACAGGTGAATGAGGAAGCAGGGACAATCTTGGGCAGCCCTTCTGAATCGGGAAATCTAAATTTGTAACAGCAGCCCAACTCAATTTTACCTGATATGATGCATGCAGTAGGGTTAAGAGGTACAGCATTCCCTCTACCACTAATTTTTCACCCATTCACCCTTAGACATCTGCCTCAAGAGGAAAGATCATGGTACCACAACTTACTCAGAGAAAAGGGAAAAAGAAAACTACATCACCAACAGGAAGACAGAAGTGAGAACTTTTAAAGTTACATAAGGTGGGTTTTTCCTAACCCCTCCTCATTCCAGGTTCCACCCCACTTTTTCCGCTGAGCGAAATATCCTAGTCTTTGGGGGTGTAACTGAAATTTAAAGCTTCCTTGGTTTTATAAAAGAAAAAAGATCTAGAGAACCACTAATTCAGGTAAAGAAAATTTCAGGTATAGCTATGAAAAGCATGGTCTGTCCTTCCTCCTTGCCACCTCTCTCACCTCCACCTTTTTAAAAAGGGCACAAAAGCAGACTTAATGCTCACTGGCTTTCACAGACAAATCATTAATCATCTCCACATTACTTATCACCACAGCTAGGATAATGTTTGCTCTAATCTAACAGATTCTCATTTCAGAACCAATTGTAAAGCTCGGCAGGGTGCTATATACAACTTTAATGAAAGCTTCTTACCCAAGACTTCTCCAATATGCATGTACTTGTTCAGAATTGCTGAATTTAACTGGTGGAAGTTGTTGAATGAAGGGAAAGGTTAACCAAGAAATAGAATTTTGAAACTGAAACTCACTTCCTCCTATATCTTTCCTATTCCTATAACACTAGTAAGTTAGACCCAACTGATGACAGGACTTATGTTTACCTTCTATGATACATAAACCAGTTACATGTAACTCCACCCTTTTACATTGCATCCTGCAGCCCCCTACAATTAATGTGGAGCAAGGGAGCAGCTCTGTAACACTGTTGACAGCTGTTTAATGGGAGAAGTGGAAAGTAGTGGACAGACGTATCCTGGCAGTGTGCTTAATAGATACACAAACACCAAAGCCATCAGATTGAAGTGATTCTGTCATAAAATTAACTTAGAGATACAAAACTCATTTGGTGAGACGACCCACGGCAATCTGGACAACAGCAGACTGTGTAATGGGGGAAACAGCAAAATAAGATGTATTTCTAAACTCCTCTTTAAGAAAAGCATTAAAAAAATTTTTTACATGCCACTGTGTAGCTAGCATTCTTGCTTTAGCATATAAGCCTGAAGTTTCTTCTATTTAATTACAAATGATAGAATGAACAGACTATGTCCAAGATTTTTTTCTTTTTACCAAAGTATCACTAAAACATAGATAATCTGGAACATGTTTTTATGATTAACTGATGCTACCCTTTTAATGTTTCCCTAAGACCGCGACATTCAAGTCAGGGCAAGAAAAAAACTAGCATGTGTTGAATTATAAATTGTGACATCTGCTACAAGAATATAACTAATATATACATTATCTTCCAATATTCATAGCCTGGAGGTAGGTACATATATCCTTATCCTAATATATAAAAAGCCAGGGGCCATCACGACCAAAACGACCAGACAGATGACCAAACAGCAGGCTGTGTGGGGGCAACAGGGCTGGCAGGGGGGTTAGTGAAGGACAACCAAATAACTGAACAGCAGGCTGCATGGGCAACCAGGCCGGCAGCGGGGAGGCAGTTGGGGGCAACCAGGCTGGTGGGTGGAGGCAGTTGGGGGTGACTAGGTCAACGGGTGGGAGCACTTGGGGGCAACCAGGCAGGCAGGGGGGCAGTTGGGGGCGACCAGGCTGGCGGGGGGGGGGGTGGAGAAGTGAGTTGTAACCAGGCCAGCAGGGGGGCAGTGAAGGGGAACCAGGCTGGCAGGGGGGACAGTTGGGGACAACCATGCTGGCAAGGGGGGAAGTAAGGGGTGTCCAGGCCGGCAGTGGGGGCAGTTGGGGGCGATCAGACAGGCAGGCAGGTGAGCAGTTAGAAGCCAACAGTCCCGGATTGTGAGAGGGATGTCCCCCGAAGGGTCCCGGATTGGAGAGGGTACAGGCTGGACTGGGGGGACCCATTCCCTGTGCATGGATTTCATGCACCGGGCCTCTAGTTTAAGTATATAACACAGTATTATTAGCTATAGTAACCAGATTGTACATTAAATCCCCAGAACTTGTTTACCTTTTGATCACTATTTTCCCATTTCCCTCCATCTCCCAACCCCTGGTAACTATCACTCTGTTTGTCTGAATTTGTCTTTTTTGGCTTACACATATAAGTGATATCATACACTACTTGTCTTTCTCGGACTTATTTCACTTAGCAACATGTAATATTATAAAGTTATTTTATTTCAAAATAAAAATAACTAAAATGCTTTCTTATTTATTCATATGAAGATATTAGAGGAATATATAATGTCAGTGGGATAAAGAATATGGGTGACCGGCTTCTTAAGAACCACCTTATAGACCATTATACTATATTTTAATTATTTAGGAGATAAGTGACATTATCTAACCCATCTTATTTTTTTTTAAATATATGTCTATTGATTTCAGGGAGGAAGGGAGAGGGAGAGAAAGATAGAAACATCAATGATGAGAGAGAATCATTGATTGGCTGCCTTCTGCATGCCCCCTACTGGAGATTGAGCCTGCAGCCCAAGCATGTGCCCTTGACCAGAATCAAACCTGGGACCCTTTAGTCTGTAGGCCAATGCTCTATCCATTGAGCCAAACCGGCTAGGGCTAACCCATCGTATTTTGCAAGTCACATATAAACATGCTAAATTCATATTCTATTGAGATAACTAGCTTTTCACCCTCAAAGGCTGCCAAAGTTGGAGGAACAAGGGGAGGTAGGGCAATATAAATAATTATAATTAGTTTTCTAAGAACCTAGGAAAGCATATTTTTGAGAATAAAGAGATGGAGACTTGAAGGGTAGGGGACAAAGCCCAAAACCAGAGATCCAAGAATGCTGACAAGGATGTTATTTTCTGTTGTTTGAGAAAATATACTCAGCACATATGTCCATAAAGAAATAGCACAGATAGAAAAAAAACAAACAGGCCCGTTGGCTAGGAAAGTAAAAGATGAAAGAAGTTCCTAGTAGGATAGAGAGAAATGTACATGTAGAAATGTATGGTGTGTTTTTTTATGAGAAGAGCAGTATCTCTCTTCAGTGAGACAAAAACCCACCTCAACTTCTCAAGTATCAAATACAGAAATTCTGAAATGTGTACTCACTTTTAGAGCATTGTTTACTTTACATTTTAGTATTCACAAAATGAAAAGACAGGCTCACAAAATCAAAATACAGGCTCTGCTAAAAAGTGCCTTCAGAAAAAATATGAATAGTGGTTTAGTGGAACTAAGATCAAGCTTTCAGACTTTTATTTTAAAAACACTGAGCAACCCTCAGGAATGCATGGCTAACTGGGCACACTAATAACTAGCTTCAACTACCAGTTGAAGTCACTGTGGAATGCAAAGCCAGTGCTTCTAACTGAATGCCAACCAGTCCTGTTCAGCTCTCCCCACAGTGGTTCTTTCTCCTGTGCTTTATCCTATAACTTCTTGCCTCTCTGGTGAATTGTGAATTACTTTTTGGGCTGGAATTTCTAGAAGTGATCAATCCATTGGGAGAAGGTAGATGAGGAATTTTATTCTGTATCAAAAACCCAATTGCCTTTGGTTTGGGATACCTGCCACACACCCACAACTCTAAAATGACTTATCCATTTCACTAGTGGTCTTTTAAAATGAAATATTCTCGCCCTAACTGGTTTTGGCTCAGTGGATAGAGAGCACCAGCCTATGGATTGAAGGGTCCCAGTTTCGATTCCAGTCAAGGGCACATGCCTAGGTTGTGAGTTTGATCTTCAGTGTAGGGCAGTGGTCGGCAAACTCATTAGTCAACAGAGCCAAATAGCAACAGTACAACGATTGAAATTTCTTTTGAGAGCTGAAAACCGACTTCTGCACACGGGCCATGAAGTTTCAATCACACTGTATGTGCGCTCCCACACATGGTATTTTGTGGAAGAGCCACACTCCAGGGGCCAAAGGACCACATGTGGCACGCGAGCTGCAGTTTGCCAACCACTGGTATAGGGCATTCAGGAAGAAGCCAACCAATGATTCTCTATCACCACTGATATTTCTTTCTCTCTCTCCCCTCCCTTCCTCTCTGAAATCAATAAAAATATATTTTTTAAAAAATGAAATATTCTATGATATCAATGTATTCCCACCACGTCTCAATTTGACAAATTTGACTAGATGGCAAGCAATGACAGCTTAGGAAAGTTTAAGACAGTTAAAAACAAAAAAAGGAAATGAAAAGCTCTACCTCCTTTTCTACACACAGTTTAAGGAAGGAGCCCCAGACTAGATGTCTTAGTCTGGCTTATAAAATACAACTAGTGGCAGGGTGCACAGATTTGTGCACATTGAAAGGAAATTAATTAGAAGACTTAATTACAGCTCAGCAGTAAACCAGATTCAAGGACAATAGTGCCCCAGCAACAACATAACCCATGGCCGAAGGAGGAATCGCGTGGGCCGTGAGGAATCAGGCTCCCTACTCTCTGGTTCCAGGGTGCATCACCCGAGAACCGCCACTGCCAAGTCACTGTAGCTCAGCAACTCCTGTGTTGAGCGTTTGCTCCCTGGTGGCCAGTACATGCCATATGTACTGGCTGGTTAGATGGTTGGAGAGGTGGACGGTCACACGGTCACTTAGCCACACACACACACACACACACACACACACACTAGTGGCTTGGTGCACGAAATGTGTGCACATTAAAAGGGAATTAATTAGAGGAAATATTTTAATATTGCTATTTGCCCTTTCTCTATAATACAAGTGTCAGAGATGAAAGAACTCTAATGTGGACTCTAGGCTTTGGCATGGATTTTATATTTTAGAAACTTTTACTATACCAGTCATACAAACAAGCAATAACGTGTATTCAACACAATATCCCCACATTACTATTACTCTCTACTGAACAATGGCTCTTTGAAACTAGAATTACTTAATCTGGTGGTTAAAGACTAAGTGTAACAATTACATAGTGAGTGCTTGCCACCTGTCATACTTTTTTTAAAATCTCACAACTGACCCCAGAAGGTAACTTTCATTGCTACTTCACAAATGAGCATACTAAAGCCCAAAGTCAGAGAACTAAGAAGATAAACTGGGATTCTAAATCCATCTATATGTGATTCCAAAACCTAAATTCTGAAACACTGCCTTCAATCTCAGGATTGTATATGCAAGAGGTGATGACTCAAACCAGATGCACTCTGCTCCAGTGATTTTAAAAATTATACACAAAAAATAACTAAATATTTTACCAATTAGAGATCTGAATTAACAACTCTCTTTTTTATAGGACTTGGTGCTATAATGTTTTAAAAACCTTTACAGGAGCTGTAACACTAATACAAGGAACTCTCATATATGTTTACAGATTCACCATATTTTTACATTTTGGCCAATTTATTTTATCATTCATTTTCATCTCTCTGAGTATTTTTTGAGCCATTTGAGAGTAAAATGAACAAATATCCTTTTTAATAGCAAAAATCTACATGTTAATTTAAGCCTGTTAATTATTTATAGGTCTTAAGCCATCAAAACCACTACACATGGCTTGGGAAAGGTATTTTACCATAAAAAAAAAAAAAAAAAAAAAAACACAAAAAAAACCCCCAAGGTTTTCAATGGCAGGAGTTTATAGCTTTAGCATCTATGCATTATAGGTTAAATAGTGCAGTGGTTCATAAACTTTGCTTTACATTGAAATTATGTGGGAATCTTTAAAAAACACTGATGCCTGGCTCCCATCCCAAATACTTTGATTTAATTAGTATGAGCTATAACTAGAGTTACCTGGAGTTTTAAAATATGCACCAAAGTTGTTAAGCCAGTCTTAGGGACTAGGGACCAACACATCATTTGAAATACTGGTTCTAGCAAAATATGTTACAGTTCCTATCAACTGAAAATAAACAACAACAAAAATACAATGAAAATAAACAAGGAAAATATAATCAAATTGTAAGGCAGAATCTCTCAAGAGAATGTTTTTAGGCAAATACTTACTGTGTGATTTCTATGTGCTGTTCTGGGGCTATAGGATATAAAAAAGGCATAGCAAAGCCAGGAAACAGGCAAAACATAACTGCAGGAGAAGGCAATACGTTTGTATTAAAATATTTTATGACTAATAGAAACACAGACTATATTTACTTTGAAGGGTTCACAGGAATGGCTAATGGTCCAGAAAGAAAGTGACATTTCGGGTAGCCATTAAAGGGCAAGGAGAACATTACTGGGCAAGACTGAAGTAGTGAGAAAGAACATTCTGAGAAATGGCACCAGCAAGAACTCTGTGCCACAGAAATCTTCTACCTAATAAAAGAGTAACATGCTAATTGACCGTACCTTCGTGATGCCCACCAGCCAATCAGGAGTGAGTATACAAATTAGTCCAATAAAGATGGTGGGTTAATTTGCATAAGCGGCCGGGGATGGGGCGGGACGCCTATGCCATGGCGACGATGCAGGTGTTCCACACCACCCCAGCCGCTCTGGGCCTCTGAGCAGGATGGGAAGGCGGAAAGGCGGCTCTGGCCAGAGCGAAGGCAGTGCTGGCAAGCCAGGGGAAGGAAGGCCCATTATGCACGAATCTTTGTGCATCGGGCTTCTAGTTTTAGATAATGATCTAAAACAGGGTTGAGTGAAATACAGGCCATAGCACACAGATAAAGCATGTATGCAGGAATCAATATAACTCAAATCTGTATTTTAAGGATTAGATGTATTTAATGGTTCCTGGCACATAGATAAGGGAAGCTTTCTTGCTTCTGGGTCTCCCTCTTTATATCTCTTAAAAAAACAAAAACAAAAAAACAAAAAAAAACACAAAAAAGCTAAATGAATAAAATTCAGAGAATACAGAAAAGTATAATTATGAAAATAAAGTCATCCTTAGCCATACTACACAGACAGCTAAGAAGGAATTTTAAGGATCTCCTTTACTAAAGTTGCTCATCAGTCCAGATATTTTACATTGTAGTACAAAAAAAAGGAATTCTATAGAAAAAACAAACCCCTCAGCCATTATCTTTCCAGATGTTCACTAAAAGAGGATTAAAGTTGCAATATGACCACAGCAGCCACTAGAGGGTGACCAAGTCTGATATATCCATCACCTCCCCTACTTTCTTGTCAAAGGCTCTTAATTGACATTTAAGTTAAAATTTCTGGACCCTAGTATTTTATTACATAAAGATTAAAAATTAGTTTCAAACAGAAAGAAGGAATTCCCTCAGGGCAATGAAGTGTTAATAGTTAAGATACCAAATTTGGCTGCTCATGTATTTTATCAAATGTCTCCCTCTACTTCTTGGTAAAAATATGCAATTTCTTCAACAGGGATAGGATATCAGCATTCCACTACTGCCTGCTGACACTACTCCTTTAATATACTGAAACATATTAGAATAAAAATCTCACTCCTGAATATGTCTACGGAATTTGACTCAAATTACTATCATATCCCAACTATTGAATATCAAAACTTGAGTATTATCTTCTCTTTTATAGTTTAAGCTTTCATATTGTAGTTTCATCAAAAAAATTAAATGACATAAAATATAGCTATAAATCCATTAATTAACTGATAAGGCTAAAAACATTTTGAAAATTTATATAAGGTTTTATTTCCCCAGAATACAAATTGATAAGAAACAAACACAAATAATTATACTAGTGATACAATCATTTACAGGGTTTGATCATACTTTCAGTATAATAGATTTCTAGACAACAAGGAAAACCAATTAATATAAAATAATTGTGCTGCTAATTGTGGAGAATCGAATTATGTTCTGAGAACATAGGGTTACAAACCAAAATGGTAAAATAATCTGAAAACAACTCACAAAACTTGATCCTATTTGGTGCTTTTAACACAATGCCACAAAGCACAGATCTGCATGCATTCAAAACAAACATTAAGGGAGTGCAATTTAAAGCCATAATGGGAAATCACCACACACTAACTGGAATGGCTAATATTTGAAAAGATTAACAATACCAAGTGTTGACAGGGATGTGGAGCAACTGGAACTCTCATTCATTATTGGTGGGAATGAAATGCAAAATGGTATAGTCACTTGGAAAAACAGTTTGGCCATTTTCTAAACAGTTTGGAACATACAAACTTCCAAAACTGAACCAGGAAGAAGTAGAATACCTGAATAGATCAGTAACAACTAATGAAATCAAAGCAATAACCAAAAAAATTCCCAGCAAATGAAAGATCTGGATTGGATGTATTCACAGGTGAGTTTTACCAAGCAATCAAAGAAGAACACCTAACCTCCTAAAACTATTCCAAAAAATTCAAGAGAAGGAAAGACTTCAAAACTCTTTTTATGAAAGAAACATTATCCTAATACCTAAAACAGATTGACATACAAGAAAGAAAGAAAAGTATAGGCCCGTGGTTGGTAAACTGCGGCTCGCGAGCCACATGCAGCACTTTGGCCCCTTGAGTGTGGCTCTTCCACAAAACACCACGGCCTGGGCGAGTCTATTTTGAAGAAGTGGCATTAAAAGAAGTTTAAGTTTAAAAAATTTGGCTCTCAAACGAAATTTCAATCATTGTACTGTTGATATTTGGCTCTGTTGACTAATGAGTTTGCTGACCACTGGTATAGGCCAATATCCGTGATGAATATAGATGCCAAAATCCTCAACAAACTATACTAGCAAATCAGATCCAGCAATACATTGAAAAAAAGCATACATGATCAAGCGAATTTATTCTGGGGATGCAAGGTTGATTTGCAAACCAGGAAATGTGATACATCACATAAACTGATTGAAATATAAATATCAACTGATGCAGAAAAAGCATTCAATAAATAACAGCACCCATTTACGATAAAAACTCTCAGCAAAGTGGGAATAGAGGGATCATACCTAACATAATAAAGGCCATATATGAAAAATCTATAGCCAACATCATACTTAATGGTCAAAAACTAAAAGTGTTTCCTTTAACATCAAAAACAAGACAGGGATGTCTGCTTTCACCACTCTTCTTCAACATAGTACTGGAAGTTATAGGCACAGTGATGAGACAAGAAGAAGAAATAAAAAGAATACACATATTTTGAGAATGCAGCATGAGACATTCCAATGTTGGTGAGACCATGTGAAACACATACATGGCTGAACCCAGTCAACGCCTCTATATAAACTTTTAACATTCTGGTGGGCAGTACAGAGATCTACTGTCTTGTAGAGGGATCATACCTCAACATAAATAAAAGCCATATATGACAAAACTACAGCCCACATCATACTCAATGGGCAAAACTAAAACCATTTCCCCTAAGAACAGGAACAAGACAGGGTTGTCCACTTTCATTAAACATAGTATTGGAAGTCCTAGCCATTGCTATCAGAGAAAGAAAAAATAAAAGGCATCTAAATTAGAAAGGAGGTAAAATTGTCATTATTCACAAATGACATGATATTGCACATAGAAAACTCTAAAGATTCCACCAAAAGACCACTAAATTTAATAAATGACTTCAGCAATGCAGTGGAATACAAAATTAACACCCAGAAATCACTGGCATTTTTACATACCAACTAGAGGCCCAGTGCACGACATTCGTGCACTGGTGGGGGTGGTCCTTCAGCCAGGCCTGCACTCTCTCATAGCCCGGGACCCATCAGGGGATATCCGCCTGCCGGCTTAGGCCTGCTCCCCCAGGCGGACATCCCACGAGGGGGCCTTAGTGCTACAGCAGAGGCGGAAGAGGCTCCCACCACCACTGCTGTGCTCACCAGCTGTGAGCCCAGCTGATGGGTGTCTTCCCCCAGGTGGTCAGTGCACATCATAGTGACCAGTCTTTCCACTGTTCAGTCAATTTGCATATTAGGGCTTTATTATATAGGATAATGAACTTTCAAAAAGTTCAATTTAAAAAAATCCCATTTACCACTGCAACAAAATTAAGATACTTAGGAATAAACTTAACCAAGAAGGTAAAAGACCTGTACTCAGAAAACTATGGAGTGTTGAAAAAAGACATAGAAGAAGATATAAAAAAGTGGAAGAATATACCGTGTTCATGGATTGATAGAATTAACATCATTAAAATGTCCATACTACCCAAAGCAATATTTAGATTCAATGCAATCCCTATTAAAACACCAAAGGCATATTTCACAAATCTAGAATAAACACTCTAAACATTTATATGGAACCAAAGGAACCCGAATAGCCACAGGAATCTTCAGAAAGAAGAACAAATTTGGGGGGATCACAATAATGGATATCAAACTATACTACTACAAAGCCACTGTAATCAAAACAGCCTGGTACTGGTACAAGAACAGGAATATAGACCAATGGAACAGAACAGAGAGCCCAGAAATCAACCCACACTTTTATGATAAATTAATATTCAACAAAGGAAGCAAGTACATACAGTGGAGTAAAGACAGTCTCTTCAATAAATGGTGTTGGCAAAATTGGACAGGAACATGAGAGGGGAGGGGAGGGCTGGGGAGGGGAGGGGAAAAGTAGACCACCAACTTACACTATACACAAGAATAAACTCAAATGGATAAAACACTTCAATGTAAATCATGAAACAATAAAACTTAAAGAAGAAAACATAGGCGGTAAAATCTCTGACATATCTTGCAGCAATTTTTGCCAATATGTCTTTGAGGGGAAGAGAAACGCAAGAAAAGATAAACAAATGCATCAAGCTAAAACTTTTCTGCACAGCAAAATAAAAACAAAACAAAAAAATCAAAAAAATGAAAAGAGAACACACTTATAAGAGAACATATTCGCCAATGATACATCTCATAAGGGGTTAACTTCCAAAATATATAAAGAACTTATACAACTCAATACAAGGAAGACACAATACAATTTTTAAAAATGGGCAAAGGACCTGAAAGAGGAAGAAGAAATGAAAAAATGCTCAGGAGATCACTAATCATCAGAGATACAAATTAAAACTACAATGAAGTATCACCTGTCAGAATGGCTACTATTAATAGATCAGCCCTGGTCGGTATGGCTCAGGTGGTTGAGTGTCTTCCCATGCACCAAATGGTGACTGGTTCGATTCCAGGTCTGGGCACATGCCTAGGTTGGGAGTTCAGTCCCTGGTAGAGGTACATATGGGAGGCAAATGATTGATGTTTCTCTTACATCAGCTCTCTCTCTTTCTCCCTCTCCCTCTTCCTCTCTCTTTCCCTTTCTTCTCTCTCTAAAATCAATAAAGACATATTTTAAAAATCAACAAGTGCTGGTGAGGATGGTGGATAAAAGGGAACTCTAGTGCACTGCTGGTGGGAATGCAGACTGGTGCAGCCACTGTGGAAAACTGTATGGAGTTTCCTCAAAAAATTAAAAATGGAGCTGCCATTTAACCCAGTGATCCCACTTCTGGTAATATATCTTAAGAATGTTGAAACACCAATCATAAAGAACATATGCACCCCTATGTTCATAGCAATGTTATTTCCAATAGTCAAGAACTGGAAATAGCCCAAGTGCCCATCAGCAGAAGAATGGATGAAAAAAAACTGGTACATTTACACAATGGAATACTATAGCGCCAAAAAAAAATGAAGGGGCTCTTACCCTTTGCAACAGCATGGGTGGATCTAGGGAATATTATGCTAAGCAAAATAAGACAATCAGAGAAAGACAAATACCGTATGACTCTCACTAATATATGGAATCTAAAGAACAAAATAAACTGATGAACAAAATGGAATCAGAGGAATGAATACATGGAACAGATGGGTGGGAGCCAGAGGGGAGGGGATTGGAAGGAACTAGCTAAAGAACATACATACATATCTCATGGATGCAGACAATGATGTGGTGAAGGCCAAAAGAGGGGGATGCGGGGATAGTTGAGGTGGGCAAAGGGGAAGAAATGGGGAAAGTCTGCAATAATGTCAACATTAGCATCCTATATAATAAAAGTGTAATGACCAGAGACCATACGGTGTAACGACCAGAACGACCACTCGACCAGTAGCTACGAGCATTGACCACCTCTTGGTCCCTCCCCGCCGACCCACAGGCTCCCATCGCTGGATGGCGAACAGGGAACCGGGATGGGTGGTGGCAGGGCAGGACTGGGGACCGGCGAACGGGTGGAAGGGAGATCTCTTGGTCCCTCCTCCCAGCCCGCAGGCTCCTATCGATCGTCCAGCAAATGGGGAACCCAGGTGGGTGGCAGCAGCAAGGCAGGACTGGGGACTGGCAAGCAGGTGGAAGATGGCCCTGATAGCAGGCTAGGCCTACTCTATATATATTATTCCTTCGGGAATGCTGTGTCATAAATTAAAATTGAAAGTAGGTACAATCATCATGCTACTGAGAAATCTTAATAGAAAATGGGGTCTTTGTCATGGTACTAGATTTATTATTAAAAGATTGCAATCTAACATAATTGAAGCTAAAATATTAACAGGATCTGCGGAAGGAAAGGTTGTTCTGATTCCAAGAATTGATTTGTCCCCATCTGACACTGGCCTCCCATTTAAATTAATTCAAAGACAGTTTCCCATGACGCCAGCATTTGCGATGACTATTAATAAATCACAGGACAAACTCTAGATAGAGTAGGAATATTCCTACTACCTGAACCATTTTCAGACATGGTCAGTTATATGTTGCTTTCTCTCAAGTTCTAAGAGCATGTGACGTTAAAGTTAAACTTGTAAATACTTCATCACAAGGGAAATTTGTCAAGCACTCTGAAAGTGTTTTTACTCTTAATGTGGTATACAGGGAGATATTAGAGTAAGTTTAGTCAATTTATCAGTCATTATTTTTATCAATGTTTTTATATCATGTTTTGGTTGCTTTTATATCATGTCTTTGTTGTTGTTGTTATTATGTTGTTATTGTTTATTTTATTAACCAATTTATATATTATTTTCATACACATTTTATTAATTTTCTTTCATCTCTGACACTTCTATTAGAAGAAGGGTGAATAGCACTATTAAAATATTTATTCTAATTGATTTCCTTTCAATGTGCTTGAATCCGTGCACCAGGCCACTAGTTTTTAATAAAAAAAGAAATGCCTCTCTTGTGTATTTATGCAAGAAAAATAAAAGCATGTGTCAACACAATGAACTATACTCAAATGTTCACAGTAGCTTAACTCTAGTCCAAAACTGATAGCAACCCAAATGTCCATCAACTCAACAAACTAGTAAATCCATACAATGAACAATGAAAAGGAACAAACTACTGAAACATACAACAGAAATCAGTCTCAAAGATATTATATTAAGTGAAAGAAGCCAGACACAAGACTAAATACTGTATAAATTTTTAATAAAAGCAAAATGGGAGTAACAAAAAATAGATCAGTGATTGTCAGTCACTGGAGGTGAAGGAAGAGGACTACAAAAAGTTATAAGGAAAACTTTTGGGATGATGGAAAGGCTATATATCATGATTGTGGTGCTGATTACACAAATACATATGTCAAAACTCATCAAAGTATAGTCTTAAAATAAATGTTATTTTAAATAAATTTTGAGTAAAAAAAAAAAGCTAATTTAGTATTTCATTAAAACCTATAAAATAAACTGATTCTAACAGTTAATAACAGGCCAGGATTAAGTCAATGAGCAAAAGAATATAAAGAGATGCTCAAAATGAAGGCATTCTTATCCTATATAATACTCCTATATAATAAAAGCCTAATATGCTAAGTGTCCGGTTGTCCGTTCAACCAATCAAAGAGTAATATACTAATGATATGCTAAAGCCGCTCAACCACTCACTATGACGTGCACTGACCACCAGGGGGAAGATGTTCCAACTGATAGGTTAGCTTGCTACTGGGGTCCAGCCAGTCGGGGCTGAACCAGATGAACCGGACATACCCTGGAGCCCTCCCACGGTCCTTCCCCAGCCCTGATCGTGCACCGGTGGGGTTCCTCGGCCTGGCCTGCACTCTCTTGCAATCCAGGACCCCTTGGGGGATGTCAGAGAGCCAGTTTTGGCCTGATCCCACAGGCCAGGCCGAGGAACCACACCAGGCCGAATTCGTGTACCAGGCCTCTAGTAGGGAAATAATTTTTCTCCTTTGTATCTTTTAAAGGACCCATAATGAATGTTTATAGGTTCCCACATGTAAAGATCTACATATGTACCAAGACATGAATATGTACATGTGGTAATGATTTTACTATTAACAACATGGGTAAGCATCAACTCTCTGTTCTTACTACATTAAGTCTGGAACATGTCTCCTTATTACTATTCTCACATCATTTCACTGTGGCCCACCATGGAACTCTCATAAACAAGCCCAGCTTTCCCCAAAACTGCATTCTAAACCTTAATAAAATAGGAATAAGGTAATCCATTCATTCCATCTCTAGGACACAAAATGGGAACACCAAAATGACCTGTTTCCTATACCCTTATCTCAACGTCTAAAATCTCTACCACTAGAGTCACTCTTACGGTATGAGTTATCAAGTAATGTGAGAGAGGTCCATAACTACTGAACAAAATATGTAGTTGAGGGTCCACATTAAGTATGATCAAGTCTATACAATTTACAGGTACAGAATTTCTTTCTAGGGAGATGAAAACATTGTAAAATTAGACTGAGATGACTGGGTAACTCTGGTAAATAAATTTAAAACTACTATATTGTAAATTTTAAGTGGGTAAATTTTATGGAATGTGTTATCTCAATAAAGCTATTTTTTTAAAATTAACATAGTTTATTATGTTAGTTTAGACCTCGACACTGGAAACGGAGAAGTTTTAATGCAGAATGAAGGCATTGGTTAACGACTAAGAAAAGGACAGGTGTCAGAGGGAGCCTCAGTGACGCTGGGAGATGAATGTGGAGGGGGCGGAAAGAAGAGAGCATATATATATTGGCTCAGGGTTGGGAGAGAAAACCCAGGAAGGAATGCTGAAAGGATGCTTAAAGGCACTCCAAGTCTGGTTCTGAACTTCTATCCTTAATATAAATTTGTTGCTTTTCTGCAAACTATTATTAATACCAATGTTTTTCTTCACCCTTCTCCAATTTCATGATTCAAATTTTATTTTTTTTCAACCACTTAGTAGTGTTTTAGCTCATTTACTTCTTTATCTATGAAGCTGCCCTGAACTATATAAAATTAAATAATCACAGATCAAGAAACCTTAACACATTGCCTACTTTCCTATTTTTACAGGAGATGCACAGAAAAAGTAACCTGCCCAAGGTTGTCAGCTAAAAATGGAGTAAAGATTAAAACAGATTTCTAATCCAATGCTCATTTTACATATCAGCATACACCACCTTTCTTAGAAGTTCACCAAGGGTGTAAATTATTTCTTAAAATCAAGTAACCAGTCCAGCCAACGTGGCTCTCTGAAATCAATAAGTACATATTTTTTAAAATCAAGTAATCATATATATGTATAAAGTTCTTTATACATATAGAAAGTGATTTTTCAATCTACCCCCTCCAAGAACTATAAAATAGCCAATATGATGATACACTCAATATTCTATAGTTGTTTCATACTTCAATTGGTAAAGGAAGGCTTTGCTATCAAGTTGCAGGTTTTACCAGTGAATCAATAAATTATAAGTTCATAGTCTTCTCAGCGTTCTTAAACCAATTACAAACTATTAGATATGTAAAGCATAGCCCTATGGGAACATCTATCTTCAAATGCGACCTTGCAATTAAAGCATTCACCAGCTATTTTTAATATTCTGCATACAAAGTATATAGAGAAAAAGCAAAATTAACAAACTAAAACAGAAAAGTTAGAGCTTTCTACAATCTGTCATTACTACATTCCCACTGAAGCTCTAACAAAGGTATGAAAAGATTGACAGCTGCAGAGAAAAAGTAAAGGCATACCACTGAACCTGGATTAACCTAATCAAAATGATACTATGATATACCAATTTACAAAATTTAGTTATAGTCCTATACTGAGGCTTTGGGTTCCAGGGCAGCCTGGACCATTATGGCTAGTCACCTGGCAGAAATGAAACAAAGTTAACACTTTTTCTCCATACCATTCTCCCCCTAAATATTCTCATTTCATCAGTAAGACCACAACAAATGATATGAACTTTAAATTTCAGAGAAGGTAATATAAATGCAACCTATTGTTACTCTAGAGACTGATTACACAGTTTGTAACTTAAAAGGCAGCGATAACTACCAGGCATGACATCTGCTTTCTTAAAAGATGTCCAGATTAAAGCAAAGAGAGGTCTCTCTGTTGGTGTGTGAATACGGTTGGGAGGAGACCAAATTTGGCCCAGGAAATTCTTGGGAAACCTCCTTCAAAAGTAGCTAAACCAAATCTACTTCAAAAACAAAATCGAAATGGTGGCTACCTATGATACATTATGGCAGGGTCCTATAAGATTTCAAAATACTGGCAGGCTCTTGCAGACTGAGAGATGTATGAGAGAGATTTGAAAGATGGCTTTGTCTCTCCTGATATAACCATTTTCAGATGAGTATTTACACAGAAGACTGCAAGGTGGAAGATAAACAACTGGCTCTTTTCTAACCTGATATCCAGCAGTGTTCTGGAAGTTACTTGCTGCTGAGGGAGAAAAAGAACTCCACCACCAAAAGTGTAGGTAGGATGTTAGTGGAAAGTGTGACCAAAAGCTTTTATCCTTTGTCAAAATGCTAGCTAAACCTTGTATTTTCTCCACTTTCACAAAACAGTGCTGGCATCACAAATCACACACTTTTAGTGAAGTTTATAAAAACTTTCCTTCAAATTTAAATTTTACTTAACTATTTGATTAGTAACATATTCACAGGGCTCAAAATTCAAAAGGTACAAAAAGGTACACAATGAAGATGCCCTTCTGCTCAGATCCTCCAATCTTTCAATTCTTCCATATAAGGTAATTCAGGTACAGTACCTGCTGAATACTGACAACCCGATATAAAAGAAACAATTCTAATAGCGGAGTAAGAGAGCCAATTTTGAAATATATTCTTGCAGGTAAGTATCCTTAAGGGAATTCTTAATTACAGGGGACTAAAAGCTCTGAAACATATGTATATGAACATAAAAGAAGATCACATATTTAACTAGAAATTTCATTTTGATTCTTAACTCCCTTCAGCAGATCTAAACCTGTGCCCTTCAACTGACCTTTAAAAGTGAGCAATAACCTTGGCCAGTAGCTCAATTGGTTAGAACATCGTCACCATACACCAAGGTTGTAAGTTCTATCCCTGGTCAAAGCACATACAAGAATCAACCAATGAATGCATAAATAAGTGGCACAACAACAAATCGATGTCTCTCCCCCCACCCCACCCCCGTTTCTAAAATTGAATTTTTAAAAATGAGCAATAGTCTTTGTGTAAGTGCTGGACAAGTCCTCAAGAAGCTTAGTACTGTCTTCAAGAAGCGCAAATTTATACTAGCAGTGAAACTATATGTAGAGAAAAGAGAGAATAAAGTGTCGGGGGGGAGGGTGCGGGGGAGAGATGGGGAGAAGGACAATCAGGGAAGGAGGGAGGATTTCCCCTTGCTAGACATATCCAAACAGAAGCAGAGTCCTCAAGTTCAAAATGTTTACTGTGAACAGAGCCCTGAAACTGGCCTGCCTGGAGAAGGGGTGAGGGGTGGGACAGACAACTTCAAACATTATAAAATTTCATTGATGGTTACTCTGTAGTCCAAAAACTAAGAAAAATTTCTTCCTGCTTCAAAAAATGTTCCTCTATTTTACCTAGGTTTTCCTAAATATAAAACTAATCCTAAAAGATAAACCTTAAAAACAGATTTCCAATTCCTTTAGAAAAACCAATTTATATCAAACTGATAAGCTAATCATAAGTTACTAGTGGCCCGATGCACGAATAAAGATTCATGCAAGAATGGGCCTTCATTCCCCTGGCTGCCAGCACCACCTACACTCTGACTGGAACAGCCTTTCCACTCCGGCCCGGAGCTGCCTTTCTGCCTTCCCTCACTGCCCAGAGGCCCGGAGCAGCTGGGGTGGTGCAGAACATCTCTGTCGTGGCGACGATGCAAGTGTCCTGCCCTGTCCCCAGCCGCTGGGCGCCTGTGTATGCAAATTAACCCGCCAACTTTGTTGTGCTGATTTGCATACTCACTCCTGATTGGCTGGTGGGTGTCGCGACAGTACAGTCAATTAGCATGTTACTCTTTTATTAGGTACATCATTAATGCTGGTCTTAAGGTCTCTCTGTGCTACATTTTTAGGCTAGTCCTGGTATTTTTAACAACCTATCTTCTCTAATAATCCTCATTAGTTAATTAGATAAGGCTATGTGGAAATTACCTACTTGAAACCCATGCTTTCAGAAAGGTTCTGTAAATCACAGTATCCAAGTTTGCTATGCATGTGACTCATCTGGAGATCTTGTTAAAATGCAGGTTCTGATTCAGCAGATACAGGGTGGAGCCTGAGATCCTGCAGCTCCCATGTACTACTAACATAGCTAGTCCCTGGATTATACTGGGACGAGCAAGGCCCTAAATCAAGCATGTCAAACTCATGGCCTCTGGGCCACATGCAGCCCATAAGAAATATTTTTGCAGCCCAGCCAACTTAACGGTATGTAAGAAACATTTTAATAAGAATTTCATAACTTAATTTTTATAATATCCTGTTATACATAATTATTAAATCAAACTACAACATTCGCTAATGGCTGATTACTATAATCATGTTGCATTCATTTCCCTTACGCGCTTTACGCACAGGAGCACCATTTCTCTCCACTAATACTAGCAGCGAATATTTTAGCAGTCGATTGCCAAATCATTAGTCTTGGACTGACTTGTTTGGTGTGCGCAACAGGAAAGATTTCATTTTCGGAGAACAAGAAAAATAGCTTTATTTGTATTACACTTATTATTTGTGCAGTTATTCAGTATCTGCTAAGTTAATGTTCAAGAAAAAATATTAATTTTTATTAAAATGTTCTATTATTTTGTTAATGATCGCTCATTTTATTTCAGCCCTTTGTATTCATCATGCCTCTATTGAAATAAACTTACGCTTCTATGAAAAGTGAAGCTTTTGTTTTTGTGTGGCCCACATAAACTTAAACCTTGTTTACTTGGCTTGTGTTAGCCTTTGAGTTTGACATGCTTGCCCTAAATTGTTCTTCAAGATTTTAACGTATCTATTCCACAATCTCAAAAGAATTATTATTTGTGAATACAGTAATTCAATATGACAATATACACCATCCACCTTTGTGAGCACCTACTGAAATTGATTTGGGCTGCTTTCTCAGTTGTGTTCAAGTTTTCTATAAGCCTCTCTAGCTGTTGAACCTAAAATTTATTTAAAATATTTTTCTGCAGCAGTGCTTATCATCGGACAAGAATTAACTCTGAGCTGCAATAGGCTAACATCATAATTTTTTATTTTAAACTGTCACAGTTAATTATATCACTTGATTGGTAACTCCTAAATCCTAGGCCATAAACTGGGCGATAATATTTTTCACAGTTAAATGAGAAGAGTAAGGATGTCAGTTTTCCATAAAGGAAAATATATTCTACATTGTTACATGTTGTTTGTTAAAATTTATTTGTAACTCTACCTTGTTGACTTTCTCTTTAAATGTCCAACTGAATAAAAATTGGCAAGCCTCTGTAGGTCACTTTCCCTTCTCTCCTTATAATTTTTTGTTTTGTTTTGTTACTCCTCACCTGAGGATATTTTCCCATTGCTTTTTGGGGAGAGTGGAAGAGAGAGGGAAAGACTGAGAGAAACATCGACATAAAAGAAACACATCAACTGGTTGCCTCCTGCAGGAGCCCCTACTAGAGCTCCTACTGGATCATGGAGGAGCTTGCAAGCAAGATACATGCCCGTGACCGGAATCCAACTGGGCACCCTTCGGTCCAAAGGCCAATTCTCTATCCACTGAGCCAAACCAGCTAGGGATCCTTTTAATTTCTTTAAACAACTCAATGTGATCTAAAATCTAAGAACCACCATATTCAAATAACTTTTCCATACCTCTTTCCCTTCTCTGGGAACAGGGTGTTAAGACTTTCAATAAAGATATGTGTGTGTGTGTGTGTGTGTGTGTGTGTGTGTGTGTGTGTGTGTAAATGCAAGAGCAATTGGAATCCCAGCCACATTTTTAAATCTTCCCCTCCAATCCCCAGGTAACTGTGCTGACTACCCCACATGAGTCTGGATTTGGGGGGAGAGCAGAGTTAAGATATTTAGGCACACTAGGTAAGGCAATTCCTCAGGTCCCTGGAACTCTGACAACCTATTATTTCAGGGAATCTACACCTCTTGTTCCTCCTTCCTCTCTAAACAATCCAGAGCTGACAAACCATGTCAAAAAAAATCATCCTCTGCTCTGTAGGCTGAGTACTTGTCAGGTTATGCATAAGTTTTGTTTTCTGCCAAGAGAAGTATGTGGGTGAGTTTTGTACCCACTGGTTATTCATAACAGAAAGAAGGTATGTATTAGCTGGGTGTTAGGTTATTTTGCATTAACAACACTGAATGAGGACAAAGCACTCAGAACATCAGAGTTCCTAAAGAAAGACTAATTAGTATTTAATTTAAAAAGGACAGCCTCTTAATTAGGCAAATTTCACATGTCCTGTATAAAATAAGAAGATAAAATAAAATAAAAACAATTAGAGCCCTGGCTGGGTGACTTAGTTTGTGGGAGGAGTGTCCCATACACCAAAAAGGTTGTGGGTTCAATTCTTAGTCAGAGCACATACCTAGGTTTCGGGTTCAATCCTCGGTTAGGGCATGTACAGGAGGCAACTAATTGATGTTTCTCTTTCACATGGATGGATGTTTCTTTCCTTTGTCTCTCTCTGTCTCTCCCTCCCTTCCTCCTTCCCTCCCTCTACCTCTCACTTTAAAATCAATTAAAAAAAAACAACCATATCCTCAGGTGATGACTAAAGAAAAAAACCAACCAGAATTTATAAGTGTGAAATAAAATTAGTGTGAAACTTTTCACTATACCACATTCTATTGCATTAAATGTAGACACATGAAAAGCTGGTCAATTTAACTTACATCTTCTGTTATTAAACATTAGCTAAGGTCCAGTAAACTCACTTTCTCCCCCAACTCTTTCACCCACAAAAGACTATATATATAAACTGTACACTATGTGTCATATTGGGAAGATGACCTTTCTCTGAAGCATAATGCATGTTGAAGCTCTTACTACATAAAACCAAAGCAAAAGTAACCCATATTACACATCTGCAATGTGAACCTCATCATGCAGGGGCTACAGTTGCTGAAGCTAGCTGGCTCTGCCTTCATTTGAATCCATTTAGTACACAATGGGAAGACTCTTCTGGTTCAATGATCGGTGATTACCTAATTAATAACTTTTTAAGGGGATTACAAAGAACCACAATTCTGGGCTTAATAAATCTGCCAAATGTCCATGCATGTGTTCATGTCCCCTGAATTGTACCTTCAGTTTAGTATATATTGGTAATAGCCAAGAAGTCTACTTTACCTCATACGTAACAAAAAACTATAAAACCACAACATTTTGAATTCTATCCTGCTCTAGAAACCTGATCAAGTTAAGACTTTTCAGCTATAATAACCTCTTCTTGGCAAGTCACACATTATTAACTATGCAGAATATAATAAATGTATAATAATTAAAAAGATTTCTTAAAAATCCATCATATCCATCATTATAAAAAAAGTGACCGTATGATCTAATGTGTTCATATTCTTGCATAACATTGTATAAATTGAAAGTTATTTGTTATAACTGGCAAAGGAAAAAAATTACTCTGATTTCAATGGTGTTCTGAAAAAGATAGCTCTGTCACCAGTTTTCTACTTCTTACAATAAATAATTCCATGACATATGCTGAAAATATACATGATCATTTATTTAAAGTAAAAAAAGTGTACAGTTCTTCCTAGAGTCTATAAATAACCCTAAAATGGCCTTAAACTTCCACCTAATTTTTAGTCTAAAGGGAAAGAACAGAATCAGTATGGCGTGTAGAAAAAGAGTAACTGGCCCTAGCTGGTTTGGCTCAGTGGATAGAGTGTTGGCCTGCAAACTGAAAGGTCCCGGGTTCAATTCCGGTCAAGGGCACATGCCTGGGTTGTGGGCTCAATCCTGGGAGGGCTTGCAGGAGGCAGCTGATACATGATTCTCTCTCATCATAGATGTTTCTCTCTCTCTCTCCCTCTTCCTTCCTCTCTGAAATCAAGAAAAATATATTAAAAAAAGAGTAACTGGACTGTACAGGGACATGAGTCATGGACCTGGATCTGCAATTTGCTAGCTATGGGAGACAAATTTCAGTTTCATTAATTCTAACATAAAATACACTGAGTGGCCAGATTATTATGATCTCTGAATGCATAATAATCTGGCCACTCTGTCTGTCTGTGTGTGTGTGTGTGTGTGTGTGTGTTAGAGGCCCGGTGCATGAATTCGTGCATGGGTGGGGTCTGGCCAGCCTGGCCAGGGGGAGGGGACATGGGTGGTTGGCCAGCCTGCCTGCTGGTCAAACTCCTGGTCAAGGGGACAATTTGCACATTAGCCTTTTATTATATAGGATATACACTGAGTGGCCAGCTTATTATGCATTCAGAGATCCTAATAATCTGGCCACTCAGTGTACATACTTTTAAACTACTGGATCCCCTCCCCTCCGTACCTAATCAATGGGCTTGTGACAGTAGCATGGGTATGAATTCTTAAATTCACTTCATTGGTAACTCCTAAAATATTTTCAAAATACTTTTAATATACATCTTATCACTTTATTCTCACAAGAATTCTATAATACAAACAAAATAGGTAGTAATATTATCATTCTACAAAAAAAAGTAAACTGTCTTTTCAGAGTGGTTAAATGATTTGCCCAAAACAGAGAAGGATGGAGACTTGTAAGTTTTGTTTAAGAGCTCCTTCTATTACACTACATGATTCTGATCTAGAAAAGTTGGGTGCTATTAAAAGTATATTTTTGGCAATCAACTGTTAGTTCTTATTGAAAATGTAATAATATATATCTATACTCATTTTATATACTGACACTATAAAGAAATTAAGGTTTGATTGCAAGGAATTATCCTTAGAAACCATCTGTCAGTGTCTGCCATCTCTTGGTAAAGATATTAAACCCCATCTTTAAGACTTCAGCACTCTTTTTTTTTAAATGCTTAGACAGATCTATCTAGTGAGAGTATATATACAGAATATGTCCACAACAGAGCCCAAAATAAAACTATCTTATGTGGAGCTCCTGGGGTATGAAATGGCACTAAAGAAATTTATCAAAGATTCTCTGCAAATCTGCTGGGCAGACTCTCATTTTCTATCTTCCTCATATAAAAACTTCAAAGCCACTGCTCTTTCAGAAGCTGATTATCTCGTTGAAGACTGTCCATATCCTTTTGTTACCGGTTGAGCACTTCACTATCCTATCCACATATATTTCTCTAATTTGTGATGCCAAGAAAATCACCAACTTTCATAGCTAGAAGGGATCATAATAATTTTCTAGTTCAAGATCTGTATTTTATAGACTTTGGTAAGCTGTGGCTGATTATTAACTGAGTCCCCCAAAAGAACTGCCATGCTATTTTTTCAATCTGGTCTAGCTTTACCACTACAGCTAAACATTTCATGGAAGAAATGAGAGTTTTATTAACTTTAAGTGGTTAAAAATAAAAGTTGAAAATTATCTCTAGATCTTTTTTCCCAAATTCTACAACAGCATCACGTTTCAGGCTAAAAAGTCAAGTTTGAAGGTTTAAATTTATGTGCTGCACATTCAAATATTCCAAATTTAGAATTATAGTTTCAAAAGTACAAATGAAAAATGTTATATTTTGTATTGTTCACTTTCACCTGAATGAACCTATTCTTTACAAAAACAAAGTTTTTTGCATTTACAATAATAGTATGTTGCCTTTATCAAGATACTGCTATCATAAATCAATCCCAACAAATAAAAAAAAAGGGGGGGGGGCAACAGAGAGAAGGGAAAGGGGAAAGGAAAGGAATATATCAGAGGATTATATTTTCACTGGTGAAAACATATATCCATCTAGTAAAATAATAAGTATGATAAATAGCTCAACTGTTCCTTATCTGGCAAATGGAGACCAAAGATCTTGGTCATAAAAGGTACTTTTTACTGAATACCTATTACCTGCTAGCCACTGGGTCAGATATTCCAGCATCTCAGCTTCAAGGCTATTAAAAACCAAATTAATTAATCAAATATAACCAAGCTACTTCCTTTTAATCATCGAGCAATTTGATCTTTGAGTCAGTCTTATTTTCATTTTAATATGTCAATGACTTCAATGGAAAAAGAAATGTTAGAAGCTCAGTTCAATTGTAGCTTTAACTAAAATCTAAATTGAAGATTCAAAGCTAATAGGTCTTGAGCCCTAAAATTTCAGTAAGTCTGGGAACTATTCTTATCTACATTTCAAATACTGAGAAAAAGAAAACAAACAATAACCAGAGAATCAAGCATAAAGACAGCACATAACTGTTAAACTCTGTATTCACTTGTATCAATATTTAGACTAAAACAAAAGGGTTGAGAAGAACTCAGGCCAACAGCCAAAGCTCTTTTCTTCTGTGTGCAAGTAGTTTTTATTCCCACGGACAAAGAAGTTACCTTTACTTTTATGTCTCTGACCTCAACAGAGCTTGTTGGGAGCTATGGAAATTTACAAATCCATGTTTATTCATGCTCTCAAAAAAATACAAAACTAGGTAACTCAGACATCTCACTACACCAATTACACTGTACAAATTTAAGGTATTTATCTATGGCTATGGGAAAAAAAATCAATGGATAAAAAAGAACAAGTGCTAATATCAAGCCTGTAATTTTATAGCATAAAAAGTAATGCTATACTCTCTAAAATTGGGAGCTCTGAACCTCTGGCCAAAAGCCCGCTAAAAGATAAGATTCCAATATAGTTTATGTTGCTCTGCTTTGTGGAAAGATCCCAGGAAGATAAAATAAACTGAGCAGGAAAGAACTCCAGGAAGAAGATCATTTATAACAGAACACATACTATCTTGTAAGATACATTTACAATAGCCCTTTAGTTCTCAGACCTAACTATAGTTTCAGGGTCACACTGTATCTTCCAGAAGGTTGGACATTAGTAGAAAGGGACTGGTGAAGAGGGGAACAGTGAACCAGTTTCAGAAATAACTGAATTTTGTTTCTAGGAGATGAAGGATATTATTCAATTTGGAAGTTGGTGCTATCTAGAATGAATATAGATGAGTCAGAATTATTTACAAAGTTTATTTTAGAAATTAAAAGTTCTCTCTTTCAAAAGGATACATAGGTGTTCTTGCATTTCTAAATTACCTTGCATCTTCAACATGTTCTTCTTTGAGTGTAATTAGAGCTTTATCCAGTGCATCAGAGAAGATTCAGTGTCTACTATTTTTTCATTATGAAAATATCTACTAATATATATGTATTTCAAAAAGTAGGAGGTAAGCACATATTACAAGGTCAGAATCTGTGGACTTTTCACTTGTTCATACAATATTTTTGGAAGGCATGAGAACACCAGTTTCTATTTCTGAATTTCAGAATTAGATGAAAAAGTTTATAATTAATTAACAGAAGCTGCTTGGGGCTTAGAAGTGATAAATATGAGAACCAAGACAGTTCTTATATTGGAACCTATAGGATCAACACAGGAAGCTTTTTGAGTTATCTGAATTTGCTTTTACTAAAAAAAAAATGTTTTTTTTTATTTCATCAGGAGATAGTACAAGCAATTCTAGCTGTGTGCCACTAAAAAGTATTTTTCTTTTAAAAAAAAGTTCTAATTTTAGTTTTAGATTTACAGAAAGGGTACGAAGATGGTATAGAGCAGTGGTTGGCAAACCGTGGCTTGCAGCTCTCACAGTAACAGGTGAACAGTAGGCTGCCTGGGGTGACAAGGTCAGCAGGGGTTTAGTGAGGGACGACCAAACGACTGAACAGCAGGCTGCATGGGGTGAACAGAATGGCAGGGGGATTAGTGAGGGACAATCGAATGACTGAACAGCAGTATGCGTGGGATGACCAGGCTGGCGGGGGGGGGGGAGGAGGGGGCAGTGAGGGGCAACCAAACTGGCAAGGGGGGCAGTTGAGGGCAACCAGGCCAGCAGAAGGGGGCAGTGAGGGGCAACCAGGCTGGCAGGGGGAGGGCAGTTGGCAGTGACCAGGCTGGGGGGGGGGGGGCAGTTGGGGGCAACCAGGCTGGCAGGCAGAGGCAGTTAGGGGCAATCAGGTGAGCAGTTAGGAGTCAGCAGTCCCGGATTGTGAAAGGGATGTCCCAGATTGGAGATGGTGCAGGTTAGGCTGAAGGACCCCCCTCCCCCCACCGCACAAATTTCATGCACCAGGTCTCTAATATTTATATTTAATTAACCAATATTGATACCCTAAGCCCACACTTAATTCATATTTCCTTAGTTTTTTAATTTTATTTACTTTATTTTTTTATTTAATAAATCTTTATTGTTCAGATTACAGGTGTTCCTCTTTTTTCCCCCCATAGGCCCCCTCCACCCAGTTCCTACCCCACGCTAAGCCCTTACCACCCCGCCCCCCGCAATGTCCTCATCCTTAGGTGTATGATTTTTGTCCAGTCTCTTCGCGCACCCCCCACATCCCTTTACCCCCGAGAATTGTCAGTCCACTCCCTTTCTATGCCCCTGATTCTATTATATTCACCAGTTTATTCTGTTCATCAGATTTTTTTATTCACTTGATTTTTAGATTCACTTGTTGATAGATATGTAAGAATACCTTTCAGCATTTCATATAATGCTGGTTTGGTGGTGATGAACTCCTTTAGCTTTTTCTTGTCTGTGAAGCTCTTCATCTGCCCTTCAATTCTGAATGATAGCTTTGCTGGGTAGAGTAATCTTGGTTGTAGGTTCTTGCTGTTCATCACTTTGAATATTTCTTGCCACACCCATCTGGCCTGCATAGTTTCTGTTGAGAAATCAGCTGACAGTAGTATGGGTGCTCCCTTGTAGGTAACTGTTTTTCCCTTGCTGCTTTTAACATTCTCTCTGTCTTTTGCTCTTGGCATTTTAATTATGATGTGTCTTGGTGTGGTCCTCTTTGGATTCCTTTTGTTTGGGGTTCTGTGCGCTTCCTGGACTTGTAAGTCTATTTCTTTCACCAGGTGGGGGAAGTTTTCTGTCATTATTTCTTCAAATAGGTTTTCAGCATCTTGCTCTCTCTCTTCTTCTGGCACCCCCATAATTCGGATGTTGGTACGCTTGAAGTTGTCCCAGAGGCTCCATACACTATCTTTCATTTGTGATCTGTTTCTTTGTCTCCGCATTTTGGCTGCTTCCCTGAGTTGGTAGGGTAGCTTTGTGTGGTAGGTGTCCTATAGGGCCCAGTGGCTCAGCCTCCCCAGTTACCTGAAGTGGACACTCTTGGTGCACTCCTTTGTGGGCTGTGCACAGTCTTGTTGTAGGTAAGCCTTGATTGTTGTTGGTATCACTGGGAGGAGTTGACCTCCAGGCCAATTGGCTGTGAGGATCAGCTGTATCTACACTGGGAGAATTTCTGTGCTGGAGACACCCTTATGGGGCAAGACCTGCAAAAGCCTCTGTGCTCAGCTTGGATGGGGCAGAGTCTTGGGGCGGAGCAGACAGCATTTGTTTCCCGTCAGCCCTGTCCTAATAAGCCCCGCTGTCTCAGTGTCCTGTGGTAATCGCTACAAGCACCTCTCGAGAGAAAGCCGCCCTCGAGTTCCGCCCACTGCCAGACAGTCCAGTTTCTCCCCAAATGAGTCTGGGTCCCTGGAGTCTCGCCCAGAACTGGAGTTCAGTGCAGTCGGGAGCTTTTGTCTCCCTCCCACTTGAGAAAGCCAGCCACGTACTCAGTTGCCCACCCTCTCTGCGCACGCGTCTTGGTGCCTCTGCCTTCCACAATTCCTCTGAGTCTCAGTGTGTTTTTCTCTTTCCTGACAGTCCAGTTTCACCCCGTATGAGTCTGGGTCCCCAGAGTCTCGCCTAGACCTGAAGTTCTGCGCAGTCGGGAGCTTTTGTCTCCCTCCCGCTTGAGAAAGCCAGCTGCACACTCAGTTGCCAGTCCTATTCGCACGTCTCAGTACCTCTGCCTCCTGCAGCTCCTCTGAATCTCAGTGTGCTTTTCTCTTTCCTTCTAGTTGTACAATTTCCACTCAGCCAGCCTTCCTGTGGATGTCTGTTTTGTCTTTTAGTTGTAGTTTTGAAATTGTTGTGCAAGGCAGCAGTTTAGGTGTTTACCTATGCTGCCATCTTGGTTTCTCCTGGAAGTACTTTCCTCTTAGTTTTTTAATAATTCCTTTTTCTGTTCCAGAAACCCTCCTAGGGAACCACATTACATTTTGTCATCATGTCTCCTTGATTCCTCTTAACTGTGACAGTTTCTCAGACTTTCCTTGTTTTTCATGACCTTGACAGTTATAAGAGTACTGCTCAGGTATTTTGTAGAACATCCATGAATTTGGATTTGTCTGATGTTTTACTCATACTTAGACTGGGTAGCTTTGTAGTTTGGGTTATAATCCATTACTGCTTATTTTGTTGCTCAAATTGTTCCAGCTTCAGCTATTGGAGGGCTCTTTTTACTTGGCTCATATGTCCCTTTTGTATACTCCCATCAATATGCCCCATGCTCATCTTGTATATTTCCTATCCCAGTCCTAAAATAGGCTGTTTCTCCCAAGAGCCCTGATTCCTTGTATTGGAGAATGCTCAATGCTATTGGGATGTCATTGCTTGTGGGCTCTCTCAGCTGCCAGAGTAAGGAAACATTTATGTGTGTACCAATCTATGTGTACATATACCTATAAATATTAAGCCAAACAAGAGCTCTTACTGATGTCTCCAACTATAATCCAGTACCACATAGATCATTCTAATCTCCATCCTTTGCTTATCTGTAAACTCCCACATGGATAGTGAAAAGAAACCTGACTTCAACCAGCCACCATCCAGAACTGTTAATCTGTACAGCCCCATTTCCCCCACCCCGCTTCTTGGGAAACAACTTCATCACCTAGAGCAGTGATCGGCAAACTCATTAGTCAACAGAGCAGCAAACCGCAGTACTCTTCCACCAGCTTTCTATACTAAAGAGCCCTCCAATAGCTGAAGCTGGAACAATTTGAATCTGTTTTGTCACATTATGCCTTCCATCTGAAATCTCACAACCTCCTAAATGATTTTTTAATAGCATACATTAAGGTTCACTCTTTGTGCTGTAAAGTTCTACGTGTTTTTAACAAATCACAGTGTCATGTACCTACCATTCTAATTTCATGCAGAATAGTTTCACTGACCTAAAACTTTTCCCCATGCTTCACCTATTCAAACTTCTCTCTCTCTCCCTCCAAACCCCTGGCAACCACTGATCTCCATACCACCACTTCAGTTTCCATTTTCCAGAACATCTTGTAACTGAAACTAGAGGCCCAGTGCATGAATTCATGCACAGGTGGGGTCCAGCTGGCACCCCAATGGGGTCCAATAGGGGCTGGGCCAGTGGGGGGGGAGGGGTCACGGGAGGTTGTGGGGGGCCAATTGGGGCCCAGATCTGGCTGGTTGGCTACCACAGTGCGCGTAGTAGCGACTGGTCATTCCGGAGTTCCAGTCACTTGGCTTTTATATACATATATAGATAATATGGAATATAGCCTTTTCAGACCAGCTTCTTTCAATCAGCAATATGTATTTAAGATTCAACCATATTTTCTTGGGACTTGGTAGCTCACAATTCTTTTATAGTATTCCATTGTATGGTGGTACCAGTTTGCTTATTTATTCACCTACTGAAAGACATCTTGGATGTCTCTAGGTCGTGAAGGTCAAATTAAGGCTACTACAAAAACATTTTGTACAGATTTTTGTGTGGTTTTAAGTTTTTAAAGGAGGTTTCAATATAGCAGTTAACGTCATCTCTTCTTCCTAAGTAGTTTTTCAATTCTGTTAGCTATCACTGAAACCACCCAAATCTCCTCCTACCTATTTTGCACATCTGCCCAAGCAGCCTCAAGTTATCTAATACAATTTTCACTGCTAGACACTCTTCAAAGCTCACCCATGAATTTAACTCAACTAAATAAGCATTTACAAAGGGCCTACTACATGACAGACACTGTACTAGGACTCGAACGATGAATGAAACAGTAATGTCAGCCCTCAATGAAAGAAGTAAAGCACTTCACTTGGAGCACAAAGTACAATGTACCCAAGCTTGCCCCAGCAGCTCTCTTTACCTGAAGTGGCTGTCTTAACCTTAAGTAGGAACTAGCTTGGGGCTCTTTAGGGATATGAACTGCCTGTATATTTTTATTTATTTGAGTCTCTCCTCTCCTCCTGCCACTATGTGTCTGAGCTGGCTATATTCCTAACTGCCTTGCATGTATGACAAAGACCCAGTGCCATTATAGTCAATAGGCATTCCCGAACCTTATTATATCAATACAATGCCATTCTTCCATTCCTATTTCTTACAGGACTTAGAATCATATACCAATTATAGTCTTAAAAATATGAAAACGAAAAGACCATGCTACAGGATGATAAACTGAAATCCCTGAGTACTTCTAGTTTAATATTGCCTGTATCTCTGCAATTCCTACTTTTCCCAATGTAACAATAGAATAAATAATTCAAACTCTATTGTTTGTATGCAAAATGACTGGGTGAATAAATGCAAAATGGCTTTATAAGGAATAGGTTACATTTTATTCAGCAAATTTATTTCTCACTATCTAACTAACATAATAAAGGTGTTACTAGACACAATCTAACATGAGGTCCAACAGTACTAGTATACGTGATCCACTCCTGGGAATTTATTCTATAGAAATAATTTAAAAGAAGAAAAGTATTCTGTGCAGAAAAATGTTCATTACTACATTACATACAATAATGAAAAACTATAATCAAGAACACAATCTACAAGTAGGGAAATGGATGAACAACCATGGGTAAATTAGGTCAACAGCATAATATATTACAATTCAAAATAATTTGAAAAAAATTATATGTGAAATGTCTGATACATACACTGAAGAGAAACAGTAGAATATAAGATCACAATATATATTTACACATTACAAAAATAGGTATGTATACAGAAACTGAAAGGAAACATATAGAAAATTATTTAGTTAATGAAATCAATCACAGTTTTCCTTAAGTGTTTTATTTGATAATACAAGTTGGAAAGAAAAAAAAGTGCATTTCAAAAAAATGTATTTTTATTGATTTCAGAGAGGAAGAGAGAGGGAGAGAGAGAGAAACATCAATGAAGACAAAGAATCATTGATCAGCTGCCTTATGCACGCTCCTTACTGGTGGATCGAGCCCACAACCCAGGCGTGTACCAAGAATTGAACCGTGACCTACCTACTGGTTCATAGGTCGATGCTCAACCACTGAGCCACAGGGACCAGGCAAAAGTATATTTCTTTACTTTAGATTGCGTTTTGCAGATTCTTCCAAATCATGTTGAACAGGAAAAAAAAACAAAAAACACAAAAAACCCCACATAAAACTTGGTGAGGGGGGGTGAAGATAATTGAGCCCAATAAATAAAAGCAGCTAAAATAGCCTACTCCCTGATCTGAATCCAAGCTCTGCCAGCTATTAATTCTGTAATGTGAGATAATGAGTAGTCTTTAAGAGTCCCCCTAGAAAATGTATTCATAAAGTTTGTGATAATAAAAAAATAAGTGTATAAGTGCATGATAAATGATAAGTGGTTATTCCATTCAACCACTTATCAGTGTGTTGATCAGATAACGGTGTTGAAAAAAAATACTGTGAAGACTATCAACATCTTTTTTTAATATATTTTTATTGATTTCAGAGAGGAAGGGAGAGGGAGAGAGAGAGAGAAACATCTATGATGAGAGAGAATCATTGTTTGATTGCCTCCTGCACATCCCCTACTGGGGATTGAGCCTGCAACTCAGGCATGTGCCCTTGACCAGAATCGAACCTGGGACCCTTCAGTCTGCAGGCTGATGCTCTATACACTGAGCCAAACCAGCTAGGGTTATCAATATAATCTTAAATCAGCACATATTTTGTGTTGATTATTTGTCTGGTTTTGGCAAGACTACAACTTATGAAAATCTGCTCTTAAAATGTTTTCTGTAAGAAAAGAATGTCATTGTTTAATTTTTTTACTTAATTCATTGGTATTCTGTAAAAAAAAAATTACCTGACTTTTTGATATTTCAAACACGTTTTTACTCATTTTGCTTATTAGTTTTACCTTTTGTACTCATTAAAAGGCTTTTTACAAAAATAATATTTCATTCAAGAAAGAGGCTCTGCTTTACTCATCTTTGAACTGCCCCAGCATCAGGCACAGTACGTATACAAAACATATAGTTAACAATGAATATTTATCAATTGGATTCTTTAAGTATTTTTCATCTCACTACAGAATTAAATTACTTAACAATCTGGCTACAGAAGAGTTACTTAGCACTGCACATTTCTAATAGAACTTTCCAAAAAGGAATTTCTATTTTATTCTAGAACCTTTCATCAACAGAAACCAGAAACAATGTGCACAAGAAACCAAAAGAATGGCATTACCTAGAATTCAGTGCATTAATACATACCTGGGGTTGCTAAAGGCAACTGGGCTTGAGAATTTTAGGCTTGAAGACAGTAAATTCTCCTAAATACTTGCCCCTACAATTGCAAATGAGACTGACACAGAAATTTCCCTCATCTTAAGAAAGTTGAGAGAAATAAATTTATACTAAGTAAATCATCTAAAAAAGGAGGGAAAAATCTGATTAATAGGATCTGCCAGTAGTCAATAGCTGCCTTTCTTCCCTTGATACGGCACAGTCCATAAACAGAACTAATATCTTCACACAGGTGTCTCCAGCAGTATGTCACCTTCCTGTTTCTATCCTCTCCTTGTATTCTCTCATTAATTCACTGTCACATTCAAAGGAGCTCTTCAACAACTACACCACAGCCAGCAACAAAGGCAGTCAGAGCCATTGGATCAGCTAGACAACATTCTAGAACACATTCTAGAACACGATCATTAGGATCAACCCCCTCTCTGAGACAGGAAATGTCAGGGCTGGTCACTACTTCGGGAACTGGTCCAGGGAACATGTCTGAAGTCTATCCTTTAAAGATGAATGCTAACAAGGCACAGAAAAGCACCTGCAAAAATCTGGCCTGTACTCTTGGTAAATCTTCATTGTTTCAAATTACTCTAGCAAGCCACAAAGTATAATAAACTGCTTAATCCAGACTGATTTGTAACTAAGCAGCTGTGCTTTATTGATGGAAATTGGAAGGTAAGAGTTACAAATCACATATTTAATATTATAAAGGAATCTACATTGTATTTGATAAATATAGACACCCTAAAGAAGTAAAGTAGTACTGTACACCCTGCCAAGCACACAATGTCAAAACAGTGAAAAATGTTAAGACACCAGCACATAATTAGTCATTCTACTGCTAGGGAAGTGATTGCAGGCAATTTCTGTGGGAAAAGTAATGTCTGAGCTTGGAACAAGCAGTCCCTCTCTAAGAAAGAAGTGGACACTTAAGAACTGCTTCAGCCTACTCATAAATATTCCCATCTACTCAGGGACAGCAGCTGGTCTACATAATCTAACTGATTCTGAACAGAAGCATTGTAAGAAAGATAAAATAAAAAAAAGAATGAGTGTTTTTTCCACTTCCCTGACCCAATATGAGAAGACACTTTAGGATTTTTTCCTGCAGTGACT
Source organism: Corynorhinus townsendii (assembly GCA_026230045.1). NCBI lineage: Eukaryota > Metazoa > Chordata > Mammalia > Chiroptera > Vespertilionidae > Corynorhinus > Corynorhinus townsendii. The sequence continues at coordinate 93,437,248 of JAPDVU010000004.1, forward strand.
TTAAGCTCTTTGTACTCCAACTCTGGGACCAAAACATTATAATCCTATGTAATAAAAGGCTAATATGCCAATTGTCCATTTAACCAGGAGTTCAACCAGGGGGTGGGGCTGGCCAGCCAACTGCTCACCACCCGTCCCCTCTGCCACCCCACCTGTGCACGAATTCGTGCACCGGGTATAATTATCTTTTTTTCCTAACAGAAGCCAACAGACACACACACACATGCACACACACATGCGCACACACACACACACACACACACACACACTAAACTTCTTTAAACCACAAACACACAATTCTTTTTTTTTTAATATATTGATTTTTTTTTTTTTTTTTACAGAGAGGAAGGGAGAGGAATAGAGAGTTAGAAACATCGATGGGAGAGAAATATCGATCAGCTGCCTACTGCAGACCTCCTACTGAGGATGTGCCCGCAACCAAGGTACATGCCCTTGACTGGAATCGAACCTGGGACCTTTCAGTCCGCAGGCTGACGCTCTATCCACTGAGCCAAACCAGTTAGGAACACAATTCTAATTCTAGTAAGTAAATTCAAAAATGCAAAAAGTTAAAAACCAAATTCTTACACTGGTTTTTATGACATAATCTGTTTAAGTAGTAAACAATAATGATTTATTCTTTACTGGTAACATTCATTCTTTAAAGGAGGATATCTGTAACTTTACAAAACAAATGAAAATATCAAAATCAGGCTCAAGAGAGTTCAGAATTACATACCAAATAAACAAAAAACGAAACACTATATGCTGTGCTCTGTAATGAACCAGTCAATACTTTGTGATAATTTCAATTTAGTTAGATTGAAAACAAGCTATTGAATATTTCAGAAAACTTTTTTTACTTCCAAATTAAATTACTGAACTTTTAAAGCAAATTGATAAGTCTGTACCAACACTATTATTTGTAACAATAAACAGATGATGCTTCCAATAAAGACGTAGAAATAGTCTCTGTAAAAATAAATTCATTTTAAAGATTAACAGAAATGAGCCAAGACTGTATTTGGAGCTTCATGGTTTCATTATGCTTAGGGTCACATAAGGAGACCAAAAAGAAGTGTCTTACGCTAATACATCCAGGTTTTCTAGACTGAAGAAATACTTTTTTGCCTATATAAAATTTAATCCAAAAGTGAGTTTACATCCCACAGATTATTTAGAAATTACAGATGGAAAAAAACATATGAAAAGCGATATAGTGGTCACTAACTTAAGCAAATAATCAAAATTAGCTACTAGTAACAAGCATAGCACACCCTGACTCTGTAAAACCCCTGTTGCGATGCAGTAAGAAGTACACATCAGCTACAAAGTATTCTGGCAAAAAAACGCTTACACTAAATTTAATCATGAGGAAACGAATTAGATAAATCTGGAATGTTGGACATTGCATAAAAATAGATTTTGACCAAGGCTTAGAGTCTTCAAAAAGGTCAAGAAAAACAAAAAACAAACAAACAAAAAAAGGCAGAAAAACCATTGTAGGTTAAAAGAAAATAAACATACTCAAAATGTTTGAACCATGATTGAATCCTGGATTAAAAACAACATTTTTAAAAAAAAAAGCTATTTTTTAAAAAATTCTGGGAACAATTAGGAAAATCTGAATAATTAAATGTTATAAAATTGTTGATATTTTTCTTAGGTGGATAATTTTTTAAAAAATCCTTATTCTTAGGAAGGGCATGCTGAATAATTTGGGGTTGGAGTGTCAAGATGTTTGCAACCTGCAGCAGAAGGCAGCAAAGAATTAGAGAGGAAAAGCAAATATTACAAAATACTAATAACTGGTCAGTCTAAGTGAAGGGTATGCACATATTATGTTCTAGTCTTTTAATTTTTCGGTAGGTTTGAACATTTTTAAACAATAAAGTTGGGGAAGAGGAAGAATGATTGTGCAGACTCGAATGTTTTCATCCACTTGAGGTACTATGCTTTGCTTATAGCCCCACCCCCAAAAAGTCCCACCCAAATCATAATTACATTTCTCTTAGCAGCAAAAGATGATAAATACTGATGCCTGGTGGGCAACACAAACATTAAACTCTTTCTTTTTCTAAGCACAGGAAATGCTGCCTAGAAAAACAAATTCAGAAGACAGCCCTTCAAGGGTGAGTGAATTTAAAAGCCTAGTCTAAGAAACAACACAGTTCCCAAACCTTATTACATAAGTTAAAAGAAAAGCCCCAACCAACTTAAAGAAAGCCAGTCAGCAAGAGTAGTAAAATATTTTCCAAAAATGCAAATCATATTGCCTATTTATAAATTTAAATATTTTTATCAAACATAATTTATCACCAGAGGCAAAAAAAAAAAAACTTAACATTTCATTTGTTTATCTTCAAATGGATTAAGTGCGAAAGAATGCTGAATGTATATAAAAAGTTTAATGACCACAAATCTTTTTTCTATTAGGATTTCATTATGTTGCTTAAAATATGTTAAAGCTAAAAGATTGAGAACAACCTTTGAAAAATATGAAACTCTAAAGAGGATCTGTAGAGAATTTAAAACCTGTGCCAGGCATATAGTGGATACTCAAATATTTGCTAAATGAATACTCACAGAATACAAGTACACTACATGCCTTTAAAATGTTACTGTTTAACAAAATAGGAGCATGTGAAAAAAAGTTTCCCTAATTAAGATCACAACATTGCAATAATCAGATATACTAATACACTGCAAAATCCTAGCAAAAACCTTATAAGGTACAGTGGGTGTTTGAAAAAGTATATTTACTCTATCAAAAACTCACCAAAAGTCCTAAGGGGATCCTCTTTCACAAAAGAAACCTTCCACAGACATAGAAGGGAAATGCCTCTCTTATGATTCAAGAAGCTAAGTTCTAGAAAACAATGATGATACATGCTTTTAAGAATCAGGGCTATTCCTTAACACCTCTAGAGGTTTCCAGAGCCACTTTTCCAGTGAAAAATATTCAAACCTGCAGAATTTATGAGACTTTTCACAGAACATTGGGTTCTAATGTGGCACAATATGCTGGGTGGAAATTGACTCTGAGGAAAACAACAAATTCTTGTTCCTGACTGATCTCTTAAAAGACAAAACGGCCTATTTCCAGCTCAAGGACTCCTGCCATGCCCATAGTCACTCTTTCTGCATCAAAGGAAACAAGCTTTACTTCCATGTCTATAATTAATTAAACCAAGAATCAGCACCTGGAGCAAGGCTAGACATAATAGAAGTGGCCAAAAAGGCAGGGTGAAGAAGAGTACTGGCTAGACTGATACTATCTAAATGGTTATTATTGGCCACATGTGGCTATGAAGCTTCTATTACTATTGACTCTATCTCTTTGTCTTTTACTCTGCACCAGCTAATAGTGGTGTCTTTGCTATTTCTGGAACACATCTTAAATACTCTCAAGCCTCGGGGCCTTTGCACTTGTCACCTTTGCCTGGACACTGTTTCTCCCAGATACCACATGGCTTGGTCTTTACCTATTAACCAACCTCCCCTACATAAAGAAGCCTGCAGATTTATACACCCCTTCCCTAGCAACCCCTTATCCCCTTTTTATTCCATAATACTCATCACCTTCTGCTATATTACATATTTACATATTTCTCTCTCCTGCAAGAATATAAGAAAAATGAAGGTAGACTGCCAGTTTCATTTTTCTGCTATATCCCTAGTGGCAGGAGAGTGACTAGTATACATTAGATAGGTATTCAGTTAAATATTTGTGGAATGAATAAAAAACTAGACACTTAAAAGGTAGGCAAGGTTCACATTGCTCTTATTTCTGGAGCCTAAAAGTCTCTGACTTACAGCATATTCAGTAAATATTGGAGAAAGGGAGAAGAGGAAAGAGCTACCAATCTAAGTAACGACCACATCCTTAAGTGAGCAAGAAGAACTGAGGAGCTGTTAGAAGAAATAACAAATCAAATATTTATTTTATCTCACAGTGTGGGCTACCTTCAAAGGACAGATGGAGTTAAGAAAAGCATTTAGGAAGTAGTATATTTGAAGTTTGCAAAACAAAACAAAATACCAGTAAGCTTATGGTTAGAAACTGTACTTAGAGAATGTGAACAGCTTGAATTACATGGAGGAAAATAATGCAGAAAGTCAGGAATGGGGAAAAATAAACAAATTTCATAACAGTAACATTTCTGGCCAGGAGTGGGGTAATGGAAAAGAGTTTGCAACAGATGTAGCAAGATACCACAGCAAGAACAAAGTCTGGCAGGAATAGAAAGTATAAAGGTCAAATTGGAGATACATATTGAGACCACATATTTACACAGTTTACTGGGAAAGCAGCATTAAAGTTCATACCCAGTGATACAGAAAGAATCCTCTGTGCTTCTATGGTTATCAGGAAAAAAAAAAATAATCACACAGCCCAATGGGGTAATAATGCAGCTGTGTGAAGGCAAAGAAAACATTACTATAGAACTTTGCTTCGTTTTTCAACCTACTGGCAAAATTAATATTGTACTTCTAATGAGCATCAAAAATGTTTACCAAAAAAATCTAACATCTAATGTTTTCTCCCAACTCCAGTAACTTTTAACAATCAGCAATTTTCAAAACACGCTCTCAAAGGGCAAGAATATGCAAGTAATTAAAACAGTTCTAGACTTGCCTCAGAAACATGGAACTTTTCTCAGAAAAAATACTAAATCCATTAAAATACATTATTTTAAAGATATGATTTATTTTGAAGGCATGTCCAACAGTAATACAAGTATTCTCCACTTTTTGGTCATGGTGAATAAAACAAAGCATGTATACCTGGTACACTGAACTTGCCTGCACCCACCATTCGTACTAATCTTAAAAGCTGTGGAAGTTACTTTTGGTTCTGCTAGTAGCGAAGTAATCTCTTCTAGTGGGCATCCAGTAATGGATAAAATAGACAAGTCTATTGCTTGAGTATCGGATTGATGGGTATTCGAAAGTGTGGTGTTACATTATTTTATACTTACAGGGAAATCAGTCTTTTTAGTAAGTGAAATATACAATACATACACTATACATATATTACTACTACTTTACACAGACTGTGTTAATTACCATACCATTCCTGCTTTTACTATATTTAAGGTTATTTTAGATTTTGTGTATTATCTGGCATGATTTGGTAGGTTATTTTTTGCATTTGGGGATATTCCAAATTTTTTCCATAAAAATTAATTGTAATAGTTTCTTTGCTTTTACACCATTATGACTTACGAAGTTTCACAGGAATGCTCTACTTTTAGATACCAGGGTGAACTTGTGGTACTACCTTTAAAAGAGAAAGCGGTTGAGAACTAAGCAAATCATAACCTAGAGTCCTTAGATCCACACCAGTTTCCAGTGAGGAGTCAGAATGTCAACTAACCTCTCTGTCTCTTGTTTCTCTCCTTTCCTTTTAATCTTGATTCAACAAAGGGCAAGCAAATGGTCTCAGAAGTTCTTTATCAAGACAACAGTGTTCACAGGGATTAATAGTGTTTATACAGCAGTGTTTAGAATTTACAAAAATTCAGCAGGTAACTTTGAACTACTCTTTGAAAGCAAACAATTACTACTTTGAGAATACTTATGATTTTTTTAGGTTTTACAGATTTAGGTTTACAGGCCCAATACCACACATGAGTACTAGCTATTCTCATTTTTCTCAGAAAAATACACTAGAGGACCATATTTTAAAAATCTATAAAGAAAATTTGTTTTTTCTACTAACTTTCCATTTGATTGTAAACTTTTTGGTAATAAAATTACCGATTAAGTGAACCTAAGATATTGCCCTGGAAAACTTTGAGAGCAAATTCAAAACTCTAACCCATTTTTTTAAAATCTAGAAACTAATGCCTCTGAACATCATCACCTCTGACTCCTCTTATTACAGGAATGGGATTTCTCATGCTTTGAATCTCTCATGCTGGGCACACACTTAAACCCCCCTCCTTTGTTCTGAATCTCTCCTAGAACTGGAGTTAAATTTCAAACTATGTCAATGGGTACCATAATCTGATTCAAAATAAAACCCCACTCCAATCTAAACATTCTTGAATACTGGGTCTCAGATAACTCAATGACCTACATTCAGAAGTTTTAAAATTGGTAAATCGTAGGCTATCTGAATGAAATCATATGATAAAACATCTTTGTACTCCCAATGCCTGGAACATTTAGCAAACAACCTAAAAAAAACTTTTTCATGGACACAGTTATGAAAAAAAACACTCAGGCTTCTTAATAACATGTTGAGTATGGAACAAAGTTAGCTTGTCCTATATAATAAAAAGGCTAATATGCAAATCAATGGAACGGTGGAACGACCGGTCGCTATGACACACACTGACCACCAGGGGGCAGATGCTCAACTCAGGAGCTGCCCACTGGTGGTCAGTGCGCTCCCACAGGGGGAGCACCACTCAGCCAGAAGCTGGCAAGCACAGTGGCAGTGGTGGGAGCCTCTCCCGCCTCCATCCTTAGCAGTGCTAAGGATGTCCAACTGACAGCTCCCCTGTGAGAAACGGGCCTAAGCTGTCAATCAGACATCCCCCAAGGGCTCCCAGGCTGCGAGAGGGCACAGACCAGGCTGAGGGACCCCTCCCCCTGAGTGCACAAATTTCGTGCACAGGGCCTCTAGTAACCATATAATAGAGGAACAAACAACAAGAAAAAGATCCCCCTATTTGGTTAAGTATGGATTGTTAAATAATATAACATTCTTGTTTTCTGCAGCAATTCGTTTATTGCACTAATGATTAAACTTTCTTGGATGGAAAAAGTAACTGATTTGTTAAAATGCTTTAGAAAAAAACTAGATCAACATTTTTACTAATTAAAAAACTTATTTTTATCCACAAAACTGAGAATAAGAAACTTAAAACTGGAGGCTAGCAACTATATATCATTTAAGGATATTGACAGAGTTATTTCTTCACTTCCCAAGGATGATATTCCTTATGTGCAGGTGGTACTGGTAGCAGCTTACTAAGCATAATTCTGTGTGATTACCACAGTAAATCTGTTTACAATCTCCCTTAGGCAGTAGAATCTCATCACAGCTAGACCACTTAAGGGCATGGGTTACAAACTATAATGTCTATAGGAACTGGGTAGGTATCATAAGTGGGCTAGGCAAAACAAGGAGTGGTGAATCTGTGGCCAACATAAGAATGCCTGCCAGTCTAAAGGGGCAATGGTAGTTAACTGGAGCCAACTGGAGCCACACAGAAAGTATTTTTTTACTGTTTTTATGAAAAAAATTTTAATATTTTTGAATTAAAGTTTACAGTCAATATTACTTTGTATTAGTTTCAGGTGTACAGCATAGTGTGGTTAGACAATCATATACTTTACAAAGTGCCCCCCCATACACAACAGGAACCATACATAGTTACTACAACATTACTGACTATATTCCCTATGCTGTGTTTTTTTTTAATGTTTTTATTTATTTTAGAGAGAGAAGGGAAGGGAGAGGGGGAGAGAGGAACACTGATGAGAGAGAAGCATCAACTGGCTGACTGCTGCATGCCCCCTACTGGGGATCAAGCCCACAATCCAGGCATGTGCCCCAACCGGGAATCAAACCTGTGACCTCTAGTTGCATGGGATGACATTCAACCAACTGAGCTAAACCACCAGCCAGGACTCCTATGCTGTACTTTACATCCCCATGACTGTTTTGTAACTACCAATCTACACTTCTCATCCCCTTCACCCCCAACACCCCTTCCCTCTGCCAACCATTAGTCTGTTCTCTATACCTATGAGTCTGTTTTGTTTGTTCTTTCAATTTCACACATAAAATCGTATGGTATTAGCCATTCTCTTACTGAGTTATTCCACTTAGCGTAATACTCTCTAAGTCCATCCATGCTGTTCCAAATGGTAAGATTTTTTTTTTAACTGAAATAAGGAAGTTTATTACAGGGGCTGAAAGAAATACCTTGCATGCTTTAAAAGACTACAGATTTCACTCTTTTCTTTGGTCACTTATTATTCATATTTTTCATCTTTTTTGTTGTTGTTAATCCTCAATCAAGGATATTTTTCCATTGATTTTTAGAGAGCGTGGAAGGGAGGGAGGAGAAGGTAAGAGAGAGACACATCCATTGGCTGCCTCTCCCATGTGCCCTGACCGGGGCAGGGATCAAACCTGCAATCCAGGCATATGCCCTTGACTGGGAATTGAACCCACTGACACACTAACCACTGAACTACACCAGCCAGGGCTTTTTTCCTTCTTCTTAAAGAACCCTTTAACATTTCATATTTTACTGGTTTAGTGGTGATGAAGTCCTTTAGCTTTTTCTTGTCCAGAAAGTTCTTTATCTATCCTTTGATTTTAAATGATAGTGTTGCTGGGTAGGGTAATCTATGTTTGTAGGTCCTTGCTTTTCATCACTTTGAATGTTTCTTGCCAATCCCACTGGCCTGCAAAGTTTCTGCTGGGAAATCAACTGACAGTCTTATGGGAGCTCCCTTGTAAGTAACTAAATGCTTTTTTCTTGCTGCTTTTAAGATTCTCTCTTTGTATGATGTGTCTTAGTGTGGGCCTCTTTGGGTTCATTTTGTTTGGGACTCTCTGGGATTCCTAGACTTATATGTCTATTTCCTTCACTGGGTTAGGAAAGTTTTCCATCATTTTTTCAAGTGGGTTTTCAATTTCTTGCTCTCTCTTCTCCTTCCATACCCCAATGATGTGAATGTTGGTTCTTGAAGTTGTCCAAGAGGCTCCTTATATTATCCTCATTTTTTGGAATCTTTTTTCTTTTTGCTGATCTGCTTGGGTTGTTTCTGCTTCCTTGTATTCCAAGTCGCTGATTTGATTTTCTGCTTTGTCTAATCTATTATTGATTGCCTGTACTTTATTCTTCATTTCAATTAGTGTTATTCCTCATTTCTGACTGGTTCTTTTTTTATAGTTTTCATGTCCCTTTATATGCTGTGAGGTTCTAAGTTTCTTGAGCATCCTTATAACCACTGTTTTGAAATCTGTATCTGGTAATTTGCTTGCCTCCATTTCATTTAGTTCTTTTTCTGGGGATTTCTCCAGTTTTTTCATTTGGACCTGTTCTTTGTCTCTCCGTTTTAGCTGCTACCCTCTGTTCATTTCTGTGTATTAGGTAGTGACAGTCCATCTCCCAATCTTGGTAGAGTGGCCTTATGTAGAGGTGTCCTGTAAGGCCCAGTGGTGTAGCCCCTCCTCCCCAGTCACCTGAGCTGGGCACTGTAGGTACACAACCCTCCCTAACCCCTGTGTAGGCTATGTGCAATGTCACGTTGTAGTTGAGCCTTGATTACTGTTGGCATGTCACTGGGAGGAACATGCCCCTCCCCCCCCGCACACACACACACACACACAGGCCGACTGGCTGTGAGGACTGGGTGTAACCATAGTGGAGGAGCTACTGTGCAGGGGCCAAACCTACTAAGCAGGATTTGCTTCAGTGGGGCTTTGATGCCCACCAAGTCTATCCCTTGAGTGTGTCACTCACAGAGGTGGTAGGGTGTGGTCTGAAGCTGTCCACTGGATGCTCTGGCTCTGGGCCTCACAGAAGGTGCAAGATCAGCCAATGCCTATGCCTGCCTGGGGGCCACCTGGCACAACCTAGAGAGCAATCTGCAGATAGCTGCT